>JAVXUP010000383.1:0-504461 GCA_033070095.1 Escallonia herrerae | reverse complement strand
GAAGACTTGAATAAATATGTGCATCGTTTTCATCTCAAGTGCCTTGAGTGCACAGATTTCAGCAAAGACGAAACGTTGGTTCCCATATGCATCAAAAATATGATTGACGTCTACCGAGTGCATATCGAGAACCTACAGTTAAGGTCATGGGGACACCTCAAGGAGACAGCCCGACGAACTTACGAGACAGTTGGTCCTGTCAAGTCATGGAAGCCTCGACCGCAAAGTACGCTGTTGGCCTCAGCAGATGCACCTATCACTCAACGTAGCAACGACAACAACAACTATGCAGGCTTCAAGCGTCAGCTTCCAGATGTGAACCAAGGCTCCGACAAGCGAAGGCAACAAAGACCTGCACCTGACTATCCCTGACCTGAATACAGTGAAGGAACTCTTGGCCGAATGGGTGGCGCATGACAAAAATTTCCAACTGCCACCAATGCGGACCAATATCACAGACGAAGAAAAGGCCAGGCCCACCTACTGTCCTTTCCATCGAGCCCTTGGCCATCCGCTCAAAGATTGCAATGCACTGCGAACCATCTTTGCAAGGAAGGTAGCGTCGGGCGACCTGCAGCTACGGAAAAATAACGATGTGCGCAAAGATCCCTACCCACCGCATCGCAACAGTAGGGAGCACCAGGCCCTTATGGCTGTCACTGACCATGTCGAGCCTGTAATCCACGAAGCCCCGGCAGAGCCCACACTGACCCTCGTGCCTCCTCCAGCTAAGCAGTCGATGCCTCCCCTTCGACAGATGACGAAGATCAAAAGTTTTTTTGATGAAATGGGGTTTTCACCCGCCGCCCGGACTTACCTTTCCAATTGCCTGCTCGAGGTCACCACCGGCCTCGGTTCCGAATGCTTCGCCGCCCAGGCTGAATTACGTCACATCCCCTCTACGGCCTTAGTCTTCTCGGATGAAGACTCGCCGCCGATCGAGCATCACAATCGGCCGCTGTTTTTAGAGTGTACTGTTAATGGCACGGGCTTCCGTCGTGCCTTGGTTGATTGCGGCGCCTCGATCAACATCATACCCCTCATCACCCTGCAACAGGCCGGCATTCCCCCAAGGAAAATCATCCGTGACCCCGTCAATATTACCGGCTTTGGACAGGGTCCTCAGTCGACCCTCGGCCATATCACTGTCGACCTCATGGTCGGAACTGTCCGTCGCGACACTACTTTTCACGTAATAGACAGCGAGTCTGCCTTTCACCTCCTGCTCGGGAGACCATGGATCCACGACAACAAGGCCGTTCCCTCAACATACCATCAATGTGTGAAGCTGGTAGCCGGTTCTACGGGACATGAGGTAGCAATGACAATCCCTGCAACCAAAGCCCCCTTTGAATGCGCCGAGTCTTATTTCGCCGAGGCCTCCTTCTTCACTAATTTCGCCGAGGATGGGGAGAATGCTACTCATGTACATTCTACCAGGCTGCCGACCTGGGATGAGCTGTGCGGGGACAAGCTTCCCAAGGACAAAACCGGGAGAAGTAACAAGAATAATGGGTCAACCCCACCGCTTCCGCCTGCTGCCACGACCAATTCCCCCCCTTCTTCCCCCAAGTCCAAGAAGCAAAAGGCTGAGCCGGCCTTTCGACGTATCGTCAAGGACGGCAAGATCATCTATCAATTATGACGGTATGCAGGGGCTCCAGGCGGTCCCTCCTCAGACCCCCTCGACCCCGACCCCCTTGGAGAGACTGAATGGTGCCGCACGGCCGAGCATTGCCAGCCAGATCCTGACCTCACCCCCGGCGCGGCACCACCTTGCTATGAGGATGGCCCTCGACCTCAGGCTGAAGATATTGAAGAAATCAACCTGGCCGACCCGGGCGAAGAACCGCGGCACACCTACATTGGCACAAAACTCGCCCCCGGCCGAAGAGAGGAATTGGTTTCCCTCCTGCACGAGTATCGTGATGTCTTAGCATGGAGCTACAATGAGATGCCCGGACTGGATCCTGCCTTAGTCACACACCATCTCAACATTGCTACCGGATCCATCCCTAGCCGACAGCACCCGCGGACATTCCGCCCCGAGCTCGAATTGAAAATCAAGCAAGAGATTGAACGCCTCCTGCGCGCAGGCTTCATCGAACCTATCACTCACCCTATTTGGCTGGCTAATGTCGTCCCTGTACAAAAGAAGAATGGCCAAGTCCGCGTCTGTATCGACTTTCGGGACTTGAATAGGGCGTGCCCCAAGGACGAGTTTCCACTACCCAATATCGACATGCTCACGGAGGCCGCCGCCGGATATGAAACTTTATCTTTCATGGATGGGTTCGCAGGTTATAATCAGATTCGCATGAACCCCGACGACAGCGCCAAGACAGCCTTCCGCACTCCTATGGGTAATTTTTGTTGGAAAGTTATGCCTTTCGGCCTCAAGAATGCGGGTGCTACGTATCAAAGGGCTATGACAGCAATATTCCATGACATGATACACCATACTGTGGAAGACTATGTCGACGATCTTATTATCAAATCCAGGAAGGAAAGTGATCACCTCACCGACCTTCAAGCGGTCTTTGATCGTTGCCGCCAGTATAACATGCGGATGAATCCATTGAAATGTGCCTTCGGAGTCTCCTCCGGCAAGTTCCTCGGGTTCTTGGTCAGTCGACAGGGCATCGACGTTGACCCCTCGAAAGCAGCCTCCATCCAAGAAATGCCCCCCCCCAAGAACACAAAGCAACTGAAGAGCTTCCTCGGCAAGGTCTCTTACCTCCGACGCTTCATACCCGCACTGGCCGAGCTCATTACGCCATTTCAACACTTGACGCGTAAAAGCGCACCGTGGAATTGGGGCGCGCCCCAACGGCAAGCATTTGAACAGATTAAGGCGGTCCTCATGTCACCGCAAACCATGGTCGTACCACAACGGGGCATCCCACTCCTACTCTACCTGACTTCCACACCCAGATCCATCGGGGCTTTGCTTGCCCAAGAAGTCGAAGGTGTCGAGCGTCCTGTTTATTACCTCAGTAGAGTGATCAGAGGGCCCGAAGCCAACTACTCCGAGCTCGAGAAACACTGTCTAGCCTTGGTGTACGCCTCACAGAAGTTCAGACATTACTTTCTGGCGCATCAGATCACACTCGTCACCAAGGCTGACCCGCTCCGTTACATGCTTACGCGTCCCGCCCTGTCTGGCCGACTCACACGGTGGTTGCTGCTGTTGGCCGAATTCGGTTTATCTATCAAGAATCCTACAGCTCTGCGGAGCCAAGCACTCGCAGACCTCCTGGCCTTCTTCCCACGCCAACAATGTGAACCGATATCGGATCAACTGCCGGGGGAGGAGACAGCCCTGATCACCGACATCGATGGACTGTGGACGCTTGAATTCGACGGCTCTGCCACTAGCAAAGGCCCCAATGGCACGCCCCTCCGGCAAGGGGGTGCCGGCATAGTCTTGCGGGCACCAGACGGTGTTACCACTTCATTATCCTTCAAACTTGCATTCCCGGTGTCTAACAACGAAGCTGAATACGAGGCACTTGTCATTGGCCTCATGATCGCCGTCAGTATGGGGGCTAAGGCGCTGTGTGTGAAAGGAGATTCAAATCTGGTCATGAAGCAGGCGGACGGGGAGTTCGCGGTCAAAGAACCAGCCTTGGCACCTTATCGTGCCTTGGTGCAACACTTGGAAGGAAGACTCGGTCATGTCCAGTATGAACATCACAATAGGTGCCACAACAGACATGCGGACTGCTTGGCCACGATCGCGTCAAAGATAGAGGTCGATGGTGAACAACGGATGCTAACCATCGTCAAGAGAATGGAACCATGCACAGCACTGAACCTAGTCCCGAGGGACGTTACTGCGGACGATTGGAGGCAACCTATCATCGACAAACTTAAAGCGCCATCTCTTGCTCATGCCTCCACCCTTACAGACTTTTCAATGATGGGAGATGTCTTATACAGGCGGTGTCCCGGAGGCACTCTAGCAAGATGTTTGGCACCGGAAGAGGCAAAACACAAATTACAGCTCGGCCACCAGAAGTGTTGTGGCCTCGACGGTCCCCCTCTGTATCGTCGCCTCCAGCGTATGGGATTATATTGGCCATCCATGGCCAAGGACGCCTCGGATATACAAAAGGATTGTCCCGAGTGCTTGTATGCACCCGACGGTGCCGAAGCTCTTGTCATTGACATCGAGGGTGACTGGCGCCAGCCTTTCATCCAGTATCTATCCCACGGGATTCTACCACCTGACCGCGGCTCAGCACGATCCATCAAGCGCAAGGCAGTCAGGTATTTTGTGACGGAAGGCGAGTTATTTCGCAAGGGATTTTCGGGACGCACCCTGCGATGCTTGCAAGGTGACCAAGTGGTCAAAGTCATTAACGAAGTACACAATGGTGATTGTGGTGAACATCAAGGCTCCCAGAAGCTGTATGCAGAATTACTAAGATTGGGGTATTATTGGCCGACTATGGAATCCGACTCCATCTCGCATGTCCGACGCTGCCAACCCTGCCAGCGGCACGCCGACAGGATACACTCGCCAGCATCCGACTTGCACATGATCTCAGCACCTTGGCCATTTCATTCTTGGGCCCTCGACCTCATCGGCCCCATCCACCCGCCGTCCAGAAGCCATTCATGGATCATGGTTGCTACTGAACGCTTTACGAAGTGGGTTAAAGCCGTACCTCTGCGGAGAGCCACGGGAGGTGCCGTTTCCAACTTCTTACGCGACGTCATCTGTCGTTTCGGCATCCCTCGATGTATTATATCTGACAATGGCACCCCATTCATTAACCGAGAGGTTCGAACTCTCATGGAAAGGTACAACATCAGCCATGCCACATCAACTCCCTATTACCCGCAAGGTAATGGTCAAGCTGAAGCGTCCAACAAGACTTTGCTACGAGTATTATCGCGAATGGTGCATGACGCCGACCGGTCGTGGTCCGAACAACTGAATCTGGCACTCTGGGCCTACAGAACATCCATGCACACAGCGACAAAGGCCACGCCTTTCTCTCTCGTCTACGGGGACGAGTGTGTGGTACCTGCCGAGATCGCAGAACCATCGGCTCGACTTTCCCTAAGCAGCAGTCTCGGAGATGAAGAAGCCCGGCTCGCGGCACTTGACGGCCTCGACGAACGACGAGCCACGGCCCTGCGCCGCATGAAGAAGTATCATGAGCAGCTTACGAAAGCTTATGGGAAGACCGTCAAGCCACGTTCGTTTATCGAGGGCGACCTTGTTCTTCAAGCCGCCAAGCATGTGCGGGCCAACATGTCAGCTCCTAAATTCACGCCAAACTGGGACGGCCCTTTCACGGTGCACGAAGCCCGCACTAATGGCTCGTACCTCCTGCTCAACCACGACGACGGTCAGGTCTCGGCCCCCATCAACGGCCGCTACCTGAAGAAGTATTATGTGTAGCCGCGACAACATAAGCCCGCGTCATAGAACGCGCCCTCGTAGCATTTTTGTACATGCGACATTGCTTGCAGACTTGTATTTTTTTGTTGATCTGTGTAGCGTTCTACACTAGTCATGTAATGGTATTTTGTACCGCGTCCTATCAATACAAAGTCATGCTGTTACCTCAACTTCTGCCCAGCTGGCACTCATTCTCAACCTATGCTTCCTAAGTCACTTTCTACGAGCGGGAATGGGAAAGCATTCACAAGTAACCGAAACAAGCAAGACATTCAAAAAAAAAGAGAGAAGAAAGAAGAGAGCAACCGAACATAACATACAATAAGCCGAGACCATCAAAAATATGTACATATACATCAAACGTTTACTAGCCGTCGTTAAGCACTACAACTACGGCAAAGTAACATACAAGCTAGGAAAGTCTAGACAACAGCGATGCAACTGGGTGGGAGCTGAATGCCTGAAGTACCTCCCGCTCCGCTTGTACCTCTGACCATCCAGCATCAAGCTCGGCCTGTCGCCCTAACCGCTCTGACTCCCGCCCGTCCACCTCACCTCGCCGCCTCTGTAGATCGGACAACTGCCTCTGCAAATCGACAAGCTGTCTCTCTATCTCTGCCACCTGCATGTCAATCCCGGCCAACTCTGCCGTGATCTCTGACCGCTCTGCCTCTAATCCTGTGCGGCGCCGCTCCAGCAACATCTCCCGCATAACCACGACTGCACGCCTCTCATCCATATCGTGGCTGACGCTCCTCGATCTAAAGAAATCTGCTAGCCAGTCCAGCTGCATACCTAGCGATGTGAACGGAGCGAACTCTGAAAGCGACCGAGCAACGAACTCTGCAGTCCAACCCGACGACGGCACACTGGCGAACGGCAGCAACCACTCCATAAACCCTGCAGACACCCACATCCGTAGTACTGGGTTCTCTACCACCACGCTCTCGAATGTCTGCGGGAACGCTGCCTTCACCAGTTCTAACCGGCGCACAGTCTCCGCCGGTAGCTGGAGGCCCCCCCAAGCTGCCACATCCACCTGACCGCTCGAGGATCCTCTACTCATATCTCCGACTGTCGCGCCACTGCCGCCCGCTGCAGAAATCTCCGACATCCCACCCGCCCTCTGCGCCCCAATCGTGGCTGAGTGCATCGCCAGAAGAGTAGCTCCGACCTCAACCACGGACTCCGGCAATGTGTCATGCCGTCGCACCACCACGGCCTGAACCGGTGTCTCTCGCTCACGAATCGAGGCAGCAACAACAGACTCAGGCTCCGCCATTTCGCCACCATCACCTCCCACAACCTGCGTCTCCATGCCTGTCCACCAGTCCTCGTCAATGTCGAACATCACCGTATCGCTCCCCTCTCCGCCGTATAGTGCCCCCACCGTTTCCTCAGTAGCAGGCAATGGGCTCACCCTCCTCGGCACACTGGCCGTCAATAGCTCAACGGCCTCGGTCTCGTCACTGTCAACTAATCTGCCGGCCTCGGCTGCCATAGCCTCCTCGCCTGCGATCTCAGTCTCGGCCTCGCTCCCCCCCGCGACCGCCTCTTCCTCGTCCCCTGGCAAAACCGCTGTCAGTTCACAGATTATGAGCAATATGCAAACCATATTTATACGACAAAAAGAAAGGACAGAAGCAAACCTCAGAGTCTAGCTCCTCTAATACGTCGCGCGGCCTCTTCGCCCCTGATAGGTGTGGGGCTGAGGTACCAGCACTAGCCTGACGAGCTGTCTCCATCATCCCCACTCGCAATGCCGACAAGGGCCCCTTGCCGGCCCCCGGCACCCTCGGCACCTCGGCAATAGGCTCCTCCCCACGGTCCTCCCCGGGAGCAGCGTCCCCCAACTCTACGGCATCCTCCTCCGCCTCCCTCTCCGAGCTCGGAACAGAACTCCCGGTCACCAGTGACAGCATCCCGCACTGCCTCGCGACTGTGGCCGATATCAAACTCAGGGCTCGGTCACATGCGAACACATCTACCTGTCGACGTGTGCCTGACGGCTGTGCCAGCCATCCGGCCCAGCTCCCTCGCAGTCGCTCCCACCAATGCGCATAATCCGCGATCACCGCCCCTGCCACCTCTGTCCCTGGCTGCCTCCACTCTGTCGTCGGTGCCGGCCACTCGCGGGCTCTGTCATATAGTGTATACCCAAAAGCCGTCGCCACACTCCAAGGGCTGTCATAACCGCATGGGGGCTCTAGATCGTACCCGAACGCCAACGACAGACGGTCCGGGCAATACCTCGCCACATAATAGCAGCACTCGGCGGGCTTCCCGCCATCATCTGTCAATACCGGGAGCCAGCCGGGAAAATACGCGACCAATAGCGCCAGCTGTCCTGGCGCTAGCTCGCCTCTCCGGCTCAGATCTGTCGTCACCTCCTGCACGTGCAGCCATGGCGGCGTACCATATGACTCATGCATCTCCATATAGGGCCGTCGCTCACATTCCCCCCGTTTGTCTAGAATCTGTGCCAACGGGCACCCCGGCCTCCTGATGCCTGCCCAAGCAAAAGCCCGAGACCCGCTACACCACAACGCCACCTGCTGCGACCTGCCTGGACGGGTCACTGTCCCCATCGTCGGTGACGGGTGTGCGAGTGGGTATCCGTCAGGACGGTACCCTGGAAAGCACTCGTACAGGTACCTCTGCAAAAACATCCAGTCCACGTACGTCGCCACCTGATACCGACCATACGACCGCTTCACGTCATTCACGAACTGATCTAGCCGTGAGTATAACGTGCCCAAGTACACCGGAGCCAAGCCGACCCGCCTTCCCTGCGCCATCCTAATGGCCAAGGGAAACACCCTCGGGGAAATGCCATCCTCAGGTGTCCCCTCAAACACAAACCTGCAAACAACGACCGGCAACATATGTCAGTTTGACGTTTTACAGGGCAAGCAGGACATACGATATATTCACGAATAATCACACGACAGTACAAACTTTACCTCGATAAGAACATCGCCAAAAACGCCACCAACTCGTACCGATCGCTGCCATGATACGGACCCATCACGAACTGGGCAGCATTGCCAACTTCTGGCCTGTCCTCGCCTGCGGCGTGCCGTAGAACTGGCGCAGCCACCCACCGTACGTCCCCTTCCGGTGCCTCTTCGTCTCCGCCAAAATGTCCAGTAGCTGCGTCTGCAACAACCGCTCCTCCCCGCTCAGCCGGGTCACCCGTGCATCCACCTCCCCGTGTATCGGCAGCCCTGTCAGCATCAACACATCGAGTAACGTCGGCCCGATCTCCCCGAACTCGGTCACGAACGTATGCGACTGCGTGCTCCATCTTGCCAGCAATCGGGTCATCCCTGGCGTATCCCTATATAACTCCAGCCCCCTCGCCGTAACATTGATCGCCGGTAACAGCCCTAGTGCCTGCAACACCTGCGCCCTCACCGGTGTCTCCAACATATGCTCACACCAAAAGTCCCACCCTACCGGCATCGCACTATGGCCCTTGAACATCACCGGCGACCAAGGTATGTCCTCTCTCCCAATCAACAATGCCGGTACATACCTCGGCGACATCACAGGCGCCTCCGCCGGGCTCGGCGCGCGAAGGTAGGGTGACGACAGCCGAGGCTCCTCTCCCATCGACGGACCACCCCACGGTGTCCTGAACGCTCCGTCTGCCACACGAATGGCCAACTCCCTCCACAGCTCACGGTCCGGTACACACGGTACTACTCCCCTCACCCCCAGCAATGTGTTTGTTTTATCTGGCTCCGGATCGTAGGATCTCCTACCGCCATCATCAAAGGTCAATGGCATTGCCGCCTCGACACCCACTGACGGTGTGGCCTCATCGACTGGCGGCGCCGGCACAGGTACAGTCATCATATCCCGCGGCGGTCGCGATGTACCCGTCGCGGCCCCTCGCGGCTTCGCCCACATCTTCTGCCGAACTTTTTTCGCTGTTGGCGTCGCTCCGGGCTGTGAGGATGGGACTTGGGCCTGTCGGACACCCTGCGTGACCGACCCCCCGTGACTGGCCGACCCCCCATGTGCGGCCGACCCCTCTCATGCGGCCGACCCCCCGTGGCTGGCCGACCCCATGCGCGGCCGACCTCTCTCGCTGGGCCGACCCCCCTTGCCCGGCCGATCCCCCTCGCTGGGCCGACCCACCCTGTCCGGCCGACGCCCCTCGCTGGGCCGACCCCCCTCGTGCGGCCGAGCCCCCGTGGCTGGCCGACCCCCCTCCCCTCGCAGAGCCACCAACTGGCCGACCCCTGGCCCCGACGACCCCTCGCCCAATTCCACCTCTTCTCTCACCATCCCTTTTTCTCTCTCTTTCTTCTCTCTCTCTCTCTCTCTCTCTCTGACTTGCGTAGGTACAAATGGCGGTGCCTCCGCCCTGCCCCCCTCCGCTCCTTATATAGGGGTGGGCAATTTTCTTTTCTTTTTTTTATTTTATTTTTCTCTTTCTTTCTTTCTTTTCCTATTCTTTCTTTCTTTCTTTTCTTTTTCTTTCTTTTTTCCTTTACTTTACGCTCCCGTCCGCCGGCGCCTCGCCACAGTTTGTCGACCACGCGCCGTCACCGCTATGACCGCAGTGCGCGCCCGCGCGCCACCTCCACGACCTTCTTCGCACGCATTCACATG
Organism: Escallonia herrerae; assembly: GCA_033070095.1. NCBI lineage: Eukaryota > Viridiplantae > Streptophyta > Magnoliopsida > Escalloniales > Escalloniaceae > Escallonia > Escallonia herrerae. The sequence continues at coordinate 494,422 of JAVXUP010000383.1, read as the reverse complement.
ACAGCTCCGCGACAGGCCCCGTCGCCCGTGCGCCATTCTCATCATGCGTGCCCCCGGCACCACGTATAGCTCCGCGACGTTCGTCGCCGCGCCCGTGCGCTATTCTCATCATGCGTGCCCTCGGCACCAACTGTAGCTCCGCGACGTTCGTCGCCGCGCCCGTGCGCCATCTTCATGATACGTGCCCCCGGCACCAAGTATAGCTCCGCGACGTTCGTCGCCGCGCCCGTGCGTTATTCTCATCATGCGTGCCCCCGGCACCAAGTATATGCTCCGTGACCTTCGTCGCCGCACCCATGCGCCATTCTTATCACATGTGCCCCGGCACAAAGTATTGCTTCGCGACGTTCGTCGCCCCACCACTTTCATGACATGTGCTCCGGCACCATGTATTGTCCCCGCGACAATCGTCGCCATGTCCATGCACCACGACCATGTTACAAGCCTCCGGGCATAACACCCGTTCACCACACCATGCGCCCCCGCCATGGGCATGGAAGACCTTCAACCCACTCTCTAGAGTGTGCGGCATTCTGGAGGCTCCGCTCGTAGTGCTCCTGCACGAGGACCCCTCCCTGCGGCATGGGCCGAGCGCCAGCACGGGCTAGTGCCATCACCGGCACAATCAACCACGGGATGGGCTCACAACCTGGAAGCCATCGCCGGCACAATCAACTACGGGATGGGCTCACAACCTTGAAGCCATCGCCGGCACAATCAAACTACGGGATGGGCTCACAACCTTGAAGCCATCGCCGGCACAATCAACTACGGGATGGGCTCACAACCTTGAAGCCATCGCCGGCACAATCAACTACGGGATGGGCTCACAACCTTGAAGCCATCGCCGGCACAATCAACTACGGGATGGGCTCACAACCTTGAAGCCATCGCCGGCACAATCAACTACGGGATGGGCTCACAACCTGGAAGCCATCGCCGGCACAATCAACTACGGGATGGGCTCACAACCTTGAAGCCATCGCCGGCACAATCAAACTACGGGATGGGCTCACAACCTTGAAGCCATCGCCGGCTCAATCAAACTGCTACACGGGCTTAGCGTCATCGCCGGCTCCATTACCAGGAACCTTGGCCCCCGCAGCAACAGGGGCTGTAACCACATCGTTTATGCATGCGACGCCCGCTCGGGTTGCCCCTCCGCGCCCGCCGCACGCAGGGGGCTTATGTTCATACCCTATTCTGGTCGCACCCCAAGACCCGCCAAGGGACCCACTTTGCACGACACATCACCCAGTCAGCGGTCAACTTTTCAACGCTCGAGGGCCGGTCAAAGCAACGCATGCTCAAGTCACGTGAACCATTCGTGAAGCGACTTCGGCGTGCCTTCCACCCCAAGGGGTCGGCCTCCCTCTAGGGTCGGCCTCCCCCAAGGGTCGGCCTCCCTTGGGGGTCGGCCACCCCAAGGGGTCGGCCACCCTCGGGGGGTCGGCCTCCCTCTAGGGTCGGCCTCCCCCAAGGGGGTCGGCCACCCTGGGGGGTCGGCCACCCCGAGGGGTCGGCCTCCCTCTAGGGTCGGCCTCCCCAAGGGGTCGGCCACCCTCGGGGGGTCGGCCTCCCTCTAGGCTCGGCCTCCCCCAAGCGTCGGCCTCCCTTGGGGGTCGGCCACCCCATGGGGGTCGGCCACCTGCCTTGAACACCGACGCCGTCACCTTTGACCCCACCCCATTGTCACGACGACCGTCGCTCGCGGCCGCACTCCGCCATAGTCGCGACAACCGTCGCTCTCGGCCGTGCCCCTTCGTCGCGATGACCGTCGCCCGTAGTCTCGATGACCGTCACTTGTGGCCGCTCTGTCGCCATGACAACCGTCGCTCACGGTCGCGCGCCATCCACGCAACGACCCTCGTCGCTCGGAGATCACTCTGCGACCCTCGTCGCCCGCACTCAACCGCGCCCCATGCGCTGCAATCATGTTATATGCTTACGGGATAGGCTACTCCTCCAGGACACTATCTCCGCCAGGGTGCCTGCGTGACTAGCCTACGTGCTCTGGCACTGGGGGCTCGCGTCGGCACCCCTAAGGACTATGACCCCCGGGTCACTCGGAGACGGGAGCAGGTCTTCGGAAGGGCATCTTGCCTAGTCCACCTGGCAGCTGGGCGTCGGGTCTTCCCCGCCGCTGCCAGACCTGTGGGATTCAGTAAGGGCTTGGACTGGAGGCTGGGGCAACGGGCTACTCTGACCATGCTACCGCGGCATGATCAGTCTCCTCAGACAGGCAGAGAGATGTTGCAAGGGCAGGGCAGCACGAACTTAGGAACCGGCAGTCCAACGGAGGGTCAGTGCGTTGGCCCCCTGGTGACGTGTCGTTCCCAGGGGGCGACACATGTCAACTTATGACACATGCACATTTTTGCCTATAAATAGTGGACTTTGGAGCTTTTTCAAGGATCTTTTTCTCATTTGGACTTTTCACTTTCTCTCTCTAAAAGGAACATTCTCTCTGGAATTCTAGTGAGAGAAATATACTTGAACTCCCGTCTACGGACCCTGGACGCCATACCCTCATCACGGACTGTAGACTGTCGGTCCTGTTCATCGTCACCCTGCCTGCGCAGCACTGCCAGCCCTCACGACCTGTCTGGGGAGCCTTGTCCTCGGCCCTTGCGCCGTCCTTGCTGTCTCCCACGTTGCCTACCTGGAAGCCAACTCAGACCGCATCCTTTGTGGCACCTCCACGTATCATCGAACCATTTTCGGCACCATCAGTTTCTTAGGGCTTTCCTACCTTTAGGAAGTTTTACCAACTCATAAGTGTCATTTTTATGTAGAGCGTTCATCTCCTCTTCCATTGCTTTCACCCAGCAATTCTTGTCTTTATGAGTTTGAGCTTCCTGGAAGCTCTCTAGCACCCCTAATAAGTAAGCAAAATATACTAATTGGGTGACTGATGACACATGCTCTCTGGTGGACCTCCGTGTCTAAGGCACCACATTCTTTGGGGTTCCTCTTCTTCCCCCTAATCAAGACCCTCTGTTTCTGGCTCAACTTTAACACCATCTGTTCTTGGAATACCTGTCTCAGGAGCTTCTTCATTAACCTCTTCCCAATCTGTAGCATCTAGAGATGAAGAAGGTACTAGTGTGAGGTCAAGAGCTCTCACATTCTTAGGTTGTGTCTGTTTCTCCAAGCCTACCAAAATTTGATTCTCTTGAAATACTATATCTCTGCTTCTGAAAAACTTCTTCTATTCGGGGATCGATCCCACAACTTATAACCAAACTCTGCATCTCCATAACCAACAAAAATGCACAGAGTTGACTTGTCATCAAGCTTCGATCTCTGCTCCTTTTGTACATGTGCAAATACCTTCCACCCAAACACCCTCAGATAGGAGTAGGAGACATAACTCCCTTTCGACACCTTCTCTGGAATCTCAAAATCTATTAGAGCTAATGGAGACCTATTGATAATGTAACAAGCAGTGCGAACAACTTCACCCCAAAATGACTTCAGAAGTTTGGCCATCTTCAACATGCATTTGACTCTCTCCACTATAATGCAGTTCATTCCTTCGGCCACACCATTGTGCTGGGTGTGAAAGGAACAGTCTTCTCATGCATATACCGTGATCAGCATAATATGCTTCAAACTTATTTGAAGTGTACTCTCCTCCATTATCTGTGCGAAGGCACTTCTATGATTTTCCTATCTCTCTCTCAATCATAGCATGAAACCTCTGAAAATACCGGAACACTTAGTCTTTTGTTTTTAAAAAATAATCCCACACCTTGCGTGAAGCATCATCAATGAACGTCAAGAAGTACTTGTTTCCTTCTATTGACTTAACCTCAATAGGACCAAAAACATCAGAGTAAATCAAGTCTAACAACTTATATTTTCTTTTCAAAGAGAAACTAAATGGAACTCTACGATGTTTGCCAAATAAACAATAATCACAAGGGTTCAAAACATTACCTTTGGGAAAAGGAATGAGAGACTTCTTCGCCAGAATCTGCAAGCCTTTCTCACTCATGTGGCCAAGTTTCTTGTGCCATAAGTTCGATGAAAACTCATTTTTAACCGCATTTAAACCACTAGAACACACCTTGACATAGGTCTTGTACAAGGTACAACAAGAAGCCCCTCTTGCAACTACCATCGAAGCCTTAGTGAGCTTCCATTTTCCGTTGCCAAAATAATTTTCATAACCTTGTCTATACATAGCTATTCCTGAAATCAAGTTGAGACGCAACTTTGGAATGTGTCGAACATCCTTCAACACGACTATGTAACTAACATTTGTCTAAATGCACACATCACCAACTCCTATAATCTTTGACTGGATTGTATTGCCTATCCTCACAGCCCCAAAGTCACCTGCTTTGTAAGTTGAGAAGAATTCCTTTATGAAAGTAGCATGGTATGAGGTCGCTGTATCAACAACCCACTCAATAATCCTAATCCAAAACATGCAAGCAATCTTCCTCACCAGCAGAAAGTACTACTCTATTTTTTGAGACACTGGTCGTAGTGTTCTTGTTCTCTGCCTTCTTCTGCTTGTCACCATTTTTCTGCTCTTGCTTCCAAATGCAGGAATTTCTCTTCAAGTGGCCCTTCTATTTACAGTGGTAACAAAAAATGACTCCTTTAAATCATCTCCTCTTTTAGACTTACCTTTGGCACCTCGGGTTTTAATGTGGTTCTTATACCCCTTATTTCCACCTTTGTGCCACTGTCTGCCCTGTTTTCGGTGACAAGATCCTGTGATTGATCAATGCCTACATCTCTAAACCTTTCTTCAACATTTAACATGCTATCTTTGACCATGCTCAAAGTTAGCTTCCCATTGGGAGCAGAGTTGCTCAGAGATACAACTAACGTCCCCCAACTGTCCGGTAATGAACTCAAAAGCAAAAGGGCTTGTATCTCATCATCTAAATTCTTTCCATGGTTGTCAACTGATTGACCAAACTTCGAAAATCACTCAAATGCTTAGCAATAGAATCTCCATCTTTGAATTTAAAATTCACAAGCCTTCTAATTAAAAAGGTTATATTCTAGGCTTTTTCCTATCATAAAGTGACTCCAACTTTTTTCACGAAGTTTGGCCATTCGTCTCTTGGGACACATCGTGGAATACACTGTGGTCAATCCATTGCCTATTTAACCAAACAGCTTTTCTATTTAATTTCTCCCATGATCTAGCATCCATACTTTCAGGTTTAGAACTATCACCCTCAACCAGGTCATATAAATCATTGCAAAATAAAATATCTTCCATTCTTGGCTTCTAAATCGAATAATTTGTAAACATAAGCTTTAACATGGCACCCGCCAAATCCTCCATTCAAATCACACAGACAATAAATAAAAAGAATCGAGCTCTGATACCACTTTGTTGTCCTAACTCAATTGTCACAATGAATTATTTATCAACAATAATAATATATTATGCAAAGTAAGCCAAGCCCAGATAATAATATGATGCAATCTCAAATAACAATAAGCAACAACAAGACACAAAGATTTAACGTGGAAACCCTCCAATGGGAAGGAAAAACCCTCGGGCCAAACTTTGAACCAAATTCACTTTATCAACAACTTGCAATACAATAGTTCTTCTCAAATTTACATACCAAATTTGAGGAATTATCATAAATAGAGAGTGTAAAAGGGTTACCTATTTGAGTTGACAAACCCAACAAATATCTCCCAAAATCGTTGCTCTCCCTCAATTTTCTCTCTGGCTCTTCTACTGAAAAATTAGAGAAGATGGTAGAGTTTATAAGACTTCAATAAAGAAACAATTACCCACTCAAACTAGGTAACTCCCCATACAGCTTAAAGAGACCGAATTCAAATGGGTTACTTCATGGGTGAGGACACCCAAATACCCAACACTTTTATGCAGATGGTCCTGTTATTGAACACTTAGAATGGATAATTTCCTTTTTGTTTTTGAACTATTGCAATATATGCCTTTCATTCTATGCTCGCTATATTCTAAATTCTAAGCAGAAGCTATTGATTACTGTGGAGTCGAATTGCAGATTTAGTATTATCTTCTGCTTTTTTCATCTTGTACAATGCATTGCCATTTTAACTTCTTTTTTTTTGTTAATAAGCTGGCTGAGTTCCAATCAATATTAGGGGTTTGTTGTACTTGTTGCCAAAATTTAGGACCTCTATAAGTAAGCTAATAATAGCAAGTGTATGACAATAACATATTAGACCATTATTGAAATGTGGTTGCTATTAGTAGTTGTAACATCCTATGAACTTCAAGGGAAAAAAGTGCAACGGAGAACATAGTGATTGTCCATATGAATGAAGTCCATCCTTAGGTTCATAGGTGCCCAAAGTTAGTTTGCCCTAGGCCAAGGGATTGCCTCATAAAATTGAAAATCAAGTGCTAAAAATTTCACTGATGAGTTCACATAACTAAAAATGTTATTGATGTCTGAAATTGATCCATTTAACAAACTTATGAAATTGTACATGACGTTTATACTTTGATCATATTTTTAAATTGTTCAAAGCATGGGGGTTATGTGAATGGTAGTGGTAGTGATTTCAGTAGGCGGCAGCCTAGTAGTCGTGGTGATAGCTACAGTGTGGTGTAGATGAAAGTGGCGTTGGTGGCAACATATATAGAGGTGGTCGAGGTTTTCATGGCATGGTAGTCATGGTGTTGGTGTTTTTGGTGGCCGTGGTAGTTGTGGTAATGGCACTGTGGTGGTGTTCGATGGTGGCTAGGCGGTGGTAGTGGCAGCCAAGACATGTGGTTTGGTGGTGGCTCTTGTGCGGTGAAGCTAGAAAAGATATAATGAGCAGCATCAATGGGTTCCTAATGTCTTGTCCTCAAATTTGGGCTACCTAGCACTTTACCAATGTAAATTATGTTAGATTTGATGAGAAACACAAGTAAGTCAGATTATCAAAGTAGGTTTAATTGTTGTTAGTTAGCCACACAAGCTTGGTTTTCGAGTTAATATCTGAGCAATCCCTAGATTTGTATAGAACTCCATGCTAGATGGAGTCCTTTACCAACAATTTCGAGGGCTGTGTATTGAGTTTTCGAGATTTAGACCGACCCAAGATAGTTCAGATATTTGATGATCTAACAGATTTAGGCCAACTATGTGAACTAGAATTATTGAAAGTTGGATGAATTCCTATATGTAGTACTGTGACATTGATCGATTCTTTGGTTCTTGGTTTCCCACTATTCAAATTATACATTGGTCCGCTATGCCAGATTTGTTTAGCTATTGGTTAATTAGGTTTGATGCTGATATATGGCTCTTGTTTCGCCTTTTTATGCATGTTATTTGTTGTTTACAAACACACCTTCTGCTAGGTTTTAGACTTCTGTACTTTTTGCTTTCTTGTGAAAAATGTAGATACTTGTATTACTTCATGAATTGTTACATTGCTGTTGGCATGTAAAAAATATAATTTTAGCTCAGAGCAATGACGATTGAACATATGGATGAGTTAAGAAGTTTAAAACATGAAACGGGTCCCACCATATTCAATATTGATCTGATCTGATTGATTGATTTAAAACAAAGTCCTAGCTTTAATTATTATCAACGAAAGTTGGTTATTAATGGCAAAGGATAGTTAACTGCAAACAGTAGTCAACAATAATTATGAAATGACAGACATGTAGCTCGATTGCAGGGATGGGAGCAATTTTCTACCACTGACGATCTATAGCCTTAGGCATTTACACCATGTTGACAGTTTCTAGCACTTTAATGAAGCAACGACTTGAACCCAGAGAAGCGGCTTGCAGTTGGTTACACCCAAAGGATAAATTAAGAAGATGAAATGAAGATGAGAAGGACACATCTTAAGATCCAAAAACAAATTTAGATTGTACTTATGTCATTTCTTTTAATGTATTTATTTCTTTGTAATCGATTGTAACTCTGATATCATGGCGTTTGTTCTGAATCAATGAACCTTGTCGCTGTTCAATTCTTCAGAATCTTTATGGGCCCATTCAATAACTTTAATTTCAAATCAGTTAGTTATTTTGTTTACATTTCTAGAGAAGTCCTTCAAGGCAAAAAATAAATAAATAAAAGAAACTGCAATATAAACCAAGTGCAACATTGCCTACAATTCGATTAGAAGTTTGCTTTTTGAGCACAAACATTAGCACTCCCGATGGACACTTTTAATGTGAACATAGAAATGCCAAGTATTGAAAGTCACATAAGGGATAATGCTGCCAATAATGGCACAAACAACGGTGGTGCAATTAACAACATAGGAATAATTCTGCGAACAATAGTGGCAATGGTACCACTAATAATGTAGGAAGTGTCCCTGGTAATAATGGCATGAGCAACAACAATAGGGTTGCTAGCAATGGCAATAATAACAACACTAGCCATGGAAGGAGGAGCATTCGATTTGGTACTGATATGGGGAAGGATGACAATGCCGTATGGGATGACATCCAGAACCCATTAGCCATGGAAGGAGGAGCATTCGATTTGTTGAGATCATACATCCTGGCCGCTAAAAAAAATCTATGCACCAACAGTGGTACGCCTCTTGCAGCTGCAGAAGCAGCAGCTTTGCCAGATTTTAATGCTTTTAATGCAACAGCTATGGCTGATCTTGATGGTTTTGATGCAGTAGCTTTTGCTGATTTAAGCTTTCTTGACGCATTGATTGGTGCTACAGATATTGCTGACTATAATTATATTGGCGAGTTGTTGGACTCGAACAATTTTCAGTGGTAGAAAACGTATTTAACAGCATTGTGAACAATTTTCAGTGATTATTTGATCTAATTATGTGTGGCAGATCACATGACCTCCCTTCTGGTATATAGATGGTCCTATTGTTGGATCATATATTTGAGTTATGATGTTCACGAATTAAATTTATGTCAACTACAATACTCAAATTAGATAAAAAGGTTTCTCATTGTTGCTACGTGAATCCAATTTCTTCACTTGTTGTCTTTGAATTCTTGCTCGGTCTTTTCTCATTTCTTTACCAGTTGATCCTACTTCTAGCGGCAATTGCAATCTATGCCTTACAAGGCCAACAATATGATATACCAGCTTGATATAATTGTTATGTCTGGATATGCAACACTCCAACGGGCACAACATTTTCTCTCAGTACAAGTGGGGCTCCAATATTTTGTTGATAGATCACACTAAGAGAATACTTTCGTACTGCTATCAGGTTGGACAGGTTATTTAGTCTTAGGTGTGCCCCTGATACATCCAGATGCTAAATTATTGAAAAAGATAGAATGAGCAACATCGAGGGGTTCCTAATGTCTCCTCATCAAAATTTTTATTACAGGTCGATTATATAAACCAAAGTTATAAATAGAACATGTTTGCATAGGAAGTAAGAAGTAGATTTAATTCTTGTTACTTAGCAACTCAAGCTTGGTGTTCAAGCTGATATCTAAGTGATTATCACATTCATATAAAACTCCATGCCATATCAGTAATATTTTTAGAAAGTCACACCACTTCCACCAAGACACGTTAGGTTCCTTCATCCTTGGAGCATTCTAGTCAAACTTAATTGAAAAGGTCCTCTTTGTTGATAGATTAACAATATATATGGATCCACAGGGTGCATTTTACCGACAGGGAGGTGCCACATAGAGTAAAGGCGACTCCTCAACATGAAAATTCAAACTCCTTGTATGACCTCCCGGCATAGCGTTGAACATAATTCTGATCAGAAGAGAGTCAGTCGAGTTTTGATTGGCTCTAGATAAAACACAAACCCTTCATAAGACGACGTCTCAAGATCGCTAATCGAGTTCATTGGGAAGGCAGTACCTGGTTAGTTAGTTTGGAAGCAACGTCTTATAAAGGGTGTGACGATAATTGTAGCGGCAACGCATTGTATCTACTCAGTTTTTATATGAGAACCAAACTAGTACCTTTACTTGTAGATTTTTATGTTAGTCTCTAAGCAGTTGTACCCTGGAAAATATCTATATTATTGTTTTCTAATTTTTGACACACGACTTTGGTTTGAGAAATCTATATATAATATAAATAAGCGAAGCGAGAGCTTCTTTGTGCGACACATCATCACAGATATATGGTTTCTTTACTTGACACGTCATCACATCATGTTTTCAATGTGAAATAAAATTATAATTATTATAAGTGTCCTTAAAAGTTTGAAGTATTATCTTGGATGGGATTCTTATTTCTTAATAAGTTAATTTCCATATTGCTAAGTCTTATATAATTGTAAAACTAATTCTAAACGTTCTAAAACTCTAACTGATTCATCAATTAACTTATTAGAACTTAATTTTGACTATTATATACTTAAAATCACTCTCTAATATCAATAAAAAAAATCATATATTTTAAAAACGAAAATAACATACTAGACTTAGAAGAGAAAAAATTAATGCTACAATTGAGAATATTATCTTGGATAATGTTCTTATTTCCTGATAAATTAATTTCATATTACTAAGCCAAATATAATTGAAAAATAAATTTTAAACGTTCTAAAATTCTAATTGTTTGATGAACTAATTTATTAGGACTTTACATTCTTAAAATCACTCTTCAATATGAATATAAAAATTCATATATCATTAAAACAAAAATAACATACTTGATTTAGAAATAAAATGATGTTACAATTGAGAATATTATCTTGAATTGGGTTCTTATTTCTTGATAAGTTAATTTTTAAATTACTTAGCCTTATATAATTGAAAAACAAATTCTATACATTCTAAAACTCTAACGAATTAATGAACCAACTTATTCAAACTTAATTTTAATTATTCCTTAAAACCACTCTCTAATATGAATATAAAATTAATATATCTTAAAAATAAAAATAACTAACTAAATTTAGAAGAGAAAAAAAATTATGCTACGAATGAGAATATTATCTTGGATGGGGTTCTTATTTTTGATAAGTTAATTTTCATATTATTAAGCCTTATATAATTGAAAAACTGACTCTAAACGTTTAAAAACTCTAACTAATACATGAGCTAACATATTAGGACTTAATTTTGAGGATTGTATCCTTGAAACCACTCTCTAATATGAATATAAAATTCATATATCTTAAAAATAAAAATAACTAACTAAATTTAGAAGAGAAAAAAATAATGCTACGATTGAGAATATTATCTTGGATGGGGTTCTTATTTCTTGATAAGGTAATTTCTATATTACTAAGCCTTATATAATTGAAAAGCTAATTCTAGATATTCTAAAACTCTAACCGGTTCATGAACTAACTTATTAGGTCTTAATTTTTATTATTGTATCCTTAAAACCACTCTAGAATATGAATATAAAAATCATATATATCTTAAAAATGAAAATAATATATATTTGAGAATGATGCTATATTTGAGAATATTATCTTGGATGGGGTTTTAATTTATTGATAACTTAATTTTCATATTACTAAGCGTTATATAATTGAAAAACTAATTCCAAACGTTCTAAAACTCTAACTGGTTCATGAACAAACTTACTAGAACTTAATTTTGAGTATTGTATCTTTAAAACTACTCTCTAATATGAATATAAAAATTCAGATATCTTAAAAACGAAAATAACACGCTAGATTTTTGCACCAAAAAAAAAAATAATGTACAATTGAGAATATTATCTTAAATGGGTTCTTATCTCTTGATAAGTTAATTTTCATATTACTAAGCCTTATAAAATTGAAAACTAACTCTAAATGTTTTAAAACTTTAGTTGTTACTCTCTAATATGAATATAAAATTCTTGTAATAAAAAAAATAATATACTAGATTCAGAAGAGGAAAACAAAATGATGTTACAATTGAGAATATTATCTTGCACAGGATTCTTATTTCTTGATAAGTTAATTTTCATATTAAAAAATCTTATATAATTGAAAAATAAATTCTAAATGTTCTAAAATTCTAACTGATTGATAAACTAACTTGCTTATATCCTTAATAAAAACAAAAATAACATACTAGATTTAGAAGAAAAAATAAATGATGTTACAATTGAGAATATTATCTTGGATGGTGTTCTTATTTCTTGATAAGTTAATTTCTATATTAGTAGGTCTTATATAATTGAAAAAAAAATTCTAGATATTTTAAAATTCTAAGTGACTGATGAATTAACTTACTAATACTTAATTTTGACTATTGTATCATTATGAACCACTCTCTAATATGAATATAAAAATTCATAAATTTTAAAAACAAAAATAATATACTAGATTAGAAGAGAAAAAAATGATATCACATTTGAGAATATTATCTTGGATAGGGTTCTTATGTCTTGATAAGTTAGTTTTTATATTATTAAGTCTTATATAATTGAAAAACTGATTCTAAATATTTTAAAATACTAACTGATTGATGAACTAACTTATTAGTTTTGATTATTGCATCCTTAAAAACACTCTCTAATGTGAATAACAAAATTCATATATTTTAAAAAAAATAACATATTAGATTTAGAATAGAGAAAAAAGATGATGCTAAAATTGAGATTGAAACAATAAAAAAATATAATAATTGTTTACTTTTTAAAAAAATTATAAAATAATGTAATGATTTGTTAATATAGTATAGTAGCTTTTAGAATCCTTTTGATTAAACAAAAAAACAACAAATGACTGTGCGTGTATTAGAAAAAAAAGGTACAATTAAATCAAAAAATTCTTAATTATTATATATGAGAACATTTAAAATCTTTAAAATGTAAAAATATATCTTCGTAATTCTACAAAAGAAACAATTAACCAATTTGTGTTTGTATAGGGCCTTGTGATCAATAAAAAGACTTTCTTACTTATACTTAATTAAGTTTTTCATGAAAAAAAAAACAAAAATTTATGAGTGTACTTAGTAGATATAAAAACTATAACTTGAGAAAAGTCATTGAAGATGTAGAAAATAATTCCAACACTTTAAATAAAGACACGTTATCTTCATCAATTTAATTTTATCATTACTAGCATCTTACAAGAAACACACCCACATTATGAAAATATTAGATATTATTTGGTCATTCTGTCAAATTTATTTAATATATTTAAGTAGTGAATTTGTTTTAAAAAATTATTCGTAAATAAATAAAAAATTATTCGGGAAAAAATGTAACACTTCAAAAACTTTTGAAATTAAAGAATTATACTCATATGTAATATCTATAATTCAAAAGGGTACGTCATAACCTCACAACTTTTTAATTTCAATCACAGTCCTGTTCGTTATTTATCTCTGTATAGCACTAACATGACTATTTTATTACTGTAAGTGCTAAGCCAATATTTATTTAAAATATTTGATAATTTAAAGTAAAAACTTAAATAAGGCAAGTATCTAGCGACTCCACTATATAAGTATTTATTTTTTATAACCAAATAAGATATTTTTTAAAAAAATATTATTATCTTTTTTGTCTCACGATATGTGGTACATATTAATACACTCTTTAAGAACTTAAATAATACAAGTATCTAGGACTCCACTATATAAGTATTTATTTTTTTTAATAATGTTATTGTCTTTTCTTCAATCAAATTTAACAATTAAACTTAGCATTCTTACGTTTTTAGTTAATTACGTACGTACATCCACTTTTTATCAATAAAATGGCCAGTACTTTATTTACCAAAAAGATTGTATCAGAATGATATTATATGAATAATTTTTTTTTGGAATAAAATAAATTTTGATCAACTGCTTCATCGTCTTTTTTTTATTTTAATCAACTATCACATCCTACTTCAGATTGAAGCGTAATGCAATTTTTTTAATGAACTATTGCATCGTCTTTTTTATTATTCATAATCTCTTTTTATTCGTTTTTCATTATATGCATTTTTTTATATTAGAGAATGTTTTTAGCGACACTTTTATGTTTAACAATGATTTTTGTAAATCCTATTTTACATTGGAAACATAAACACGATAATTAGGAAACATAATCAGGAAAACATTGGGTTACAGAAACATAGTAATTTGTAGGAATCCTATTTAACATCGAAGGCATAATTCAATAGGAAATAACTTGGCGGTTAGGAGAGTATATATATATATGCTCCACTGCCCTCCTTACTCCTCACTTCAAATCTTGAATGCCCGCCTTACACCCTGCTCCTTTCTACTAAATTTGCTTGCTTCCAATCAGCAGCTACCCACAGATTAATTCTTTCTCGAGTCTGATTGTTTCTTGAATCAACTTAATCAAGTACAGGGCAGAGAAGTTGAAGAGGAAAACAGAGGAGTAATACCCGCCTCTTTCTTGAAGTTGATTCTTTCTTGAATCAATATAATCAAGTGGAAGTTGAAGAAGAAAACAGAGGAGTATTAAGTTTATTCAAGAATGGAAAGATTACCGGCAGGGTTCCGATTTGACCCAACAGACGACGAGGTACTAATTTATCTTTCCTGCAAGGTCTCTGGTAAGCCATTGCCCTGCCATGGCTGTGTAACCGAGGGTGACATATATGATGAGAAACAACTGCAACAAATCTTCAGCCAAATTAAAAGAGGAGGAGGAAGGCCAGAGTACTTCTTCACCCAGCTGAAGAAGAAAGGAAAGGAGGGGTGTAAGAGATTTGATCGCACCGTCGGCAACAACGGCAACTGGCATGCGACCCAGACAAAGAAGATTCTTGATGAAAGTGGCGAAAAGGTGTCTGGGTTCTTGAAATCTTTTGTCTTCAAAGGAGATGAGAAGGAGCGTTGGAACATGGACGAGTTTTCGCTCACCAACAAGAACGACTACGTGCTTTGCCGAATCAAGAACAACAAGAAAAGAAAATTTGGTGACTGTTATGATGATAATGGTGAGGCTGTTGTGCCTGATCTTGAACCCGTCACCAAAGCTGCCAAGCACGAGCAGTTCCTTACCGCCTCCACCTCCTGTCACTTGAATAACTCGAGGGAAGAAGATGCGCCTATGATCTCCCCTGCCAGTTGCAGTATTCTGCCGCCACCTATCTCTTCTGGACCTTCACTTACTAACTGTGGTACTGATATGGGGAAGGATGACAATGCCGTGTGGGATGACATCCAGAACCCATTAGCCATGGAAGGAGGAGCATTCGATTTGTTGAGATCTGACATCCTGGCCACTGAACAAAATCTATGCACCAACAGTGGTATGCCTCTTGCTGCTGCAGAAGAAGTAGCATTGCCAGATGTTAATGCTTATAATGCAGCAGCTATGGCTGATCTTATGGCTGATCTTGATGGTTTTGACTCGTCACTTTTTACTGATCTAAGCTTTCTTGACGCATTGATTGGTACTCCAGATATTGCTGAAGATAATTTTATTGGCGAGTCGTTTGACTCGAACAATTTTCAGTGTTAGAAAATGTATTTAACTGCATTGTGAACAATTTTCAATGGTTGTTTGATGTAAAGAAAACTCCATGCCGGATGGAGTCATTTACCAAGGATGTTGAGGGCAGTGTAGTGAGTTCCCAGGATTTAGACTAACCCAAGTACTTCAGATTTTTGACGATCTAAGAGATGTTAGGCCAACTGTCTGAGATTAAAGATCATTGAAAATTCTGTGAGTCCTTCAATATGCAGTATTGTGCCATTGATCGATTCTCTGATTCTTGGTTCTTGTATTCAAACTGTATAGTGGTTTGCCATGTCAGATTCGTTTAGCTGTTGCTCAATCAGGGTTGATGCTTATATATGGTTCTTCTTTTCTCTTAGTTATGTGTGCTATTTCTTGTCTATAAATGCCTTCTGTCAGGTCTCAAGCTTATGTACTTCTTGTACTCTTTGTTATGTAACTAGAAGAGATGCATGTATTAACTGCAACAATGTTCTGTAAAGCAAGCGACGTCTCCATGAAGCTGGAGGCATTTGCCTCAAGCCGTGACATACACTGCATAGGCTTACAGAGTAAACATGAAATAGCAGTCATAGAAGCTCTCGGGTAAGCTGGACACAAAAGAAGCCATTAGGTATGATTTAGCGAGGCAATATGTGTCAGCAATCTATAGCAAAGAATCAAAGAAATTCAATTAAACTACTGGCAAGGTGGGGTGATAATCATCATCTAAAAGGAAACATCGTACTGAATTCTTCATGGAGTAGGCTGCGTTTTACTTGACTTTATCCACGTGAAGTACTAATTTGCAGCTTATTTGGTCAAAATGGGACAGATATTCAAAGCTCTATATTTTAGGTAGTGCAACATACAACTAATTTCGATCCTTAGCTACGAAATGTAAACTTTTGTGTCGCTATCACGTTAGGCATAAAGACGAGCCTGAACTAGTGGAGCTGGAGCTCCAGCTCTCAGGCGTGGCACATTTCGTGAAACGAGCTGATCAGGACTTCTTGCTACTTTTAAAAAAACACGAGGTCAAAAAAAAAGAATTCCCCAGCTCTTAACGAACATGACGACTAAATCTTATTGCTGCACGAGCAGAATCTTCATTAGTAGCCCCTTCTGCACCATCTTCAAGCAAACTAAATCTTATGGCTGCACCAGAATGTCGACGTTGAGATCAATGTGGACAAGTCATTCCTCTGCTCCTTCTTCAATGACGACTCAAAACATTTCTGGTGATAACACTATTGTTTGTGAGTTGCATGGAGATGGTCCTGTTATTGAACACAATTGTACTCAGAATGGATCACTTCCTTCTTTTGATTACATAAATTGACTATTGCAGTATTTTCCTTTCATTTTATGCTTGCTATTTTCCAAATTCCTTTCATTGGTTACTGTGGTGTCAGATTGCAGATCATTACTATACTCTGCTTTTGTCAGCTTATACACCACGCTGCCAAGTTGTAATCAATACTAACGGTTTGTTAATGGCGAGTGCATGTCAATAACATATTAGACCATTATTGGAATGCAAGTACTATTTGAAGTTGTAACATCCTCTAAACTTACCGGGAGAAGGGAAAACAGGAAGAACATAGTGGCGGTCCGTATGAATAAGTCCATCCTATAGATTCATAGCTGCCCAGGTTAGTGTGCTCTAGACCAAGGGACTGCCTCATAGAACTGAAAATCAAGTGCTAAAAATTTTAGTTGCTGAGTTTGCAGAACTGAAAACGTTGTTGATGACTGAAATTGATCCATTTCACAAACTTATTAAAATTGATGAAATTGTGCATGACGTTTGTACTTTGATCATATCTTTCAATTTTCAAAAGCATGGTGGTTCTGTTGATGGTGATAGTAATGTTGGCGGTAGGTGGCCGCCTAGTGGTCGTGGTGATAGTAGTAGTGTGGTGGAGATGAAAGTGGTGTCTGTAGAAGCATAGAAGTTGTGGAGGTTTTGGTGGTATGATAGTCGTGGTGTGGTGATGGCATTGGGGTGGTGTGAGGTGACAGCGAGGTGGTGGTAATCGTGTTGCCAATGGCAGCAGGGATATGGTGGTTGCGGTGGTGGATCTAGTGTGGTGGAGGTGGAGAAGATATATTGAGTAACATCAACGGGTTCCTAAGATCTCCTCCTCAAATTTGGGTTACCTTGTACGTTTTCAATATAAACATCTAGAGTAAGTCCGATTTAACAAAAACACAAGTCAGTTAGGTTAACAAAGTATGTATAATTGTTGTCAGTTAGCCACACAAGTTTGTTTTTCTGGTCGATATCTGAGCGATCCTCACATTTGCCTAGAACTCCATGCCAGATGGAGCCATTTACCAAGGATTTCAAGGGCAGTTGTCTGAACTACAAGATCATTGAAGATTCGGTGGATCCCTATATGCAGTATTGTGCCATTGATCGATACTTTGGTTCTTGGTTTTCTAATATTCAAGCTGAATATTGGTTTGCTATGTTAGAATGCCGTTGCTCAATCAGGTTTGATACTCATACATGGTTCTTGTTTCACTTTGTTGTGTGCGTTATTTTTTTGTTTATAATGCCTTCTGCTAGGTTTTTGACTTCTGTACTTTTTGCTTTCTTTTGGCAAACTTGTACTCCTTGATAAATTGTTGCATTGTTGTTGTCAGCATAGACCAATGATGATTGGACATGTGGATGAGTTGAGAAATTAGAGACATGAAGCACATGCCTTTAGGTTCAATGTTGATTTGATTAATTCATTTAATGCAAAGTCGTAGCTTTAATGGTTATTAATGGTAGGTGGCTATTAATGGCAAGAGACAGTTAAAGCAGTTATTAAATGACAAACGTATGGCTCGATTGTCGGGAACAGGGGAGCAATTTTCTACCGGCTATACCAAGTTAACAATTTTCTAGGATTTTCTAGGATTTGCAGTTGGTTACACCCAGACGAATAAGAGGAAGAAATGAAGAAGAGAAGGACACAAGCTCAACATCCAAAAACAACTTCAGTTGTAGACTGATGCCAAGAAAAGTGGGTTCGTACCTACGTGGAGGTGCCACAAAGGGTGCAATCTGCGTCAGCTTCCAAATGTACTGAGTGGGAGACAGTGAGGGTGGAGTAAGGATAGAGAGCAAGGCTTCCCAGACAGGCCATGGGGGATGGCAGTACTGCAGAGACGAGGTTGAGATGAACAGGGCCGGCAGTCGATAGTCCAAGTCAAGGTCTAAGTCAGGGTCTAATGCTACGGTCCAATGCTATGTCCAAGATTATGTCGACTCTAGAATTTAAGAGCTCTCAAGTTCTAGAGTGAGAAAGTGATTTTGAGAGAATGAGTGAAAAAGTCCTTGAATAAGTCACAAAGTCCACTATTTATAGGCAAAGATAAGCCTATGTCATCAAATGCCACGTGTCGTCCCCTGGTAGTGACACGTCACCAGGGGTCCAAAAATACCGGTTCTCTGTTGGACTGCCGGTTCCCAAATTCGTACTGCCTTGCCCTATATAGCGTCACTCTACCTGTCTGAGAAGACTAAAGACACCGTGAACACATGATCAGAGTAAGCCTGTTGCCCCAGCCATTGGTCCAAGCCCTTACTGAATTCCACAAGTGTGCGTCAAGAGACGCGTAGAGAACCTGACAGCAGTGAGGGTTGCCCCTGTAACCAACTGCCAGGCAGACTAGGCATGATGCCCTTCAAAGACCTGCTCCCTTCCCAGAGTGACCCGGGGGTCATCATCCTGGGGGCACCGATGATCACCAGTAACGTGAGTGGACATGGTCGCAACTCAGTGCCTAGTGTCATGCAAGTCATCCCAGGCAGTGATAGCTTTGTGGTAACGAGCCTATCCTGATGCAAAGGGTCCTTGAGCCGGAGCACAAGGACCCTTTTGGCTCCTAGACTTTTCAACAAAAGTTGCCCATGGGAGTTCTAAAGGCTATTTTGGCGCAGTCGTCAGGATTCATTCGAATTTGGATGTAGCCAGTGAAGCCATCCGTGAAAGACAGGGTTTCGTGTCCAGCAGCGGCCTCCATAAGCATGTCAATGTTGGACAATAGGAACTCATCTTTTGCGCATGCTTTGTTCAAATCCCAAAAGTCAATAGAAACGCGGACCTGGCCATTTTTCTTTTGTACGGGGACAACGTTGGCCAACCATATGGGATGAGTAACGGGTTCAATGAAGCCAGCCTGCAGAAGCCGTTCTATCTCCGTCATGATCTTCAACTCGAGCTCGGGGTGAAAAGTCCGTGAGTGTTTTCAAACGGGGATGGATCCGAGCGCAATATTGACGTGGTGCGTCACCAAGGCAGGGTCTAACCCAGGCATCTCATTGTAACTCCATGCCAATACATCGCGATATTTGTGAAAGAGGGTAACCAATTCCTCTTTTCGGACCGGGGCGAGTTTTGTGCCAATGTATGTAATTCGTGGTTCCTCCCCTGGATTGGCCAAGTTAATTTCTTCAAGATCTTCAACCTGTGGTCGAGCCGCCGTCTTCACAGCAAGGTGGGGCAGCACCCGGGGTGAGTTCAGGTCTGGCGGGTAGTGTTCAGATGTGCAGCACCATCAGTGTCCATGGGAGGGTCGGGGTCGAGGGGGTCAAATGATGGACCACCTAGAGCCCCCGCGCACCGTCACAATTCATAGATTACTTGATCGCCTCTAACGATGCGTTGAAGGTTGGTTCGTCTTTTTATTTCTTGGACTTCGAGGATGAAGGTGGGGAGCTAGCCTTCGTAGCAGGTGGTGTTACTGAGGTTTACCCTTTGCTCTTACCATTCTTCTTGCCTTTGGACTTTGGAGGTTTGTTGCCATATAGCTCGTCCCAGTCTAGCAGCTTGGTCCAGTGGATGTGAGTGGCATCTGACCGAGTGACATAATTGGGGGATGGTTCCTCGTTGTCGATCAAGGTATGGTGGCTGGCTGGGGCGCCGCGAGCCCCTAAGCCCCCAGATGAGGCAACTTGTTGAGCAGGATCAGTGGAAGGTTGATATGTGATAGGTGTTGGTAGTGGCAACTGTATAGGGATCTGGGTGGGGGGCAAGATATATCCACCACTTGACCGATTGTTTGGTGTTGTTCAGTTAAGTAGGGGTTAGGCTCCATCTCAATGGAGTCGTGAGTTTCGGAAGAGCTTCGGGTTGGCATATGCTGAGGTGTGACAACGGGAAGGATATGTTGCAACACCGGTCTGAGGTCTGCTTGTGGCCTATAGGATGGCACCGTAGAAGGAGGCACGTCCGGTACAGGTGGTGACGATGTCACGAGTCCTACCGCCAAGGGTCTAGACGATCGAGGCGGCGGTGGTCGCGACACTAGGGCCTGAGCGTATCAAAAGCCAGCCTAGGTCCTAAAGGTTGGACTGGTGTAATGGATTGTTGGGAGGCCAACATTTCCATAATGGCAGCCATCAGAGTGGTTTGTGAGTCTTGCAAGTTGGCTATGGTAAGAATAAATTATTGTATGGCTATATTGACAATCCCTTGCACATCGGGCGGGTGCAGTGATTAAAGGTTGATCTTGGTGTCATGTGGCACTTGTCTTTTCTTGGTCACCAAGGTGGGCTTCTTCTTGCACAGTGGGAATAAGGCCTTGGCTGGTTGCCCTGGTAGCTCTCTGTTGCACAGGCATGATGCCTAAGTGTGGAAGGTATACAAACTACAATATGATGCTCATCTCCCCAGTAGAGTCGCTAAAAATGATGCCAAAGAAAGTGGGTTCATACCTACGTGCAGGTGCCACAAGGCTATAGTCTGAGTCAGCATCCAAATGTACCAAGTGAGAGACAGTGAGGGTGGAGTAAGGGCAGAGAGCAAGGCTTCCCAGACAGGCCGTGAGAGATGGCAGTACTATAGAGACGATGAGACAAACAGGGCCTGCAGTCGATAGTCCAAGTCAAGGTCCAAGTCAGGGTCCAATGTTATGTCCAAGATCGTGTCAACTTGTGTTTCTCTCTCTAGAATCCAAGAACTCTCAAGTTCTAGAATGAGAAAGTGATTTTAAGAGAATGAGTGAAAAAGCCCTTGAATAAGTCACAAAGTCCACTATTTATTGGCAAAAGTATGCCTATGTCATCAAATGCCACATGTCGTCTCCTGGTAGTGACACGTAACCAGGGGATCCAAAAATACAGTTCTCTGTTGGACTGTCGGTTCCCAAATTCGCACTGCCATGCCCCATACAGTGTCGCTCTACCTGTCTGAGAAGGCTGAAGACACCGGCATGATCAGAGTAAGCATGTTGCCCCAGCCACCGGTCCAAGCCCTTACTGAATCCCACAAATGTGCGTCAAGAGACGCGTAGAGAACCTGACAATGGCGAGGGTTGCTCCTGTAACCAACTGCCAGGTGAACTAGGCGCGATGCCCTCCAAAGACCTCCTCCCGTCTCGGAGTGATCCGGGGGTCATCGTCCTAGGGGCGCTGATGATCACCGGTAACGTGAGTGGACATGGTCGCAGCTCAGTGCCTAGTGTCATGCAAGTCACCCCAGGCAGTGATAGCTTTATCCCGCTGCGAAAGGTCCTCGTGTTGGAGCATTACGAATGGAGCCACTCAGAATACTGCACACTATGGAGAGTGAGTCGAAGCATGTTCCCGTCCATGGCGGGGGCGCATGGTGTGGTGAATGAGTGTGGTGCCCGGAGGCCTGTAACATGATTGTGGTGAATGAGTGTGGTGCTCGGAGGCCTGTAACATGATTGTGGCGCATGGGCGCGATGCCAACGACATGAGACATTGATTGTAGCACATGGGCTCGATGCCTACAGCACGAGACATGATTGTGGCGCATGGGCGCAGTGCCTACAGCACAAGACATGATTGTGGAGCACCGGCACGGTGCCTACAGCACGAGACATGATTGTAGCACACAGGCATGGTGCCTACAGCACGAGACATTGATTGTCGCGCATAGGCGCCGTGCCTACAGCACGAGAGATTGATTGTAGTGCATGGGCGCAGAGACGACCGTCGCGAGACCATACCTGGTGTCGGGGGCACATGTCATGGGAGCGGCATATGGGCACGACGACCACCGTCGCAGAACCATACCTGGTGCCGGGGGCATATGTCACAGGAGTGGCGCATGGGCGCGACGACCACTATCATGGAACCATACCCGGTGTCGGGGGCACATGTCACGGAAGTGGCGCACGGGCGCTGACACTGCTCACGGGGCGCACGTCGAGTGTCCTGGAGATGGGGAGTGAGCCAAGGGTGTAAGTTATACCAAAATAATAAGTGTGATCTTTAGTAATCACAAAGTTGGGAGTGATGGTATACGGTCGTCGGCGACGGGTCATTCGACGGTAGCATGCGACATTGGGTGACGGGCATCGTGAAGGCGGTGCGCAGTCGCGAGCGACAGATGACAGACATCGCAAGGTTGATGTACGAGCATCGGTAAACATTGCGGGGGTGCAAAGACCTGAAAGAACAAGTGCGCGCGGAAGGGGAGGCCAAAGGCCAACAATTGGTGGAAGGCCAAGGCCACCACCCTTGGGGAGGCCGAGGCCTACCTTAGGGGGTCCAAGGCCATCTCCCATAAAGGGAGGCCTAGGCCATTCTCCCTTTTAGTGAACTTCGAGCACACCAACGGTAGGTGTTTTGATGGGCAATCACGAATTCAAAAGTTGCGTTGCGACGAACGTGTTGCTGTGAGTCGTACCCACATGACGAACAAGGTGTGCCAAAGTCACATGCGAAACGTACGAAGCAAACAAAGAGCAAAAAGGACTTTACGTAAAAAGTGAACAACTGGGGGGGGAGGCCATGGCCAACCCCATGGCCTTAGGGGAGGCCCAGGTCCACCCCATGGCCTTGGGGAGGCCTTTGCCCCTTGAACCCGTCACTCCGATTGCGCTGTCGGTCGATTTTTTTTTTATGAAAAGGTGTTGTTAAAAAGGACGGGGTTCCTGCCCGATCCTATTGTCAGACTGTGACCCTTGGTTGCTCCTAGTAGGGAAAGAGCCTCACTAGCCTCTAAACTGAAACTTCAGAGCATGGGAAAGAAAGGTCAAGGAGCGACGCAAGGCAAGTAAGCCTTGGCAAGTTCCTGACTCTCTGATTTATCAGCGAAAGGGGGATGAAGAAAGCATTCTTATTATAGTAAATTGAGAGATTAAGGGTTGTCAATTTCCTCTTTTATGCAAGCATGGGCCAAAGAGCTACGGTTTGAACGCGTTTTACGGAACAAGCTTAGTCAGAATTAGCCAAGGTCATAACAGGAGAATTATAGGGTTTGAGCCACTAGGCTAATCCAATAAGTAGCTTTACAGATTTGACTGTAATTTCGATTGAAGTAGTACTTTTCGCTGTACTAGAATCCATATAATAAGATCTTGATTTGCTTACATCCGCTAAGCAAGATGCCCTACTAGGGAATGCGAGTGCTTGAGTTGATTTGATCCTACTATCTAGTTTGACTCTCCTGGGCCAGATGTTGACCTGCTATCTGACTATGGAAAGGGCACTTTTGATCTTGATTTTATAAATCCTTCTCGAACCGGTGAAATCATGGAAGACTGAAAACCACCAAGATTTGCTTCTCTTAACTTGAGATTTCAAAGTCGACCAAGTTAACAGGATCCCTCGATTTTAGTAAAGAACTGCATCTTCTTAATAGCTTTCATATTGTTTCAAGGAATAGCAAGATTTGGGGTCTGCTCTCTTAGTCCTATGATTGGATAACATAGATTTATATTTTGTTCTGATGATAACTACATATTGATTATGTTTTAATGTGTGCTTTGAGTGGAATCTTAGTAGGTATGCACATACGCACTCGTGAAGGCACATTTGAGAAATTATATAGATGAATTAAAGACAAATAAGTTTAAAGCATAGTGGACATGGTATGGAAGTTTCATCAAGTTCAATGTCAAAGAGTACGAAAGAATGTATAAGCTAAGTTTCTATCGATTATGGTTGATCTTTACTATTATGTAATTAGTCTTGGTTTGATGCTTGAATTGATGACTATGACCTAAATGACCTTTAGACACCTTGTGCATTATATGTGAGTTCATAACCATTCACACAAGTATGGTTCTTGAAAATGAGTTAACTTTAGAGCTTACTCAAAATTTCTCAAAAATATTTTTGGTTCTAAACTTTTCATATTCTGATAAAAATTTTCATTAGCTTTCCAACGCAAAAACCGGCACCTCAATTCAATTTTTTTAGAAAAAGTTATGCCCAAAAAAAATAGGGTTCCGTGAGGTAGTTGATAGGCAATAGGGTAATATAGTCGACTGCATTGGTCAAAATTCAGTCCCAACGGCTAGTTTAGAGCGAACCCAATTCCTTGCATTGGGAATAAAGTCGACTGCAATGACAGTTTTGGTCATATAATACTTATAACAACTATATTTCATTTGATCCCCTATATAAATGATTTGGGGTTTCATCATACACCATGGAAGTCATATTCTAAACCTCCATTCATTAGATTAATTTTAAGGCTCATATATTAAACTTTTTACTCTTAATCTTCATGATTTTATATCATTAAAGAGAGCATCTTTGTGAGCAATTCTTTGATTGAGAGTGAGCATTCTTCAAGTCATCAATTCTCTCATCTCTATCTTGTACTAGAGCTTCATTTGTACTCATTTCCTTTCAAGAGAGTTTTTTTGTACACATTTAATCTTTGTAAAAGGATTATGATCAAGGCTTGGGTTTGTCAAGTCTTAGGTGAGCTTTATGGATTCAAGGCTTGCGCTTAATGTGGGGATATTACCAAGTGTTGTAAGGGTTTTGATCTTGACCCGGAAGAAGATTGTTGCTAGTGGATTCTAGTGCTCTTGTAAGGGATTTCCTTGAAGAGGTGGATGTAGGATTGAGGGTATTCAAGTCGAACCATTTAAATCTCCTTGTCAAGTATCTCTAACTCAATCTCTTTACTTATTATTCTATAATTGATTGACATTGTGTAGTTACCATCTTGACTTGGGTATTACTTGATTTGATTGAGATTTATGTTTATGCTTTAGTTTAAATTCTCCATTAATTTTCAAAAACCATATTCATCCCCCTCTAGAATTTTTTTATTGGTTTCATGCTCTATCCCCTAAACTAAAAGAATCATTTAACTAAACTGGAAGATCCTATTTCTCATGGGTCTTATTAGGAATTAGCTTTCTGAAGTCTGAAAATCTTTCGTTGATCTTCTGCCTGTCTTTCTCTTTCCAGTAAAATGCGCCTATCCAGGGACGTAGCAGCAATAGATCAACACAGGTATGAACAAAGCACCATTCCATCAATTTGTAAATTTACAATAGCGATAGCGTTCTTTTAATAAACTGTAGCAGCAAATGTCACTCAAGTTCTTAGTACCATGAGGTGCAATTAGTGAATCATCTATTGTCTCGTCCAAGTCCTTGTCACTCGCATTACTAGTATTACTCTTTTACATTCTTACGTTATTGCACTAGTCTCAGAGCAGGAGTTGGCAGGATAGATGCCAATTCAAAAACCACATGCAAGCAAGGAAGTAAAGAAGGAAAGAAGGTTCTTTAGGTTATCCTCAAAGTCTAACTTCTATTTAGTCCTGATATTCTAGCTTCGACAATACCAATCTCACACCGTAAAGGAGTATGAACCTCATGATCAAATAATATAAAAGGAAAATTCGTGCACAATCCACACTGAAGTGTAATCAAGAAATCTAACCATCATATTATACTGCACTGCTTTAAATGGCTGCAATGGATATGCGACATCGAGAAAGAAGGAAGGAGAAAGATGGAATAAAGATTCATATAAGAAAAGGAGTACTAAGCGGAGAAGGAAGGCAAGCCAAGCTCTTTGGTCATCCTCCAGGCAAGAGAAGGAGCATAGCTTACATAATATAAAAGAAAGGAGTGAAACCCATAGGAAGCGGAAAGGGGAGTAGATAGGATCAAGGGATCAAAACTGAACTCGCCTCATATCATGCTAGTATAGAATTGTCCAATCCCTTGTCTTACAGAGTAAAGTCAAAGAGAGATTCTCGAGACTGAGAAATGAACTGATCGAAGATGCCTCAAGCCGTCTTTTCTGATGAGCGAGTACGACTGGATGACTCTATGGTAATGGTGTGCCAGCAGTGAAAAGCAAACAGGTCTATGATTTGGAGTAAATCTGATTAATTTGGGTCAACACGAATTAGCTGTGGAAAAGTCGCTTTCCTCTTTCTATAAGGGATCAGAACCAACAAGGTCCTATCGTAAGAGTTCACTGGTGTCACACTTTTCACTGACATTCATTCAAGATTGACAAAAGGTGGTCTTAGATAGGGCTGTCCCGAACAAATTATTCTCATAGCATGTTTTTTAGCCCTCAATAGTCCATTTACGAATTCATTCAGTAAGACCTGTTGTGGTTCGATTGAATAGAAAGGCCCGCAAAGGTTGCTGCTTTTAATTCAGGCTGTCTAATTGGACCGGGTATCTAAAAGGGAATCAAAATGAAGTCTAAGCCCATCATATGGCACTCACCTTTACTAATGCTCCTCGGGACAAGGGCAAGATATGCCAACAAGAACCTTCTTAGAATAGTCTATATGAGACTGCTAATGCCTTGATCCGAGCTCCTTTGTTACCTCAGCACACCGATTCTTACTGATGCAGTGAAAGCCAGCGGAGCCCCAACAATGTGCCTAGGGTCAGCGTCCTACCCTAGTGCCCGGAGAATGAGAACCAGGCTTGCTTTTATAAGCTAGCTTACTAAGCTTGAATCCTTCTACACGACCAACTTGCGCTAAAGGCCCAGTTGTACTTGTCGGAGGTCGAACTCCAAGTCTCCTACTTTTCATCTATGCTTCCTGAAAGCCAGTTCATACTTCCACCAACAGTGTAAAGCAAACTTCCTTTTTCAGCCCCTTCTCCTTCCATCAAAGTCTACAGTTAGTACTCCACTCTATGAATGAGAATCTCACTCCTCTCTTTAGCACTGCGTCAGACGTAGATAGCTCTATTGTCGAAAGAATCGTCTTTTTCTTTTTTTAGTGCTGTCAAGATGTTGAGATGCTGGCGAGAGAGTGAAGATCAAGTTCATCTGCCCACCCTTCTTTCGAAATGCAAATCAATCATATGAAGGTGCAAATCCAAGAGTCTAAGCCCATGCTTGTATATGAAAAAAGGAAAAATTAGGAAAACATGGGATTTGGGATTAAATATTTGGGGTTGATGGGTTTTTTTGTGGAAATTGTGAAAAGAGTGGGCCAATTCCTCAATTTCCTGAAAGGTGGGGTGACTTGAGAAAAAATGGGTTTCTCAAAAACTCATCATTTCCTCTTCCCCAAAATACCCCTCCCCACAGTAAACCCACTTCTGTCCCTCCGCCCAGCCATTTCCCAAACATTTATCTCCTCTACCTTCCATGGGTAACAAACAGCTCCTCACTTCATTCTCACGCCATTACCAGATCTGCCGACATTACCCCGTGAAGCTGCACCGAGACGGAGCCGAAGCCCCAACCAACATACAACGGTGAGGCCGCCGGTTCCGGCCTCCTCCGAAAGAAGCAGCCACCCTTCCGTGACAGAACGAGAACGATTTCCTATCGTCTGCACAGCTCCTCAAGGTTTTGATCATCTATTGCTCTTTTACTTTTTCGTCGTTCGTTCCGCTACTATCATCTTAATTTCTGCTCTATCTTCTTGGATTTCAATGTTTGGTTTGTATATGGATGATTAGTGAAGCATTTTGTTTTTTGGTGTTCACAATATATATTTGGGAGAGGTTTTGGCAGAGGAAATTTCGTAATCACTAATTGACGCTTTTGGAAGGATGCACACCGTAGGTAAGAATGTGGGAGTATAATACGGAAAGAACCCAAAAAAAATGAAATAACTCTTACCGGATAGAGAAATTACGGGGTTGATATGAGAGGGAGATTGATCTCAAGGAGGTGATCTCAGAATCCCTTACCAAACCCGCATGGGTATACATGCCTGCCAGGTGTTCGATGAAAGGGGTGAGATTTTACCTTGACGCGCTTCGAGTGCTCCGGCACAAGGACTCACCGCGGGGATAGGCGACTCCTTCGGAACACTATCTCTGGCAGAGAGCTCTTCAACTCCCCTTCCATCAAGTAGACAGTCCTCCGGAATAGTACCTCGGCCAGTCGGGTAGACGACTCCTCCGGGATGCTACCTTGACGCCCTCCAAGTACTCCAACACAAGGACTCACCCGCGGGCATAGGCGACCCCTCCGGGACACTATCTTTGCCAGGGAGCTTTTTAACTCCCCTTCTGCCAGGTAGACGGCTCCTCCGGGATGCTACCTCATCCGGCAAGGTAGACGGCTCCTCCGTGATGCTACCTCGGCCGGCCAGGTAGACGGCTCCTCCGGGATGTTACCTCGGCCTGCCGAATAGGCGACTCCTCCGGGACACTATCTCCATCAGAGAGCTAATCAACTCCCCTTCCGCCAAGTAGAGGGCTCCTCTGGGATGCTACCTGGCCCGTCGGGTAGATGGCTCCTCTGGGATACTACCTTGATGCGCTCCAAGTGCTCCAGCACAAGGACTCACCCGCGGGATAGCGATTCTTCCGGGACACTATCTCCACCAGGGTGTCTTCGTAACTGGCCTACGTGCTCCGACATTGGGGGCTCGCATCGGCACCCTTAGGGACTATGACCCCCGGGGTCACTACGAGATGGGAGCAGGTCTTCATAGGGCATCATGCCTAGTCCACCTGGCAACTGGGCGTCGGGTCTTCCCCACCGCTGCCAGGCCTGTGGGACTCTGCAAGGGCTTGGATTGGTGGCTAGATAAAGGGGGTTCTCTGGCCATACCGACGCTGTAGGAGGCAGTCTTTCCAGACAGACAGAGCGACACTGTGCAGGGCAGGCCCGGTGAATATGTGATTCAACAGTCCGTGGAGCACCAGCAGCTATGGACCTCTCGGTGATATGTCACTCTTGGGGAGCTCCACGTGTCGCGTGATGACATCATCATCTCAATCTCTATAAATAGAGGTCTTGAGAATTCATTTGGACATACTTGGACATTCTCTGACAGTTGGATGGAACTCTGACATTTTCACTTTCTCACTCTAGAATCCTAGAGAGAAAAATACACAGGACTCTGACTTTGGACCTAAGCATCAAACTGTGACTGTTGTCGTGTATTCACCCTGTGCTATCGCCCTAGCAGCATTGCCACACTCAGGCTCTGTCTGGGAAGCCCTTGGTCTCTGCCCTTGCTCTACCCTTGTTGTGTCCCACATCAGCGTACTTGGCGTCTGACTTGGACTGCATTCCTTGTGGCACCTCCATGTCAACTGCGAACCCACTTTCCTTGGCATCATTTTGGCAACTCTGCTGGGGAGGTGAGCATCACAGTGCAGTTCGTCCCGGGCCCGACACACCCAAGCAACCATGCGTCAGCAACGCAAGACTACCAGGACTACCAGTCAAAGCTTCAACCCAGCCGTCCAAGAGGAGCATCACCTCGAGGACCAAAAGGAGACCAGTCACAACCAACTCCAGGCTCTCGCTACGATGGATGCACCCGATGTGGCCGCGATCGTCGACGCCACAATTCAACACCTTACTCCTGCCATCACCAACCTCCAAAACTCTCAATCTACTCTCATGGCTGTCATCTTATAAATGCAAAAATCCATCCAAGTCTTGACTTCACAAACGCCGACTTCTCAAGGCCTTAGAGCTCCCCACCCTGTGTCCGCTGCTCATCCCCTGCCATCCCAAGCTCTAGGGTTGGCCCCTCCCCCTCAGATTTAGCCTTCATGGCCTGGGCTAGTTTTGGACACTACTCAGGTCCAGTGTCGCGACCACCGCTGCCTTGGTCCTCAAGGCCCTCGACAGTAAGACTCACGGCACCTCAACCTGCAGCGCCACGCCTTACCCTTGCTCAAAGCACTTCAGAGACTCATGACTCAATTGAGATGGAGCCTAACCCGAACATAACCAACCAAAACCTAAACACAAGTCATTCCCCCTGCTTACTCCAGTTGACCCTGCCTGATGACCGGCTTCCAGCCGCTGACACTACCCATATGCAAACCATACCCCCAACAAGTTTCTCTCCACCACCAACCCCTCTCGACCGTTGTCATCCCCTCAATGCCTCTGGCTCCCCCATCTGGGGGTTCTGGTGCCTGGATCATCCCGACAGGGCACTAACCCTCACATGCTTTGTAAGTCACCAAGCATGACCTTGATGCCATCCTTTGCCGTCTCAAGCAGTCATCCTTACCACACTCCCCCTCTACGCTGTCAGGCCATGCTCCCTACTCTGGCAGCCTATCTACCAAGCCCTACCCTGTCATGTACAAGCAACCATCATTCAACCTGTTCAATGGCAAAGAGGGCAATGCCCGCGAGCACATCACCTGTTTTGCTGGCTCCCTGGAGCACTACGGGGAGGACGACACTTTGAAGCTTCGGGAATTTCATAAGTCCCTGACTGGCCTCGCCTACTCTTGGTATCATCAGATTCTTGACGGTACTATCCACTCATGGTTCGACATGGTCCAGCTCTTCCTTGACAAGTTTCACTATGAGACGGAACGTGTGACCATCGTTAACATTGTCAGAATTTGCCAGAACCCCGGGGAAGATCTCAACACCTATGTTACGCGATTTCATCACAAGTGCTTGGAATACACTGGCTTCAGTAAGGATGAAACCCTTGTACCCATTTGCATCAAGAACATGAAGGACACCTACAGGGTCTACCTTGAAAACCTCCAGCTTTGGTCTTGGGGACACCTCAAGGAAGCTGCATGATGCACCTATGACTTAGTCGGTCCATCAAAGACCCCAAAGCCCCAAACTTATATATTACCTTGGCAGCGACGACAGAAGCAGCCAGTAATGATGACAACAACCGTAAGCATCAGTCCCAAGGAAGGGATGGATGCCCTAACAAGAGAAGGCAACCGATGCCTGCCCCAGAATACCCGTGTGACTTGAAGACTGTCAGAGCTCTCCTCGAGACATAGATCAACGACAATGCTATAACCCTGCCCAAACCCGACACTGAACCTACCCCGGAAGACTTAGCCCATCCCAACTACTGCCCCTATCATCGAAAAGTCAGTCACGGTCTTAAGTGGTGTAAGGGCCTCAAGTTTGTCTTCGCTAACAAGATTGCGTCCGAAGAACTCAAACTCTAAGTGCGGGACATATGACCCACCCGACCAAGCCTTGGCATGCCTTAGTGCATTTTCCACACTTGTAATTTTTTTCGTTCATATTGCAAGTTTCCATGTACGTCATACCCATGTATCAAGGCATGTTGCATATTTTTCGTTATCAATGAAGTTACATTTTCCAGACTTAGAAATTTTTCAAGCCACAGGCCTACTGACACTACTCTTGATGCCATCACCCACTCCCTTGGGGGCTTCACCCCTTCCCAACCCCTTTCACCTCACATTGCAGCAACTTGGTACGTGGTGCCCGAGGTGGCTTGAGCCGCGCTACTACGGTCGCATCATTACCATTATTACCCCTCATCCTTTTTTTGACACTTAGAAAAAAATTCATTTTTTTCGCAGTCGGTCATCGATGATCACCCACAGCGGCCTCTCTCGGCACCCTTGTCCGAGCTCAACACTTAGACATTTTTGTGACAATTTTTTTACACCCCCTCGCACTCCTCCCTCTCACCCTGCATGCTCGTGATCGGGCACTACCCTCTCCCTCTAACATTTTCCTCCCCTCACTCCCAAAAAAAATTCAAATTAAAATTAAAATTCAAACAGGTGGGCGGACCGCTCGACCCGCGCGCCCAAACCAGACCATGCACCCATTTTCTCTCTCAAACCCTCGCCCAGATCCCCGACCCAAAACTGACCCACTAGACCCGCATCCCTCCCCCAACCCCTAACCCTAATTTTTTTCCCTTTCTCTTTCTCTTCTCCTTCTTCATGCCGTCCACCTCGTGCCGCCGCCCCTTCGGCCTCGGCCTCCTGCCACGCCACTCCCCGGCCTGCATCGCCCCCTCGCCGGTGACCACATCCCTCATCTCTACTCACTCTCTTATCCCCCCGCCCCCTGCCCATCTGCTGCGGCACCCTGCCGTCGCTGCTACCCCATTTCCCTTCCCCTTTTTCCTTCCTTGTTCCCCCGCCCCCCTCGGCCTCGGCCTCCCCACCCCCTCGGCCTTGGCCCACTTCCCCCTCCCTCCCTCGCCCCTCGTCCCCCGCGGCAGCCCCACGTTACCATCCCTTTCCCCCATCTTCTTCTCCTTCACCCACCACCATGTCGGCCTCGACCTTCCCCCCCTCGGCCTCGGCCTCCCAACCCCACACCTGCACCTCCCCTTCCCCTCCCTACCTCCCTCCACTCCCCCGCCTTCAAGGCCGGCCATGGCAACCTACCACCGTCGCGCCATTCTCTCCCATCTTATTTCTTCTTCTATTTTACTTTTCCCAAAATCCCCAAAGCCAAGGCGGACCCCTATACCACGGCCACGCCATCTTGACCAGGTCCAACCTCTGACCTCTTCATTGACCCCGAGGCCGACGCTACACACCTTCAACCACCCGACTCTCTCACCTTTCTCACCACGCCTCTCGGCCGACAATCAAGGACGACAACCCATACATCCTTCGACCTTCCCACATTCACCCAACGACCGAACACCAACACACCAAGGCCAACACTTCAAAAAAATTTTACAACCTTGACCGCCGTGCATTGCCTGAGACCCGACACCCATCGTGGACTGCCCCAGCATCACGACTCCCAATCGCGCCCTTGTCGTGCCCTCATGACGATGTCCCTCGACATCAATGTACTTGGTACGTGGTGCGCGAGGTAGCTCGAACCATTTACCCCGTCGCCCATTCCCCGGTGCCCGTCGTGGACTGCCCCAGCATCACGACGCCCAATTGCGCCCTTGTTGGCCCCTCATGACAATGTCCCCCGACATCAATGTACTTGGTAGGTGGTGCGTGAGGTAGCTCGAACCATTTACCCCATCACTGTAGCTCGGGCACCACCTCCGTGACAACCGTCGCTCGTGCCCCGTCGTCCGTCATGGACTGCCCCAGCTTCACGATGCCTGATTGCGCCCTTGTCGCACCCCTCATGACGATGTCCCCCAACATCAATGTACTTGGTAGGTGGTGCGTGAGGTAGCTCAAACCATTTACCCCATCGCTGTTGCCCAGGAGCCACCTCTGTGACCTACGTCGCCTGTGCCCCAACGCGCCCATCATGGACTGCCTCAGCATCACGACTCACGATCGTGCCCTTGTCGCGCCCTCATGATGATGTCCTAGACATCAATGTACTTGGTAGGTGGTGTGCGAGGTAGCTCGAACCACTTACCCCGTCACCGTCGCCTGCGTCCCGGCGCCCGTCATGGACTGCCCCAGCATCACGACGCCCGATCGCGCCCTTGTCGCACCCCTCATGACGATGTCCCCTGACATCAATGTACTTGGTAGGTGGTGCATGAGGTAGCTCGAACCACTTACCCCATCGCCGTCACCCGAGCGCCGCCTACGCGACCCCCGTCGCCCGCACTTCCGGGCAGTCTCTAAGATCCCTATCGCCTGCGTCTGGACGCCAATACTTCGACGCGCATCATCCACACCCAGGCACAGATTCTACGACCCTAGTCACCTACGCCCCTGCGCCCTATCATCATGTCCTTGTGTCAACTCCTATCCATACTCAAGCTTTAATAGGTGGTGCACGAGGTGGGTCGAGCCACCTACTCTTCACCTTCATCATGCAATGACGACGTCAACAACTGTCGAACCAACAAACATAAAAAATTCTTCTAAGTTTGAACTTGCAAATATGTGTCCAGTGCCCGCTCGGGTTGCCCCTCTGCGCACACCACACACAGGGGGCTTATGTTCTTAACCTATTCTGGTCGCACCCAAAGGCCCACTGGGGGTTCTATTTTGCATGACATGTCTGCACCAGCAACAGGAAATATTCAATGATTCCAACCGGTCAAAGATGCACGCTCAAGTCACGTGCACTTCTCACTCTTTTGACCTGACTTCGTCACCAAGAAACTCATCCTTGTGTGACTGCTCATCATGCTCCGACAGTCGCACTTCGCCCGTCGGCGCACCTTGGCGCTTACTGAAGGAAGTCAGCCTTGGCCTTCCCATTGGGGTCGGCCTCGGCCTTCCTCTAGGGTTGGCCTTGGCCTCCCCAAATGGTTGGCCTTGGTCTTCCCCCAAAGGGTTGGCCTTTGGCTTCCATACTTAGCATCTTCACTATTCTTCAAGGGCCCGGACATCACTCCTCCACCCCCGTGCGCCGCGCTGCTGATACAGCCGTGCCCCTGGGCCCCCTGTCACACTATAGTGCCCTCGGCACCATACACACTTTGTCGCTCCCATGTGCTGCGCCATCTCCATGACATGTGCCCCGGGCACCATACGCACTCCGTCGTGCCCATATGCCATGCCACTAACACAGACATGCCCCTGGTACCTCACTCACTCCGCCGCGCCAGTGCACCACACTGCTGATACAACCGTGCCTCCGGGCTCCCTGTCACACTACAGTGCCCGCGGCACCATACGTACTCCGTCGTGCCCATGCGGTGTGCCACTAATACAGACTTGCCCTGCGGCACCTTATTCACTCCGCCGCCCCCGTGCGCCACGCCACTAACACAGTAGTGCCCCCTGGCTCTTTGTCATACTACCATGCTCCTTGCATCGGTCCATCTTTTCAACACACCATGCGCATCTTGCCTTGGTCATAGAACATGCTTCGACCCATTCTCCAGATTGTGCAGCATCCTGCGGGGATAAGCGACTCCTCCGGGACACTATATCTGCCAGGGAGCTCTTCAACTCCCCTTCTTCCAGGAAGACGGCTCCTCCAAGATGCTACCTTGGCCAGTCGGGTGGACGGCTCCTCCGGGATGCTACCTTGACGCGCTCCGAGTGCTCCGGAACAAGTACTTACCGCGGGGATAGGCGACTCCTTTGGGACACTATCTCCGCCAGGGAGCTCTTCAACTCCTCTGCCACTAGGTAGACGACTCCTCTGGGATGCTACCTTGTCGTGCTTCGAGTGTTCTGGTACAAGGACTCACCGCGGTGATAGGCAACTCCTCTGGGACACTATCTCTGCCAGAGAGCTCTTCAACTCCCCTTTCCGCCAGGTAGACGGCTCCTCCGGGATGCTACCTCAGCCAGTCGGGTAAACGACTCCTCCGGAATGCTACCTTGACGCACTCTGAGTGCTCCGGCACAAGGCGTCACCCGCAGGGATAGGCGACTCCTCCGGGACACTGTCTCCGCCAGGGAGCTTTTCAACTCCCTTTTTGCCAGGTTGACGGCTCCTCCAGGATGCTACCTCAACCTGCGGAATAGGCGACTCCTCCGGGACACTATCTCCGTCAGGAAGCTCATCAACTCCCCTTCCGCCAGGTAGACGACTCCTCCGGGATGCTAACTGGCCCGTCGGGTAGATGGCTCTTTCGGGATGCTACCTTGATGCTCTCCAAGTGTTCCGGCACAAGGACTCACCCGCGGAATAGGTGACTCCTTCAGGACACTATCTCAGGCAGGGTGTCTTTAGTCTTTATGACTGGCCAACGTGCTCTGGCACTGGGGCTCTCGTCGGCACCCCTATGGACTATGACCCCCGACTCACTCCGATATGGGAGCAAGTCTTTAGAGGGTATTGCGCCTAGTCCACCTGGCAACTGGGTGTCGGGTCTTCCCCACCGCTGCCAGGCCTGTAGGACTCTGCAAGGGCTTAGATTGGTGGCTAGATCAAGGGGTTCTCTGTCTACACCAAATCTGTGGGAGCCAGTTTTTCCAGACAGACAGAGCGACACTGTGCAGGGCAGGCCGGGTGAATATGCAATTCGATAGTCCATGGAGCACCGGCAGCTGTGGACCCCCTTGGTGACGTGTCACTCCCGGGGAGCGCCACATGTTGTGTGATGACATTAACATCTCAATCTCTATAAATAGAGGTCTTGAGAATTCATTTGGACATTGATGGTGCGGAAAATGGTTCGATGCTACGTGGAGGTGCCACAAAGGATGCAGTCTGAGTCAGCTTCCAGGTAGGCAACGCGGGAGACAGCAAGGACGGCGTAAGGGCCGAGGGCAAGGCTCCCCAGACAGGTCGTGAGGGCTGGCAGCGCTGCGCAGGCAGGGTGACGATGAACAGGACCGACAGTCTACAGTCCGTGACGAGGGTGCAGCGTCGAGGGTCCGGAGACGGAAGTCCAAGTGTGTTTCTCTCACTAGAATTCCAGAGAGAATGTCATTTTAGAGAGAGAAAGTGAAGAGTCCAAAAATGAGAAAAGATAAGATCCTTGAAAAAAGCTCCAAAGTCCACTATTTATAGGCAAAAATGTGCATGTGTCATAAGTTGACATGTGTCACCCCCTGGGAACGACACGTCGCCAGGGGGGCCAAAGCACTGATCCTCCGTTGGGACTGCCGGTCCCTAAGTTCGTGCTGCCCTGCCCTTGCGACATCTCTCTGCCTGTCTGAGGAGACTGATCATGCCGCGGTAGCATGGTCAGAGTAGCCCGTTGCCCCAGCCTCCAGTCCAAGCCCTTACTGAATCCCACAGGCCTGGCAGCGGTGGGGAAGACCCGACGCCCAGCTGCCAGGTGGACTAGGCAAGATGCCCTTCCGAAGACCTGCTCCCATCTCGGAGTGACCCGGGGGTCATAGTCCTTAGGGGTGCCGACGCGAGCCCCCAGTGCCAGAGCACGTAGGCCAGTCACGCAGGCACCCTAGCGGAGATAGTGTCCCGGAGGAGTCGCCTATCCCGCTGCGAAGGGTCCTCGTGCCGGAGCACGGAGCGAAGTCCCCCTGGAACGAAGATGGCGATGGCTTTGAGGTTGTGAGCCCATCCCGTAAGCATATAACATGATTGTGGCGCATGGGCGCGGTGGAGTGCGGGCGACGAGGGTCGCAGAGTGACGTCCGAGCAACAAGGGTCGTTGCGTGGATGGCGCGCGACCGTGAGCGACGGTTGTCATGGCGACAGAGCGGCCACAAGTGACGGTCGTCGAGACTACGAGCGACGGTCATCGTGACGAAGGAGCACGGCCGAGAGCCACGGTCGTCGCGACTACGGTGGAGCGCGGTAACAAGCGACGGTCGTCGTGACAATGGAGCACGGTCAAAGGTGACGGGCGTCGGGACTATGGTGGAGAGCGGTCGCGAGCGACGGTCATCGTGACTATGACGGAGCGCGGTCACGAGCGATGGTCATCGTGACTATGAGCGAGCGACTGCGAGCGAGGGTCGTTGCGGCGACGGAGCACGGACGAGAGTGACGGTCGTCGCGACTACAGTGGAGCGCGGTCGCGAACGATGGTCGTCGGTCGTTAAGGCAGGTGGCCGACTCCCTAAGGGAGGCCGACCCCTTGGTGTGGCCGAACCCCTTGGGGTGGCCGACCCCTTGGGGTGGCCGACCCCTAGAGGTGGAAGGCACGTCGAGGTCGCTTCACGAGCAGTTCACGTGACTTGAGCATGCGTTGCTTTGACTGGCTCTCGAGCGTTGAAAAGTTGACCGCTGACTGGGCGATGTGTCATGCAAAGTGGGTCCCTTAGCGGGTCCTGGGGTGCGACCAGAATAGGGTATGAACATAAGCCCCATGCGTGTGGCCCGCGCGGAAGGGCAACCCGAGCGGGCGTCGCACGCATGAACGATGTGGTTACAGCCCATCCTGCTGCGGGGGCCAGGGTCCCTGGTGATGGAGCCGGCGATGACGCTAAGCCCGTGTAGCAGTTTGATTGAGCCGGCGATGGCGCTAGCCCATGATGGCGCTCAGCCCATGCCGCAATTTGATTGAGCCGGCGACGGCACGAAGCCCGTC
Source organism: Escallonia herrerae (assembly GCA_033070095.1). Classification (NCBI taxonomy): domain Eukaryota; kingdom Viridiplantae; phylum Streptophyta; class Magnoliopsida; order Escalloniales; family Escalloniaceae; genus Escallonia; species Escallonia herrerae. The sequence goes on along the minus strand of JAVXUP010000383.1, from coordinate 456,330 downwards.
CCGCAGTTTGATTGAGCCGGCGATGGCGCTAGCCCGTGATGACGCTCAGGCCATGCCGCAGTTTGATTGAGCCGGCGACGGCACGAAGCCCGTCCCGCAGTTTGATTGAGCCGGCGATGGCGCTAGCCCGTGATGGCGCTCAGCTCATGCCGCAGTTTGATTGAGCCGGCGACGGCACGAAGCCCGTCCCGTAGTTTGATTGAGCCGGCGACGGCACGAAGCCCGTCCCGCAGTTTGATTGAGCCGGCGACGGCACGAAGCCCGTCCCGCAGTTTGATTGAGCCGGCGATGGCGCTAGCCGGTGATGGCGCTCAGCCCATGCCGCAGTTTGATTGAGCCGGTGATGGCGCTCAGCCCATGCCGCAGTTTGATTGAGCCGGCGATGGCGCTAGCCCGTGGGGGCGTTCAGCCCATGCCACAGTTTGATTGAGCCGGCGACGGCATACAGCCCGTCCCGCAGTTTGATTGAGCCGGCGACGGCACGAAGCCCGTCCCGCAGTTTGATTGAGCCGGCGACGGTACGAAGCTCATCCCGCAGTTTGATTGAGCCGGCGATGGCACTAGCCCGTGATGGCGCTCAGCCCATGCCGCAGTTTGATTGAGCCGGCGACGGCATACAGCCCATCCCGCAGGGAGGGGTCCTCGTGCCGGAGCACTACGAGCGGAGCCCCCAGAATGCCGCACACTCCGAAGAGTGGGTCGAAGATCTTCCACGCCCATGGCAGGGGCGCATGGTGTGGTGAACGGGTGTTATGCCCGGAGGCTTGTAGCATTGTCGTGGTGCATGCACATGGCGACGATTGTCGCGGGGACAATACTTGGTGCCGGAGCACATGTCATGAAAGTGGTGCGGCGACGAACGTCGCGAAGCAATACTTTGTGTCAGGGCACATGTGATAAGAATGGTGCATGGGTGCGGCAACGAAGGTCGCGGAGCATATACTTGGTGCCGTGGGCACGTATGATGAGAATGGCGCACGGGCGCGGCGACGAAGGTCGCGAAACTAAAGTTGGTGTCGGGGGCACGCATGATGAGAATGGCGCACGGGCGCGGCGACGAACGTCGCGGAGCTATACTTGGTGCTGGGGGCACGTATCATGAAGATGGCGCACGGGCGTGGCGACGAACGTCGCGAAGCTAAAGTTGGTGCCGGGGGCACACATGATGAGAATGGCGCACGGGCACGGCGACGAACGTCGCGGAGCTATACTTGGTGCCGGGGGCACGTATCATGAAGATGGCGCACGGGCGCGGCGACGAAGGTCGCGAAGCTAAAGTTGGTGCCGGGGGCACGCATGATGAGAATGGTGCACGGGCGCGGCGACGAACGTCGCGAAGCTAAAGTTGGTGTCAGGGGCACGCATGATGAGAATGGAGCACGGGCACGGCGACGAACGTCGCGGAGCTATACTTGGTGATGTCGTCATGGCAATTGTGCACGGTCAGTGACGAGCATCAAGTGACCATTGGCATTGAGCGCGCGTTGTAGAGAGCGCGATGAGTTGGCACAGGCGACGTGGATCGAGGAGACGGCACGCGGGCGACGGGCCCTGTCGCGAAGCTGTCATGTGAATGCGTGCGACGAAGGTCGTAGAGGTGGCGCGCGGACGACGAGAGTCGCGGAGTTGGAGGGCCTGCGACGAGAGTCGCAGAGCTGTCGCGCGGACGCGGGCGACGAAGGTCGCGGAGATGGCATGCGGGCGACAAGAGTCGCGAAGGAGCACGGGTGATGGGAGCACGGAGCTGTAGCACGGACGCGAGCAACAAATGTGTGAGGGTGATGAGAGTTGTAGAGCCGGCGCGCGGACGCAAGTGACGCGGGCGACAAGAGTTGCGAAAGGTGCGCACGGCGCTGGTGGCGGGGGTCCTCACAGAAGGTATGCAGGGCGCTGGCGACGTGGTTCGCAGAGACGATGCCCGGGCTATGAGTGACGTGGGTCACGGAGATAGCCCCAAGCGATTGGCAACGAGCTGCGGAGACGGCGCCTCGGTGATAGGCCCCGATTGTTGCGGAAGGCGTGGCACTGGCGACGGGGGTCGCGGAGACGGCGCCCGGGTGACGAGCGATGAAGGTCGCAGAGATGGCGCCCGGGCGACGGGCAACTGGGATCACGGAGACAGCCCCCGGGGGACTGGCAACGAGGGTTGCAGGAGGTGCGCACGGTGTTGGTGACGAGGGTCGTAGAGACGACACCCAGGCGACGAGCGACGAGGGTCACAGAGACAGCCTCCGGGTGACGGGCAACGAGGGTTGCAGGAGGTGCGCACGGCGTTGGCGACGAGGGTCGTAGAGATGGCACCCAGGCGACGAGCGACGAGGGTCACAGAGACAGCCTCCGGGTGACGGGCAACGAGGGTTGCGAAGGCGGCCCCCGGGCGACGGGCGTCGCGGAGACGGCGCCGGGGCGACGAGCGACGAGTGTTACGAAGACAGCGCCAGAGCGACGGGCAGCGGGTCGAAGGTGTGGCGTTGTGGCTGTGGAGGCTGAATGCGGTGTTGCCTTGTGAAAATGGTGGGTGCTTTTGTTAGCGTTGTGAAAATGGTGAAAATGTATTTTTCAAACCAAAAAAAAGCAGTGAAACTAAAACAAAAAAGGGGAGGGGGGTCGCACAAAGTGGGTCCGCTAATGGGCCCTTGATTGCAACCAGAATAAGTTGGGAACATAGCCCCCTGCGTGCGGCGTGCGCGGAGGGGCAACCCGAGCGGGCGCCGCACGCATAAACACATAGTAAGATGTTGATGTCGTTTGGCCGAAAAGTTGTTGACATCGTCTTTGAGTGACGAAGGTGGGCGACGAGGGTCGCGGAGACAGTCCCCGGGCAGCGAGGGGCACGGAGACAGCGCCCGGACGACAAGCGACGAGGGTCGCGGAGACACCCCCCGGGCGACGGCATCGTGGAGACGGCGCCTCGGGCGACGAGCAACGAGTGTTGCGGAAGGCGGCGCCCGGGCGACGCAAAGAGGAAGTCCGGGTGACGGGCGCCGCAGAGATGAAATCTGGGCGACAAGGGTCGCGGAGACGATGTTCGGGCGACGGGCGTCGCAGAGGTGAAGTCCGGGCGACAGGCGCATGTGCGCGAGCGATGTACAGCGGTCAAGGTTGGAAAAAAAAAAAAATTTTTTTTTTTGGCCTTGGCTTTGGGGATGTGCGGGAAAATGGAAAAAAGAAAGAAGATGGAGAGGATGGCGCGGCGGCAGCAGGCTGCCATGGCCGGCCGTGGGACGGGGGAGAGGAGAGAGGTAGGGTGGGGCCGAGGGGGGGTCGGGGTAGCAGGGGGTCGGCGGGGTGGTGGGGTCGCTGCAGCAATGGCCTGCCATGGCCTGCCGTGGGGCTTGCGGGTGTGGGGAAAAGGGAGAGGGAGAGAGGCCGAGGGGGGGGGGTCGGCCAAGGGGCCGAGGGGGGGTCGGCAGGGTGGGGGGTCGGTGGAGCAAGGTGGTCAGCGGGGTAATGGGGTTGGCCAGGTGGGTTGCGGGGAGGGGCCGAAGCAGAGAAAAAAAGACGAAGGGAAAGAGAAATCGCCGGCGGCCATGGCGCCGTGGGGCACGCGGGGTCGGGGAAGAGGGAAAGAGAGAGAGGCCGAGGGGGGGTCGGCATGAGGAGTGGCGACGGCGGGAAGGTCGGCCGGCGTAAGGCGAAGGCCGAGATGGTTATGGCCGAAGATGGCTCGGGGGCGCAAGGAGGGTGCGGCGCTTGGAGAAGATGAAGGAAATTAGGGTTGTTTTACGGGTTAGGGTATCTGGGATACGGGTCGGAGCAGTCGGGTAAACGGGCAGGCGGGTTTAACCCGCTTAAGCTGAATGAAAGATTGAGGGAAAATGGGCCGAAGCAGGCGCGGGTCGGGGCCCTCGCGGTTCGGGTTCTGCCCACCTGGATGTTTTGATTGTTTTACTTTGAAATTGAAATTGATTTTCGATTCGATTTTTTTTTTTTTTTGGAGCCTATAAAAGGAGCATGAGAGGGGATGCAAAATTTTGAGGAAGAATAATTTTGAGGGGAAAGGGAGAGAAAGAGGGAGGTTGGGGATTTGATGAAAAGTTTCGTGGAAAATTTTCTAAGTGTTGGAGAGAGCACCGGAGGGTGAAAAATTTTTGTGAAAATTTTTCTAAGTGTAGAATGAGGGTGATGACCCGACCGCGAAAAACGGAGAAATGTTTCTAAGTGTTGAAGAGTGACAAGGGCGACGAGTGAAGTCGCGGGGGTGATGACCCGACCGCGAAAAATGAAGAAATTTTTCTAAGTGTCGAAGAGAGGGGAGGGTGCCGAGCGAAGTCGCGGGGCTGATGACCCGACCGCGAAAAATGAAGAAATTTTTCTAAGTGTCGAAGAGAGGGGAGGGTGCCGAGCAAAGTCCGGGGGTGATGACCCGACCGCGAAAAATGAAGAAATTTTTCTAAGTGTTGAAAAGAGGGGAGGGCGCCGAGTGAAGTCGCGAGGGTGATGACTCGACAGCGAAAAATGAAGAAATTTTTCTAAGTGTCGAAAAGAGGGGAGGGTGCCGAGCGAAGTCGCGGGGGTGATGACCCGACCGCGAAAATGAAGAAATTTTTCTAAGTGTCGAAAAGAGGGGAGGGTGCCGAGCGAAGTCACGGGGGTGATGACCCGACCGCGAAAAATGAAGAAATTTTTCTAAGTGTCGAAAAGAGGGGAGGGTGCCGAGCGAAGTCGCGGGGGTGATGACCCGACCGCGAAAAATGAAGAAATTTTTCTAAGTGTTGAAGACGGAGTGTGGAGTTCGGCGGTGGGTCGGCATCGACGACCGACTGAGTGACCGAGGCACGGGAGGGTTGGCAAGACGTGTTGCATGCATGCCTGCGAGGTCGCACTGCCCGAGGGGGGATGTGACCGGTAGTTCTGGTGGCCATATGTTGCTGAGGCATGGTTGCGTTAGTGTGTCAGGCAAGGAATGAACTGCACTGTTGGTAGTCCTGGTAGCCCTCCACTGCACATGCATGGTGCCTGAGTCTGGAAGATATGCAGACTGCAACACGATGCTCACCTCCCCAGCAGAGTCGCCAAAATGATGGTGCGAAAAATGGTTCGATGCTACGTGGAGGTGCCACAAAGGATGCAGTCTGAGTCAGCTTCCAGGTAGGCAACGCGGGAGACAGCAAGGACGGCGTAAGGGCCGAGGGCAAGGCTCCCCAGACAGGTCGTGAGGGCTGGCAGCGCTGCGCAGGCAGGGTGACGATGAACAGGACCGACAGTCTACAGTCCGTGACGAGGGTGCAGCGTCGAGGGTCCGGAGACGGGAGTCCAAGTGTGTTTCTCTCACTAGAATTCCAGAGAGAATGTCGTTTTAGAGAGAGAAAGTGAAAAGTCCAAATGAGAAAAGATAAGATCCTTGAAAAAGCTCCAAAGTCCACTATTTATAGGCAAAAATGTGCATGTGTCATAAGTTGACATGTGTCACCCCCTGGGAACGACACGTCGCCAGGGGGCCAAAGCACTGATCCTCCGTTGGGACTGCCGGTCCCTAAGTTCGTGCTGCCCTGCCCTTGCGACATCTCTCTGCCTGTCTGAGGAGACTGATCATGCCGCGGTAGCATGGTCAGAGTAGCCCGTTGCCCCAGCCTCCAGTCCAAGCCCTTACTGAATCCCACAGGCCTGGCAGCGGTGGGGAAGACCCGACGCCCAGCTGCCAGGTGGACTAGGCAAGATGCCCTTCCGAAGACCTGCTCCCATCTCGGAGTGACCCGGGGGTCATAGTCCTTAGGGGTGCCGACGCGAGCCCCCAGTGCCAGAGCACGTAGGCCAGTCACGCAGGCACCCTGGCGGAGATAGTGTCCCGGAGGAGTCGCCTATCCCGCTGCGAAGGGTCCTCGTGCCGGAGCACGGAGCGAAGTCCCCCTGGAACAAAGATGGCGATGGCTTTGAGGTTGTGAGCCCATCCCGTAAGCATATAACATGATTGTGGCGCATGGGCGCGGTGGAGTGCGGGCGACGAGGGTCGCAGAGTGACGTCCGAGCAACAAGGGTCGTTGCGTGGATGGCGCGCGACCGTGAGCGACGGTTGTCATGGCGACAGAGCGGCCACAAGTGACGGTCGTCGAGACTACGAGCGACGGTCATCGCGACGAAGGAGCACGGCCGAGAGCGACGGTCGTCGCGACTACGGCGGAGCGCGGCCGCGAGCGACGGTCGTCGTGACAACGGAGCACGGTCAAAGGTGACGGGCGTCGGGACTATGGTGGAGAGTGGTCGCGAGCGACGGTCGTCGCGATTATGACGGAGCGCGGTCGCGAGCGACGGTCATCGTGACTATGAGCGAGCGACGGCGAGCGAGGGTCGTTGCGGCGACGGAGCACGGACGATAGCGACGGTCGTCGCGACTACAGCGGAGCGCGGTCGCGAACGACGGTCGTCGGTCGTCAAGGCAGGTGGCCGACCCCCAAGGGAGGCCGACCCCTTGGTGTGGCCGAACCCCAAGGGTGGCCGACCCCTTGAGGTGGAAGGCACGCCGAGGTCGCTTCACGAGCGGTTCACGTGACTTGAGCATGCGTTGCTTTGACCGGCTCTCGAGCGTTGAAAAGTTGACCGCTGACTGGGTGATGTGTCGTGCAAAGTGGGTCCCTTAGCGGGTCCTGGGGTGCGACCAGAATAGGGTATGAACAGACATACTTGGACATTCTCTGACAGTTGGACGGAACTCTGACATTTTCACTTTTTCACTCTAGAATCCTAGAGAGAAACATACAGAACCCTGACTCTGGACCTAAGCATCGAACTGTGACTGTTGTCATGTATTCACCTTGCGCCGTCGCCCTCGCAACACTGCCACCCTCAAGCTTTGTCTGGGAAGCCCTTGGTCTCTGCCCTTGCTCCACCCTTGCTGTGTCCTACATCAGCGCACTTGGCATCTGACTCGGACTGCATTCCTTGTGACACCTCCACGTCGACTGCGAACCCACTTTCCTTGGCATCATCAAGCAAGACGGCATATCTTATCCAAGTCAATGAGCGAAGGACTTCCTCTTTCGAGGGAGTCCGAGTGGCAGTATTCATTAGGTGATCTATTCTAGTTGGGGAATGAGGGAAGGGACTGCTAGCTTGCCCCTAGAGCAAGAGCACACAAAAGCACCGGGGGTGAGCCTATTTGGTAGTGATTGAATGATAATTCCAGCTCCACCTTGCAAGTATTCTGATTTTAGGCTTAAGCTACTCGAAGGAAATCAAGCAGATAAGTCGGGCTGACTCGGAGACTTGGGACCTTGGCTTAGCAATGAATGAAGATATTTTTTTGTTCTGAAATTTTTAGAATGGCTAAGAGATGCCTTATTTTTGTTATGGAATACAAATAGGAGTTCAAGCAGGAGCCTCTTTTTTCTTCTCTAATTGGCCTCTTTTTTGGTTAAGCGAAAGCTGGGGAAAGCTTCTTAGCGAAGTAGGAGGAGAAAGCGTAACCGGTGCTTTCTTTCCTATCAAGCTGGACAGAGATTTTCTTTAAGTTACGCACTTGCCAAATAAAGGGATCACGAGATTACTTAGTTCTTATTGTTTATCAGGAAAGTTTTGAGCTTGCTTCTTGAAAAGTCTACCTCTTTCTTTTCTTCTTAATGAAATGAATGTGAGGTGATTCAATTCCTAGTAGCAGATGGGATTCTGTCCCAAAAAATAGAATATGTGAGTATGGGGCGCCTGAGGAGTGCCTTTTGTGCTTTGCTTGCCAGTTCATTTTGTGTATCAGTTCCTTGCATTTCTTCCCCGTCAATTTAGCGATCCAGACCCGCCTACTCTGCTATACCTGTTCTTTCTTAGCACAGGGAAACAGTAGCTCAAAGCCCTAAAGCCAGCCCTGAGTTTGAGTTTTTTCTTGATAGAGGAGAATTACTAAATGCCATACCAAAGCAAAGGTAAGATACGAATAAAAAATCTCACCCAGGGGCTTTCTCTTGGGTTCTTTCAACGTTTGGGCCTAGGCCAATTCAACTATTATATCCAGGAAGGCCATTCGATTCATAGCCTTTTCGACTTTCGGAGTAGAGCTTGGTCAGCTGATCGATGGATGAAGAGGTTTTTTTCAGCTTCCCTATAGCGACCGCTTTCCCATCTCTTCGATTAGAGTCAGCGATGGACATTCAAAGAATCGAAGGATTCCTCTTCCAATCAAGAGAAATGGGTATAGTATCAGAGGTAGAGGTACGAGCGGTATAGGGCCAGAGAGTGATCCGTTCTGTAGACATAGATGTTTGGAAGTAAATCTCCACCCTTTTTCTTTGGGAGAGCTCAGTCGGCTCCGGGGTCCATATCTGTAACTTTCAAATGAAATACTCATCCATCTATTGCAAAAAAAAAAACGTCTCGGATAATTCGCCCTTCTTTTTTTTTTTTTGGATAGAAGAGTAGGAAATATATACCAGATATCAAACAGTCAAATGTACAAACGGTAAGGAAAACACCTAACAAGATGGATGACAACCCCATCTCGCTTTTGTTCATTTATGCGAATGAACCCTTTTTTTTCCATTTCATTTCTTGTGCTCTCTGCGGCTTGCGGCTAGCTTTCCAGTGTAGAAGTTAAAGCTCAACTCCTCGGAGTAGTAAGAGCAAGACACTAGGTACCTGTTTAGGAACTCTCAGGGTAACCTCTTTCTAAAAAGTTTCTAGAAAGCATTTTTTTTTTTCGAGAGATCTAGGAAATGTAAGGAGACTGCTTTTCATCCATCTCTCCAGAAAAGAAAGAATAGGTGTTAATCTGATGATTTGCCCTTCGATTAACTTTACCTTCACCCATTACTTATTTATAAACTTCCCCGAAAAGAGCTTCGCTTCCTTTGTTGTGCTTACGATCCATCTGTCTAGCTGTCTACGAGGTAAACTAACTACCCATTAGTAATAGTCTCTTTTGGCTAGAAGAACTTGTCTCAGATAATCAAAGAATGCGCTCTTAGATGATCATGGAATACAACGTGTGCTTCTGAAGTAAATTAGGTAAACTCGCTCAATTAACATTACCTTTGCTATATCCATACAACAGCTGTCTTTAAAGCTATACCCCTATCTATTGCATCTTTATCTCCTGCTGATTTTACTAGATTAAAATGGTGTAGGACTCTTTTTTTTTCCTATTGAGCCCGCCTATAACCCTATTGTTCAGCCAGAACTGGAACCCACTTACCAGCCATTACCTAATCCATAACCTAGAACACATCCCAAACCTAGCACGTCAAAGGGCCGGGCAGACCCCCTGAGCTTGATAGGATTGGAGCCGTAGCAAGTCAATGCGTCAAAGCCACAATAACCTCCTAAGTCTCCACCAGAGCTCAAAAAGGATGAGGAGGCCTGCCTTTAAGTAATGTAATACGGAGTAGGAGGAGAGTGTGCAAAGCATACTTTCGCCAGAATACCATGCGGAATGAGCCATGACTATACCCTGACGTTAGATCAAGTGCTCAAGTGTCAGCCTACCCGGGTGACTCTTGAAGAGGTGGTACAGTCGTACGAGAAGTTTGAAGCCGCGTTGCCAGCATTCCCGGAGCTTGCCTCACTCAAAGAGATCGTTAGTGCAGAACAGAGGCTAATCACTTTGGAAGAACTCAAAGGGTGCAACGAGTTTCATCATGTTACGAGAAAAGGAGCTGTTAAGCCCAATTTGAGAGCTGAGAATCTAGTGACCGAGACTTTACAGCCGGAGCCTATCCCACGGTTCCAGTTAGACAGGCCCTCCGAAGACGAAGTGATTAAACAACTGAAAAAGAAATTGGCCAATATTTCCTTTCGGGGTCTCCTAATGGCTTCAGAAGATCATAGACCAGTCGTCCTTGAAGTTAGCAATGCCTAGGATCTCGAGTTATCTATCTGGTTGAGGAAGAGGAAGAGCCGGATCACGATTCAATCCGTATGTCCAAACTGTGGCCGCACCCTCCTGCCTATGCCACTTTGCCTTACGGAGTCGTTAATGACTCTCTGTCTGCCTATGACAATGCTTCTCAGAATCAGTACACCCGTTTCTGAGGGAATCTGAACACCACTGTAAGAGCGGACTCCAAAAGTTTTATCCGCTGCCAATTCCAATTACTGAACTCTATAATCAACTGAAAGGTCAAGGCAAACTGAGCCCCGTGCCCCCGATGGATTCGATTATAAAGGCAATTATCCCATGTGGTATGACCCCGCGCAAAAGTACGAATGAGGAAATGAATCCAAGAAAATGAGGCAGGATCTTCACCAATTGGATTGAGTATAGTAGACTTGAAAACTAGGCTCCCACTCACGACCCATGTAACGAGCTTCAACTTCCAACTTATACTCGGGTATCTTCTTCTTACTCATGCAAATTCATAAGCTGGAAACTCGGACTTTACTGTTCTATTTGCCACTATCGGTGGGTTCAACAAAAACAAAATTGGACGTGGAGTTAGGCCAATTGAAAGAGGGCAATGGCACTCAATTCGGAGGCATGACTGACTTGGAGATAGAGAGGTGGTAGGACCAAGAATGGGGAGTCCAGCCACATTGTGAGTTTAATCAAGTAGGAGCAGGTTGAGGCTATCGACCAATCGATGCGTTTATGTATTGAAAACATAGACTACTGTCATTGGGTCAGGCAAAAATATCTTAGGCGAATGAAAGATCCAGACTTTATTATGGTTTACAATCACCAATCAACGATTTGAACACATTTATCGGTTCACTTTCCAGTGTGATGAACTTGGTCAAAATAAGTGGATAAAATAAAAATGGTTTCAACATTCTTTAAGAAAGGTGGCCTTTTCTTGTTTGTTGATTGCCATCAAATTTTGTATTTTCATCGAGGGATTTGGAGGATTTGTGTCATGCACAATAATTTTTTAGGATGGAGCTAGAAATCTCTTGTTGATTTAAATCAATCGAAGCAATTTGAAGGGGATAATATAGAACTATTCTTGGAGAGGTTCAAGGCATAAACGATTAAGTGTCATTTCGAAATGCTAGAATCAGAGTTAGCAAATTTGGCTTTATATAGATTGGATTTGGAGATCAGGAAAAATTTTAACAGCATGGAGTTTAGAATGTTTTTGAATTTAGTTCTAGGGTAGCAAAATATGAAGTTTTCTTGACAGAAGATCAGATGAGAAAGAATTCATTAATAGGAACTAATATAGCTAAAAATATCTCTCCATTCTACGGGCGACACGTGGCGGTAATGACACGTAAACCATACTGGTTCATTACTGATATGGCACTTACCATGTCAGTCTCCGAGCAAAATCCTAAAGAGGCTGTGACTCTATCAGCTAAGATTGATATAAGATCCTCTAGGATCTTAATTAGATTCTGATTGGAGTTGGTCAAAACCCAGTACTACTAGGATTCTTCCTTCTACCACTACATAAAGAGGTCTAGCCCCCTCAGGTAAGAAGGATCACACACACAATTGCACATTGTGTCTTACTGCTTCTTCAGAGTTCTATATCACTAGCCATCTCTGACATAAGCATCGGAGCGTTCCCCCACCGGAACCCCACCCGGCGGTCACTCCGTGTTCTCTTTTGCAGGCTTATCTCTGGTGTGGTTCCCGATCCAGTTTTCAGCTGCAACAGATTGGCGCCATCCGTGGGACCACTACATGGAACATGGCCAATCACTCTTCTTCCAGCGACTCTTCACATAGTCGTTCTCAACATCGTCACACCCGGACGAGCAGCTCTCGTCGACTTAGTCGTGACCAACGTTTGACACCTTCACGTCGTCCTACCAACTCTGTGGCAGGTGCATACGTTAACGTAACATCTGCAACTCCCGAATCAGTAATCAGACCTCAGAGAAACCGATCTCCGACGCCTACTCTAAAAAACGGGGATCTTCGTCATCGCCTAAACTGTCAGCTATTCAAAACACCCCATGCCAAACTCACAAAGGAGATCAACGAACTGAAAAATGTCGTGAACACTCTTCAACAAAAGCTCGACATGGCAGTGGCTCCGTCGTCCACTCACCATTCTCATCTTGACCCCAGTAACCTTCGTCTTCATCTCACCTCCAGATCAAGTTACGGCAGCAAGTACCAAACAACGGCGGATCCGACTTACAATCCCAAAGTGAAGAGCGGAGACCACACAACCAGGAGTGGATCATGTTATCGATGTGATCCATCAGTCAAAGACAGTACCAACACTGCTCCCGAACAGGTCACCAGAACTGAGACCCCTCAAAGACCTATCCACAGGAAGAGGGCGCCTGAGTCTCGTTCCATAGAACGGGACTCCTGGAAAGTGGTCCCTAGATATCATTCTCCAGAACGATCCCCGCCAAGGGATGAATCTGGATATCTGTTATCAGAAGCCATCGAGAAAGCAAAATTGCCTCCCAATTTTTGGATGCCTCAATGTGATCTCTACGACGGAACCGGAGATCCAGGAGAACATGTCTACCAGTTTGAAACAAACATGCTCCTCCTCCAGGTCTCAGACGCTGTCATGTGCTGAGCCTTCCCTACCGAGGAAGGCTGCACATACTTGGTTCAAATCTCTACAACCGAGATCCATCTATTCCTTTGGCCAATTATCGAATCTTTTTCAGAAGCACTTTGTAAGCAGTCGCTCCCGAAGGAAGAACTCAGCGAGTCTGCTGAACATTGTGCAAGAGAAAAACGAATCTTTGGCATGCTTTCTCAGACAATTCAACGCAGCCACCTTGGAAATTGATAACTTGGACGAGTTCGTGAAGTATACTGCATTCCTCCGCGGCCTTCAATCCACATCCAAATTCGCATTCTCTGTGAACAAAAGTCCTCCAGATAATATGAAAGCCCTTCTCCAGAAGGCTAACAAATACATTCAAGCAGAAGAATACCTGGACACACACAAAGGACGGCAGGAAGAAGGGAAGGAAGAACAGAAAAACGGTCTCGGGAATTAACTCCCCAAGGAGGAAAGCCGTCAAAACGTTCCAAATGTGACAAACGACGTCCCAAAGACCCGTTTGCATTCGAAAATCTTACACCCCTCAATGCCAAACCATCACAGATACTTCACGAGATCAAAGACAATAATTCTCTCCGATGGCCAGACAAGATGCTATCTAGGCCAAACAAGCGAGACAAGGACTTATGGTGCCACTATCATAACGATCATGGCCACACAACTGACAATTGTGGGTCACTTAAACAAGCAATCGAAGCCCTTATCAAACTGGGCCAATTGAGAAAATTCATAGCACACAAAGACGGACGGCAAAAGTCACCCCCGGAGGTGGAAGAACGAGAAAATCGAGAGGAGCATGCAGGAACAATCAATATCATATCTGGAGGATTAGTCGCAAGAGGATCTTCAAGAAAGTCTTGAAAAGCATACGCCAGAGAAGTGTGCACAATGAGCCAAAACCGGAGCAAAAAATAGAAGACTGCGCCTGTACCTACGATCTCTTTTTCCGATGAAGATTTAAAAGATGTGAAGACATCTCATGATGACCCATTAGTCATCACAATCAAGGCCGGGAACTTTGAGGTGAAAAAAGTGTTGGTCGATAACAGAAGTTATGCAGAAATTTTGTTTTATGACGCATTCAGAAAAATGAACATTCCGACGAACCGTCTTCGAAAGACGGATTCATCGTTGTATGGATTTTCCAACCATTCAGTTGCTGTCGAAGGAATTATTACACTCCCGATCGCAATTGGGACACCTCCAATACAAGCCAACCTCATGCTTGATTTTGTGGTGGTAAAAGTCCCCTCTGCATACAACGCCATATTGGGACGACCGGCACTCAACCAGTTGCAGGCTATGGTGTCAACTTACCACCTCAAGATGAAATTCCCTACAGAAAACGGGATCGAAGAGGTGAAAGGAGACCAGACTATAGCCCGTCAGTGCTACGTGACTTCATGTCGATCGAAGAACAAGGAAGCACTCATTATCGAAGATCTCCGAGAAGATACAAAGATGCAAAAGGGGAGAACCGGTTGAAAATCTTGTCAGCATTGAAGTGTATCCCAGAGGCGAAGACAAGACAGATCGGATAGGTTTGAATCTCAAGGAAGACACCAAGCTCGAGCTGGTGAACCTATTGAGAACCTATGCGGATGTCTTTGCATGGACAGCCGCAGACATGCCTGGGATTGATCGCGAAGTTATTACCCACAGGCTAAATGTTGATCCCTCCAAAAAAATTGTCAAGCAAAAGAAAAGGACTTTTGCGCCAGAAAGACAGGAGAAGATTGAAGAAGAAGTAGATAAACTCATAAGTGCCAACTTTATTGAAGAAATCTACTACTCGGATTGGATCGCCAATGTCGTCATGGTTCCCAAATCGGGCGATAGATGGCGAATTTGTATCGATTATACAGATCTTAACAAAGCATGCCCGAAGGATAGCTACCCACTTCCAAGGATCGACCTCCTAATCGATGCCAGTTCGGGTCACGAACTGCTCAGTTTTATGGATGCATATTCTGGTTATAACCAGATCATGATGCATGAAGATGACGTCTCCAAGACTTCATTCATCACGGAGAGAGGGTTGTACTGTTATAAAGTAATGCCCTTTGGACTCAAGAATGCTGAAGCGACTTACCAACGCCTGGTGAACATGATCTTTCGGGACTTAATCGGCAAGAACATGGAAGTTTATGTCGATGATATGCTCGTCAAGAATATAAAGTCCGACTCCCACGTCGAAGACCTGAAAGAAACTTCGACATTCTTCGAAAGTACAAAATGAAGCTCAACCCGCTGAAATGCGCTTTCGGAGTTGCATCAGGGAAGTTTTTGGGGTTTATTGTTTCTCAACATGGAATTGAGGCAAACCCAAACAAGATCAAAGCAATCCAGACCATGACGTCCCTAAAAACCGTCAAGCAACTGCAAGAGTTAACAGGAAGGGTTGCAGCCTTGGGAAGGTTCATGACTCGATCAGCTGAACGATGCTTGCCCTTCTTCAAGGCGATCAGAAAAGCGAAAAACTTTGCTTGGATGGACGAGTGTCAGACCTCATTCGAAGAACTCAAAACCTACCTGAGCTCTTCGCCTCTGCTTTCGAAGACATTCCCCGGAGAGGACTTGTTTCTGTACCTCTCGATCACCGAAGTCGCAGTCAGTGCTGTTCTAGTCAGAGAGGGGGATGGAGTCCAGAAACCCATCTATTGCGTGAGCAAGGTCTTACAAGATGTAGAGACTAGATACCCGAAGATCGATAGGATTGTGCTAGCCCTCATCACTTCAGCTAGGCGTCTTCGACCATATTTTCAGTCTCATTCAATTATTGTTCTAACGGACCAACCACTGAGAAAGGTTTTACTGAGCCCCGAGGCATCAGGAAGGTTGGTAAATGGTCTGTTGAGTTGGGGGAATTTGATATATAATATAAACCTCGCACTGCAATTAAGGCTCAAGCCTTAGCAGACTTCATCGTCGAGTGTACATTGCCAGAAGACCCCCTCAGTTGGTTATTTCTGAGGTTATAGATCCTTGGAATCTTTATGTGGACGGTTCTTCAGCCGTTGGAAGTAGTGAAGTCGGAATCATTCTTATAAGTCCAGAAGGTTTTACGATCGAGTACGCACTTCGCTTTAGTTTTCAAGCCTCAAATAACGAAGCTGAATATGAGGCTCTTCTCACAGGGATAAGGCTAGCACATGCTTTGAGAGTAGACTCACTATCGGTTCATAGTGATTCCCAACTGGTGGTCAATCATGTTCTAGGAGATTACTAGGCCAGAGATGAAAGAATGGCTCAATATCTCGAGTTAATTAAAACTTCAGCTGTGAAGTTTCAAAACTTCACCATTCATCAAATCCCCCGAGATCAGAATACTCAGGTAGATGCATTATCTAGGCTTGCCTCCACCGAAGCAACAGATGTCCGACGCTCTGTATACCTTGAATTCCTCAAGGATCGCAGTATCAGTTCTCAAATTGAGATTGGAATCATAGATCAAGATCCTTGTTGGATGGACACAATCATCAAATTTTTGTCCACAAGCGAATTACCAAGTGAAAGACATGAGGCAAGGAACCTTCGTGTCAGAGCAGCCCGGTACGCATTAGTGGAAGGTGTTCTATACAAGAAATCATTTAGCCTTCCTTATCTCAGATGCCTACGCCAGTCAGAATCCGTATATGCATTACAAGAAGTACATGAAGGGATATGCGGTCAATATCTTGGAGGAAGGATGTTAGCCCAGAAAATCTTAAGGCAGGGATATTATTGGCCAACAATGCAGAAAGACGCCATTGAATTCACACGAAGGTGCGACAAATGTAAAAACTTTGTGCCAGAATCGCATACACCGGTCGCCCCTTTGACTTCGGTCGTTTCTCCAATCCCTTTTGCAATGTAGGGAATGGATCTGCTAGGACCTTTTCTAGTGGCATCTGGGCAACGACGGTTCATGATTGTGGCAATAGACTACTTCACAAAATGGACTGAAGCAGAATCCCTGGCAACCATTACTTCAGCCAAGTGTGAAGATTTCTTTTGGAAAAATGTCGTTTGCCGTTTTGGAGTACCAAGAGCTTTGGTCGTTGACAATGGAAAGCAGTTTGACAACAACAACTTTCAGACCTTTTGTACGAATCTTTCGATTGATTTGAGATTCACTTCAGTGGCTCATCCACAATCCAACGGTCAGACTGAGAACATGAACCGAAGCATCTTACAAGGATTAAAGAAGAAGTTGGATGAAGCTAAAGGCACATGGGTTGATGAACTCTCCAAGGTGTTGTGGGCATACCGAACTACTCCACACTCGGTCACAGGAGAAACGCATTTCTGTCTATGCTATGGAACAGAAGCACTATTGCCGGTTGAGATCAGAGTTCCATCAATTCGGGCCTTACACTTCAACGAAGTTAACAACGAAGATGGACTCTGGGCTAATCTTGATTTGGTCGACGAAGCTCGAACTCAAGCCCATGAACGATCTATTGTTATAAAACAACGAGTCGCACGTTATTATATTCGAAGAATTCGGTCCAAGCAGTTTCAAGAAGGAGATTTGGTCCTGCGAAAGTTAGAAGTCTCTAATCCAAAGGCAGCAACGGAAAAGTTATCTCCAAACTGGGAAGGACCCTATCGTGTTATAAAGGTGCTCAAACCGGGCGCCTATACACTGGAAACGCTTTCTGGAGAACCAATCCCTCGCACTTAGAATGCTGAGAATCTGCGGAAATATTACCAGTAGCATCTTGCCTTGAGTCAAGACACTTCTTTTTCAGGGGGATAGGGGCCCAGACCTTATCAAAACCCCCATCTTTTAGAAGTTGTCTTTAGAAAGATGATTTCGAATAAATGGGTTATTAAGCAATGCAGTGTAAACTTTATCTTTTGCTCGAGCAATAAAGTTATTTCTTTCAAACATTATTATTATGTGTTAAACATTCAGCAAAATATTCTGCCTGAGCAGAGTATCCACCGAACACTATGCCCGAGCAGAGTGCCAACCTGACACAACATTCTGTCTGAACAGAATGACGGCCGAACACTATGCCCGAGCAGAGTGCCAACCTGACACAACATTCTGTCTGAACAGAATGACTGCCGAACATTCTGTCCGAGCAGAGTGCCACATTCTTGGTGTTTCTACAAATATGCAAGAATAGGCCAAATGGGTCTAAGTCCGTGAAGAAACAAAATTTAATGGAGGCGTTGTTACTCCATCACAACTTTTACTTCTTCAAACAAAGACCGGGCAAGCATGCTCGACTTCTTTGCTGACTCTTTAATTAAACAAAGAGTTTGAGTAAAAGTAAATACAAATAATACTGTGTGAATGGTAAAACCAAATTTGCTTCAAAGTGAAAAAAGATTGTTTATACAAAGCCCATAAAAGGGGGTCTCAAAGTAACTCAAGACTGAAAGCAATGTAGCCTAGATACAATGCCTAAATATCTAGTGCTCAGGGGCATCGCTAGAAGGACCTTCCCCTGGAGGATGAGAAGCTGCAGCATCGCCTGCCTCTGATGGTAGAACAGTCTATCCAGACGAAGATATCACAGCAGGCAGAACGAAGCCATCCAAGGAGATATTAGGAAAGTGCTCGACAAACATCTCCTTAGCCTTCGCGAAGCCAAGCTCGTAAATCTCAAGGCCGTCATCCGCACGCTTCTTGAGCCATTCATCCCCAGTATTCCCATCAAGGAAGTCGCAGATGCCTTGATCACGAGCGTTCTTCACCTCTTCTGCCGCTCTCCTCTTTGCCCGTTCCAGCCTCCTCTCCAAAGTCTCGATCTGTGCAAAGTAGTCAGTATCTTGCTTACTAAACTCTTCAGCATGACGAGTGGCTTCCTCTGCCTCTTTGACGGCCTCCCTTTTCTGCTGAACCTCCTCAATTGCCACTTGCCTTGCCATCTCAAAACGAGACAACATTTCAGACCCGCTCACATACATCTGGAATGAAGATTGGAATAATCAGCAAAACAGAGTCCAAAAGTAAATACAACGGGAAGACTAAAAGAAAGAAACTCACTGTGTACACAGCCTGAGCAAAGGAACAGGCAAAGGTCTCATGAGTTTGGTTCTGGAAGATTTCCTTGTCCCAAGGAAGAACTTCGTGAACAAGGTGTTGCTCTGAAATCTGACTATCAGGCATCCCAACATCATCAGAATGAAGAGTCCATCTGGGACGAAAGATGGGATCCTCTTCGATGGACACCTTCTCTACAATCTGCAGAGAGTGGTTAGGAGGAATAACCCTTGTCTTCTTGGGAGCAGGGGCAACTCTGCACTTGGTTGATTTTCTTTCCTTTTTCCCTTGGCTTTCTGCAAAACACCAAGAAAGCCTCATTGCGCTGCTTTTCCACTCCCGCTAGCCATTTTTGCAAAGGAGTTAGGAATGAATACAAGAGCATACATTGAAACAAAAAGTAAAACAAAAGGCCTATTTAAAGCACACCTAAAGACGCACTCTCAACAGGAAATGTGCTAGAGATAGTAGGTGCAGGAGGAGGAGTTACAGCTCCAGCTGGAACAGGCATGCGAGGAATGATCTTTGCCCATTCTAGTTACTGCTCTGATAAGGATTCATCAATGGAAAGCCCACCCCAAATTTTGATGTGGCTAAGAATGTGTTTGGTAAGGTTGTTGGGAGCAGGCTTGTCAGGGTTCTCGAAATCCTTACAGTAAGGATTTCATTCTTTATCAAACGGAAGCTTCCCTTTATTAGAATGGCCAACGAAGAAGTATCTGGAGTGCCAACCTTTATTACCTTTATTCGACTTCGGCCCCCCTTTCAGAAGTCATTGCCTACTATGAATATAGTACCATCCTAGACAGTTGGCGACTCACTTGACGAAACAGATTTCAAAGAATACTCTCATAAAATCTGTTGCATCTGGTTTGTAGCTTAAAGTCTACACCAGATAAATAAGCCCAACAAGCTTCCTCCAGCCATTAGGAACAAGTTGACCTGGGGCCATGTGGTAATGCTCGAAGAAACGAAGAGCAAAAGGGTGAAAAGGAAGCCTGTATCCAGATTTCACTTGCTCTTCATAAATTCCAGTTTCATACTTCGTTCCATAGTTGGCTGGTTCTTACAAACCAGGAAGACGAGCGTACCAGCCTACGGGAAGAGGATATTCCCGGAGCAACTCCACCAAATCTTCATTAGACAATTTACTAGACTTCTCATCTACCGTATACCAAGGCTTAGGATTAGCCTCATCTTTGGCTTGATCCTTTACATCACCTAAGGCATTCTTGGCAGGCAAAGATGAAGAAGGTTGAGAGGTTGAAGGCTGGGGAGGTTGAGAAGATGAAGGAGGTAGTTGTTCTAACGATGAAGGTTGTGGAAGTTGTGGATTTGAAGTCCCAACTTCACTACTTGAAGTTGAAACTCGATCTGATCTCGAGGATGAACTACTGCTAATGACTACATTCTCTTCAGGAGAAGAAACAGATACTGAAGACTCGGACATGTTTTCTAAACAAAGGAAACTATGAAAACTTGAAGTGATGAACAGAAAGATGAGAGGAAGAGAGACTTACTTGAAGAGAAAGATGCTTCCTTTCCCGCTCAAAGGCATTAATGGCAAGAGGGACACGTGGACATGAACCGAGCATTCTGCCAGAACAGAATCCTTCCCGAACACTCTGCCGGAGCAGAGTGCCAAACGGCATAGTAAGGTTCTGCCCAAGCAGAATCCTTTCCGAACACTCTGCCCGAGCAGACTAGCAAATAGTTGAGCACGATTCTGCCCGAGCATAATCGTTCCCGAACACTCTGCCCGAGCAGAGTGCCAAGCGGCCGAGTTAGGTTCTGCCCGAGCAGAATTCTTCCCGAACACTCTGTCCGAGCAGACTGACAAATGGCCGAGCATGGTTTTGCCTGAGCAGAATCGTTCCCGAACACTCTGCCTGAGTAGAATCATTCTCGAACACTCTACCCGAGCAGAGTGCCAAGTGGCCGAGTTAGGTTCTGCCCGAGCAGAGTCCTTCCCGAACACTCTGCCCTAGCAGAGTGCCAACAGCCGAGTTAGGTTCTGCCCAAGCAGAATCGTTCTTGAACACTCTGCCCGAGCAGAGTGCCAAGCGGCCGAGTAGGGTTCTGCCAGAGCAGAATCATTCCCCAACATTTTGCCCGAGCAGAGTGACAACGGCCGAGTAGAATTCTGTCCGAACAGAATCCCGTCCAAACACTTTGCCCGAGCAGAGTGACAACGGCAGAGCAGAATTCTGTCCGAACAGAATCTCGTCCGAACACTCTGCCCAAGCAGAGTGACAACGGCAGAGTAGAATTCTATCCGGACAGAATCCCGAGTAGAGTGTTAACGGCCGAGAAGAATTCTATCTGAACAGAATCCCGTCCGAACACTCTGCCCTAGCAGAGTGACAACAGCAGAGCAGAATTCTGTCCGAACAGAATCCCGTCCGAACACTCTGCCCTAGTAGAGTGACAACGACCGAGCAAAATTTTGTCAGAATAGAATCCCGTCTGAGCAGAACTCTGCCCGAGCATAATCGTGTCTGAATAGAACCTTGTCCAAGCAGAGCACTTTTTGGATATTTGAAATGTCAGACAAACAGATTCAATTCTATTTTTTTGCTATCACCAATGAAAAAAGTGCGCTTCCTCCCGCTTCATTAACGCTGGTAAAAGCAGGGGACATATGATATAGCTAAAAATATCCCTCCATTCTACAGGCGACACGTGGCGGTAATGACACGTAAGCCATATTGGTTCATTATTGATATGGCACTTACCATGTCAATCTCCGAGCAGAATCCTAAAGAGGCTCTGACTCTATCAGCTAAGATTGATATAAGATCCTCTAGGATCTTAATTAGATTCTGATTGGAGTTGGTCAAAGCCTAGTACTACTAGGATTCTTCCTTCTACCACTATATAAAGGGGTCTAGCCCCCTCAAGTAAGAACGATCACACACACAATTGCACATTGTGTCTTACTGCTTCTTTAGAGTTCTATATCACTAGCCATCTCTGACATAAGCAGCAAAGCGTTCCCCCACTAGAACCCCACCCGGCGGTCACTCCGTGTTCTCTTTTGCAAGCTTATCTCTGGTGTGGTTCCCGATCCATTTTTCAGCTGCAACAGGAACCAATTTCAAAGATTATGATGATTCAATGGAGATAAATGTTCTAGAAATGCATGATTGAAAGGAACCTAATGATCTGTGAACTATGGCTAAAATAATAATAATCGAGTTAGTGTGCCTTCCAAGCAACCAAGTAAAACAAATCTTCAGCCTATTTGAGGAAGTATTCCTTTTACCTTAACAAGGCGGATAAAATCTTTGACTGTTTTGTTCGAGATTTATTTTATCCGCATCCCAGTCTCTTTCATGTTTCCAAATGATAAGGAGTCTAAATTTTATACGTGGCATAAGTCTAGTAGTCATAATACTAATAATTTTGTTATTTTTCATAATGCTGTGTAGGATCAAAGTGAGGCTGGAATGTTGAAGTTTACTGACAAAGGAAAAGAAGTGATTGAAGTTATTAGTGATCCTTTTCCATAAACTAGTTGGAGTGCACGTGAGTTGTTTTCTATATAGTGGTCAATATTACTTAATAGTCCATTAAAAAAGAAGGTATTGTGAAATTACATTTCATATCCGTGCTAAACAATGTGGTGGAAAAGAACTCGTAGTTCCTCAAAATGTTTAATAGTGATGGTCAATGCCTTTTCCAATGAGCAAAGTAAGTACTTAGTGACATGCTATAAGTAAAGAAGAACATAGTTGAAAAAAGATAGCAGCAGCAAAAGTGCAGATAACAACAACTAAGGGCCCGTACGTTTATCATACTAGTTTTTGTTTTCATTTTGTGTCTTTATTTTCATAATTTTTTGTATTCAGTTAGAAAATACGCTCCTGTACTTTTATCATTTTCACCAAAAAAAATTAATTATTTTTTCTTTGGGTTAAGTATGGGTGAAAAGTTTTTTTGTCATTGTTTGAGTAATTTTACCCAAAATGAAAACAGAAAATGATAAAAGTACACAAAAAAAACTCTTTTTTTAATCATCATTGCAAAAAAAAAAACGAATATGGTAAATGTACAGGCCCAAGTTTCTGAATGTTTATTTTATTTATTGTGTACTTTTATCGTTTCTTATGTTTGAATGGCAAAACGGTATTGGTTATATTTACAACACCTTAATTTTCTTTTGTTTTAAAGGAGAAAAATAGAATCGAGACCGGAAGAGAAAGAAATCAATGGTTTAATAAATTTCATTAGTCAAATACTTTGTTCCAATTACAACTTCCCATATTTTTGAACCTCAATAATAAGATTATCAACTAATATTTTGTACTGTTGATTTCTCAAAATAAACACCAAATAGAAGAACACTATGATTTGCAGGATATGATGGTTACGAAATATGTGTATTTACAGGCCATGCTGACACATCAAATTTTAAAAGTCGTCCTATATAATTCTGGTATAATCATATAACAAAAGCAGTGTCACTGAAACTTACCAGAAGTAAAGGAAAAGAAAATGATTGACAACAACACAAAATCCACACATATAATTAAAAAAAAAAAAGATGAACATTATCTAATAGCAACCAATAACACCTAGTATAAATAAATTTCATCAGAAAGATAAATAACATTTTTTCATAGAATTATAGCAAATGTCAGCTACATATATTGATACAACAACCACTAAGGGTAAAGAGAAAGCTTAACAAAAATGTGGAGCAGTTGTAGTTAAAGACCATCTTGGTATTCCATAATTCTTGCCTACAATAAACAGAAGGAACAAAATGTTGTAAGATCAACATCCAATGTATAAAAGCTAGTCGTCTACATGAGAGGTTCTCCTACCTTGTAAGCTTACACGCCATACATGAATTTCAGAGTATAGGTTCAAGAATTTGAGAAGGCCACTTGGTTCTAGACGGATACCATGGTCTTGAAACCCCTGTAATTGCCCAAAAACATTTGAGTTTTAATAAGGCTAAAGATAATAATAACCATATGACAGAAACAAGTTTTCTTTGTTAGCATTTGCTTCCTATTGATTTCTTTACCTGTATCCATCCTTCAGATAAGTACGGTTGAATAATATTGGCACAATTTTTTTTCTTTTCCTTTCTTGCTTTGAGTTGTCCAGCAGCAACATGATTCCTTTGCAAAAAAGTGTTTTCATAATAACTTTCAACAAGGAAAATCGTTAGTTGATTTTCCTCTGATCTTGAGCCACTTTTCTTAATTTTTGAAGCAATGGTCTTGGGTTCTCTAAGGCACCTTTCAAGTTTTACCTAGCAGCTACAACATCCTCGGTTCTCTTCAACCCCGTTATTGCCAAATGTTTGAGGAAAATATGAGGTGTAGACCCTGCAACGGTCAAATAACCTAGAACAAGATAATCTTAAATAGTTGGAATTAGACTACATCAAAAACAACTAACTACGTCAAGTGAAGTGAGTTACAATCAAACCAAACTTCACTTACAAAACAAGAATACCAGAAAATCCAAAAGTAGCCAGCAATTAAATTCTAATTCTATGATCAGAATGTTCTTTCCATATGCACCAAGTTAGATCCATTTACTAAAACCCAAAAAGACAAGGTCCGGCCATTGTCACCCGATTTTGAAGCACATGCAATATCAAATGTTTCTGTTCAATTTGCTAGTGTCAATCAATTTAAAACTGGAAAATATAATTCATGGTTTAATTTGGTTTTACAAAAACAATATGACTTAAGTTCAGTCATAATGCACAATTCTGTTAAAATTTTCTCCAAAACTACATTATCATGAATCTATGGTCATGAGAAGAGCTAATTCCCCCAAAATTGCTGAGCTGCAATACTCGGAGCTACAATTAGACAATTCAAGCTCTTTCCGAGAGTAGGTCTTCTCTTTATTTACTTTTTGGGTAAGTACTTCTCAGTCAGCCCTAATTCTTGCCTCAGTCCTAGCCCCAAGCTATAAAATGCTGACAACACTTAGCTGCAAGACTCAAAATCGTTTGATAATGATCACTCACAATATTTATTACAATTAACAGCAGATGTTACAATTGAATCCAAGTTAATTATCTTAACTAAGTTTAGTGCTCAAAGTGCAGAAATGATCTGGACAAATAATCTGAATTGACCTGTTTGAGACCAGTAGGATTTGTTTTAGCAATTTTCCATTAAACAAAAACCAACAGGAAATGATTTGACGCAAGTGTGGGTCTACTCTTAAGACAGTAGAGCTTAAAGGACTGGTTCGATTTGAAAATGTTCAAAAACAATGAAAGTAGATGATATTTAGCTATACTGATGCTGCATGCGTCTAGCACTTTCTTCATGATTGGCAGGAGCTCTACGTTGGGTCGCCCTTTTTCTGTACTGATGATCTTACAACCAAGTTCGAGATGCAACACCATAAAACTCAACAAACGCGGGGAGGGGTCACTTTTTAGTCAATATTGGCTTCCAACACAAGTTCATGATTTAGTTTTGTTCGATCTGAAAAAGCAACTCAAAATTCTCAAAAGTGAGATGTTCTTTGCAGCATTTCCAACACAAGCAAGCACTGCTCGACACCTTTTACAACAATTCCTCCTGACAAAAAGGGTATCACTCAACATCAACATATTCCTGACCTCCAAATTTACAACAAGACAATGCCAACACTGATACACCATTAGTCACTACTCCCCAAACCCAGTCTTTCAATTTTAGCGTTCCTATTGTCACCAATACCACGACATTGCCATCCAACACCACATTTAACTACTTGTAATCATCGTCAATCAGTACTTTAAGTTTATTTCTACAAACTGGACAGCCCATGTAGTTGCTTTGACATTCCATTTCTGCACTCTCCACCTTCACCATCAGTCCAAATCGCCAAGTAATTACCATCGACATGAACTCCACCATCTCATTTCCCAATCTTCTTGCTATTGCTGTATCACGCCACTGCCATTTTTATCGTCCAGAAAAACCCTTAGCTACTTATGACCAGCACCAGCAATAACAGCATCACTCTATTGATAAAACAAGTAAAAATAGCCAACCATGCATAAACCACTCATTAAGTCAGCCCATGTAATTGCTTCCAGCGAGCGTTTTCAGAATCAGAATGCATAGGCCAGCGAAACTAATTTGATGAGAAAGTATCTGCCGAGCAGCACTTACCTAATTAGATGCTAGTATAGATGCAGAACATCTTCAATCCAACATCTGACTTATCTTTTGTTAGACGATCTTATTTCATGAGAGTCTACCAACGTTTGAAACTTCAGGAGCAATTCTGAGTGGAGCTTTTACCTCTCTGCCTCCATAAGTTTCATAGATAATTCTAACCTGCTTGCATATTGAATTACTTTGTCCTTATCGCTCTTCTGATGGTTCACTCGCAAAATTTACAACACAAACACAATACCAATGAAGACTCGTGCTCTTTAACGTTATTCTCCGGTTATAGGATGGCAAAAATCTATGGTCAAATTTGCAAGTTTCAAATTATATTAGCTGAACTAAAAGGAGCATTATGAATGCAATGTATCCTTGTTTATGGCCCAGATACTATGTCAGGTCAGAAGTAAGTTTCAGTAGATGAGATGACTTATAGACAAGCCTAGTCATGGCATGACATACATTACATTTCTTGTTTGTTGGCAGTTGTTCAAACCAATGGCACAAGAAAGAAAAAAGGTATGTTGGTGTTGGAATGGAGGCATACCTTTGGTCAAGTGTTTGGATATTCAAAACAAGCTGTGGAACCAGTAGCGGCCATGTGTTTGCTTTTCCAAAATTGCTGAGATTATTATGTGACACAATTGCAAAAAAGTCAGCGGACACGCATGCATGCATACATATTCACAAACTGGCTATGAACATTTTCAATCCAATATGACACAACTTTCTTTCTAAATCATCCAATCTAAGCATTTTTTGCAACAGAAGAACTCTCTGCATAGAAATCACATATTCATCTAAGAGATATCTCTTTTGGTCAAATCAACAATTTTGCTACAAAGCAGGGAAAAAACACAAAATGTTTTGAATCAACGTAATGGATACGTCAAGACATAACAATACCTGAGGCTTATGTTAGTCAAATGACTGTTTGGCAAAGATGCAGAACAAAAGAAGCAGAGACATAGAGGAGCCGCAATCACCGGTGAATCCACGGCTTCTAGCCACACCTCTTAACCCAGGAATGCAGCAAAGATGCCAAGGCACAAGAAAGAAAAAAGGTATGTTGGTGGTGGAATGGCGGCATATGGTCAAGTGCTTGGATATTCAAAGCAAGCTGCAGAACCAAAAGTGGCCAGTGTTTTTGCTTTTCAAAATTTCTGAGAATGGCTATCATGAGACACAATTGCAAGAAAATCATTAGACACGCGTGCATGAATGTACACTAACGCACTAGCTATCAACATGTTCAATCCAGAATGACACCATTTTCTTTATAAGGCATTCAATCCAAGCATTTTTTGCATTTGAATAACTCCCTATATAGAACTCACATATTTTTGCAACAGATATTTGTTTTTATCAAATTAGCAATCTTACCGCAAAGCAAAAAAACAACAGAAAGTATTGGGATCAATGTAATGGATAGCTTTAGACATAACAATCTCTGAGGCTTATGTCAGTCAAATGACCATTGGCAAGGTGCCCCTTCCTTCGGCTTTGCAATTTCCTACTTAATTAGCCAGAATAATATGAAAAATTAGGACTTGGATGTAGCAAAGATGCTGACCAAAAAAAGTAGTGGTATAGAGGAGCTGTGGTCCACAGGTGACGCCATGGCTTCTACCCACACCTCTTAACCTAGAGATGCAGCAAAGATGTCGAAAACACCACCAGAAACATAGAAGAACTGCTCTCTAGCTGTGATACCTCGGCTTCTAAAGACGCCACTCAGCCCAGAAATTAAGCAAATAAGAAACTGATTCGGCATTACCCAAGATACCTCGAATGCAGGCTTTATTTTCTGCTCCTCATCAGGAATTCCTCAAATATAGGTAATGATTTGTTCTCAAGTTTTTTCTCTCATCCATATATAATCCACCCAAGGCATAATGGGAAACAACAAATTTTCCAAGCCCTTCTAATTTTTCAACTGGTTCTTGAATCCCTTTTTTTTTCATGTCAGTCCTAAGAACCACAACAACTCAGCAAATCCGTGTATTCTGTCCACCTAAGCTGTAGTCGGAAAAAAACACATATGCTACGCCCTTGTAATTTTTATATTGATTCTTAAATCCTCTTTTTCTTGCGGCAACCAAAAGAAGCAAGACTAATCAACAAATGCCCTGGGAGTCTTGGGAAGAAAGTTTCGATATTATAGATTTGCTTTGCCAGAATCACCATAGGAAATATCTTGAACTATGATTATATGGTCATTCTTCGAGTTAACAATCCGGTACCACACCGACTGATATAGCATGGTCGGTCCATCCCAAGAGTAAAACAGCGTAAATCACCAAATGTCCATGCAGAAGACCTAGACTGAGTATATGTAAATTACCCACTTTCCCGTCTCAAAGCAAAAAAAGGACTAAAGATTGGTTGTATCTCGTCAACCCACGCAGTATTTGGTGTCTTACATGGTACATGGTTACCTTCTTTATTCCAACAAAATTGGTTCTGACCATAATGCAAGAATTATTTATTTTTAATAGGGGTCATTTCTTTGAACATATCAAAGCTGTTAAATGCCTAAGTACTTCACACAATCTTCCATCCAGCCACTGATCTCCATCTCTTCTCTCTCTAATGAGTTGCTCTAGTGGCATAACTGACTGCATATCTCATATACTTGTGGTAAACTATAATAGTACTTATCTGCATTAAAGAAAAGCAAAATCGTTGCATGAGTATTCGCTTCCATATCAGTGAAAGTGATAGAATAGTTAACAATGAAAAGAAGGACAAAATCCTTACACAATTGTCCTTTGTGGTGTAAATTGTCAAAGAAGAAAGAAGACAACAAAACAATGACACAATGTACATGTTTGTCACCAAAAGTTAAACAACTTGTAAGTGTAATTTGTAAGCAACTTATCAAATAGAAAACTTGTCTCAAAAAATTACGAGAACGAGCTCTAGGTGTTTGGATGTTCATTCGTAGATGGTACCCAATTCAGTTTCAAGTGAACATGATGGTACTTCCAACACCCATCATAATTAGAAATTCACTTCTTGATATAGGCGAGCCTCGGAAGTAACATTGACCACACAATACTTTTGAAACCTTGTTATCCATTATAAACATGAAAACATGACTAAACGATACTTGTAACACCTAACTATCCATTATTTTCATCCACCAGTATTCAAAGATTCATTTATTTATTAAACATAGTTTTAAAGTAAGAGATTGTACTGACCAAAGATAGTTTCCAAATAATACTTAATCAGAAGCAATATGTAAATTCATACCCTCATATGTTTGTCAGCACACCGGTTTGTCGCCAAAAGTTAGCGTTATGTACATTAGCAACGATGGGAATATGTGGAAGAGCATAATAGGCATCAATTTAGACTACATCTTTTCTTTTCAAATCCTACACAAAACTCTGCACAAGGTATCGATGACAATCTACAAGTTTAAATTCTAGCATTTGCAATAGAGGATGGCCGAGAGCAACTGCACGAATCCACCAGAAGTACTTATGGATAAAGCAGCTCTTATTTCTTCTTGGATATATAATGCTAAGTCCAGCAAAACAAAAAGTTCATCTACCAAAAGAGGCGTGGAACTTTTGAAATCAGCTAATTAAACTTTAAGCGTTGTCTTAACCAAAGTGTCAAGAATGTCATCGTAATTAATAGAATTGAAGAAAACCCATCTCTAAGACCATTCAAAAGTATTTATGCATACTATTATCCTCAGGGGCTGAATAACTTTTCCTACTTCACTATAAAAGAGATTCAATGCTTTTTACTTCCACTTCATCCTTATGCGTGTCTAAATTACCCTTTCTTACTAATATATTTACGTTTCTTGGAGTTTTTAGATTTAGTTCGGTCATATATTACGTCCCAAAGCCAAACGATTGATGTGGTACAACAGCCATATGCATATCGATTGGCTCACACTACAATCACATATATCATAATTTGCACTACCTTAACCCCCACATAAGAGCAACCACTGTTTTCAAGAGCACCATACCTAAACTCAGTCAATCACCTTATGCCTCAATCCCGCCGTTACTACCACCTAAGAAAAAGCTTGTGATTGTCATTATGCCTTAACCTAGCAAACGCATCTCATAAGAGGAACACTATAAATAAGAAGTATATATTCTTTTAAACGGGAAGCAAGAGAATTGAAAAGGGGACATATCACCTTTCTGTCCTTGGCTGAAGATATCTTCAGCGAGCTTGACATTATGCCGGTGCATATTCTTTTGTTTAACCTCCAAAAAAGAAATTCATAAATAGAATAGCTTAAGGACAAACTCTAATGACAGTTGAGTGATACTCTAACCCCTCACTGGCTCTTCAATTGATTCTCTTAATCTCTGAACATTTAAAATCCATCTCTAAGGAAACTCAAAAGAGTTTATGCGTGTATATCACATAGAATACTCTTTACAATAGTAACTCAATGGCTTCATTCTATTTCACCATAACAGCAAGTTAAACGTTTCTACTTTCTTATTACATCATTATCATTTCTTTACATATCATTTTTGAACTATGGTTTCTTGAAGATCTCTCTCTCTCTCGAATCTTAGTGATTGAGTTCAACAAAATATAATCACCTCCACCAAAACACCTAATGTCGTAATCTCCTGTACATCAAAAGCATCATTCAGCTAACCATATGACTTTTAGATTTGGTCATCCTACTGTCACCTATCTCAGAATCATAACTACCAAATCCCCCACGATGATCGGCCACTGTCTTCAAGTGCACAAGCAATAAGCATATTTTAGTTCAAATACAGCATCCATGCAGTTGCACCCACATATGCATATATAGATTCAGATACAAGTTTTGAATGAGGAAAATGATCATATAGCAAAGTATCCTCCGAAGAACTCAGCATCCTTTAGTCGTAGTGATGCCATAAGGTTGAACAATAGTTATGGAAAAAGTAAGCAAAAAAGGCACAAAATTCATAACCTCACTTTCAAAGTGTTACATGGCATGCACTTACAATTAGTGCTTCATATATATATATATATATATATATATATATATATATATATATATATATATATATATATATATATATGCACATATGTAATAACCATTCAGTCAATGATATGACTAAGTAGAACTAATATAAAAGAAATTTTAAGTAACAGTTAATGAATTAACCAAAAAAATCAGTATCTTAAAGTAATTGATGAAAGGATTAAGACTACAAGGAATATCACTTTGGCGTCAATTACGGTTAAGAAAATAAATGCCCTTTCAGATAGTGCATTCCTTTTCTTTGCTTTATTTTTTATACTATTGGCTTATGATATGTAACTCCACATGGTGTTAAAAACTTTCAGCTAAAGACACATTTTCACATGTCCTTTCCTACAACTACTATGTGTCATTTAACTTAGTTTAGTAGCATCACAACATGTGACTAAGTAGAACTGATATAAAAGAAATTTTAAGTAACAGTTAATGAAATAAATTCTACACAATTACAAAAAAAATCAATGGACATGTGTGCATGCATACATACTCAAACACTGGCTGGACAATTTCAATCCAATACGACACCATTTCTTCGTATAGCATTCAGTCCAAGCATGTTTTGCAACCAAATAACTCTGCATAGAAATCATATATCCCACCAAGAGATATCTCTCTTTGTCAAATCAACTAACTTGGTAGAAATGTAGAAAAACACAGGAAAATGTTTTGAATCAAAGTAATGGATAGCTGTAGATATAATAAATTTTGAGTGTTGAAATTAAGCAAAGAAGAAACTCAACTGAGTCACTTAACTACATCCTCAACCCTCCCGCCATCATATCATAGAAAGCTTGATTAAAGCAAGCTTAATCTTTTTCAAGGCCTTGACCTAGCCATTGCGTCTCAAAGTTTCTCTAGCATGCCGGTCTTATCGCAGATTCATTAGACTTCACATGGAAACAAGATAATTAAATTCTTCTTAAGCAAGAGAATTGAATAACCAAAAGATTATCTATCTTCTGCAGATGTAACATTATGCAAACTAAAATACCTGACTTTTAAAGAATCAAAAGGAGAAGTTACCACAACAGTGCTTTAAAACTTTACAATGGAAAGGATCCCTTCGAGTAGTCACCGACAAATGCAAAACGCAACAGGAAGTAAGAGACTATAGGGCCTGACTACGTGGAGGCAAGAATTTAAGGATTAACAGGGTAAGGAGAGGTGTCTGCAGGGGCTGCCGGACTATAGGCTTATGATTATCAATATCAAGAGAATGAATTGAAGATTAGAACATACTAAGTATTTTTGCCTTCATTATACTCAATTCATTAAGGCAAAAAAATGTTCAAAGAATTGCAAAGGCTCCTACTACAATTAGAATATTGTTTAAGAACTTAGTTATACGGCGTACAAGTACTTGAAGCTCCTGATGGTCTTGAGGAGCTGATTTAAAGGGTTTTGTGTATGTTCTTTTCTTACCAGTTCTAGGTCATCAACAAAGCGACGCCCCACATGAGGAGTTGAACAGTCCTAAAGAGCAATGAACCAGTTCTAGTTCTCAGGTAAGTAGAAAATATTACCTTGCATGTTACAGAGCTTATTCTAACTTTCGGCAAAACATCAGAAACATAGCCCATCAATTCAAAATTGACTAAATTGTCTAGTCGACTCATCTCCAGGGTTATTTCTACAGCTCTTTCCAATGTAGTATTGGCGGTCATTGTTGTCAGTGAAAATTCGACAATCTCCTAAAATATTTCTTTTCTAGCAAGAGCAACAAGCATTCAAACAAGTTCACATTATTAAAGACTAAATATTAAGTGCAAATCTAAGCTTTAAAAAAAAAGGACGTGACATTAAATTCCAGTGAAATTCAATAGCAATTTAAGCATCGACTGAATACTTTTAAACCAAAATTTCGTGGTCTTTATCCTGTAATTGGTTGATTATATCTTCTGGACACTGATGATCAATGACATAAATATGATTCCTTTGGCAATTATAAGATTGAAATTCCTATACAAACCAAATGGTTTTTGCCTCAAAGACGACATTGGTCGCAATCAAAGGAGATGCACTAAAAACGAAGATCATGCCTTTGACACATTTGGTTGGTTTTATAACCCTACCTGTATCATAATCAGATGCAAATAAGGATATAATCTTTTTACGTTAGACTAAGCAGAAGGTCAAAATTTCAAGTAGTGGCAACAATAAAAATGGGGTAATTTCTCCAGCACAATCACAAAAACCTAGTAAGGCATTATTGCACAAGTATAACCACATAACCATGTTTTCAGAGACTCAGTAGAAACAAATAAAATGCTTGCTGATGGATGGTTTACAATCACTCCCTGGAACCCACTTCTTAAATCGGGGGCTCAGACTTCTACCATAAATCATGGGATACCTAAAAACATAGACATGTGTAATAACAAGGTTCACTTATGATTTAAGGGAGAATTTTTGTCGTCGCTAACCGGACTTCGGCAGTCGTTGTTGGCAGTAAGTCTTACTTTCTAGCAAAAGCAACAAGGAATCCTAAACAAGTTGAAAAGTTAATTGAAGAAATTTCCCAGTGTAGTCTAGTCATCCAAACAAGTTAATCGGCAAAATTCCCTAGTGTAGTCTAGTCATCTAGACAAGTTCACCTATACTCAATCTATAATGAACCACCCTAGGCATAATTGGAAGCAACACACTTTTTAAGCTCATGAAAAGTGACTGGGTAAGACAATATGGCAATATTGATTGGGTAATGATTCCTAAATCTGCTTTTTCCTATGTGATTGGGTAAGACAATATGGCAATTTGCATATCTTCAAACACCTTACATGCAATGGTAAAAGGGGACAAAAGCACGAAGCCCTTTTACTAAGAATTAATTGAGGGAAGACATGTAGGAGTCACATAAGGAAGAAGTGGAGATGCTAATCCAAACCAGATTGTCTTTTCGCATAATTGAAATTAATCATTTTAAAGTACGTGGAAATCGTGTAAATAATGATCAAATGTTGTCTTGATCGAGGGACTGGCGGTGGTGGTAGAGGATACAACCTCATGTGCGTAGAGTGATTGGATGCGTGATAGATAGTCGACATTGAAGAATAGAAAGTATAACGCAGAATAATCAAAACTGAGAATAGAGTGTTTCCGTTCATTGATTCATGAAATGAGATTCTGTTAATACAATAAATGACCTGCAGATGAAGAATTGGTTGAATTACCAAAAGCAGGAATCCTTCTAGAGGCAACGGCGGAGTGTGCATGGAGAGAGAGAGAGCGCCTGGCAAAAGAGAAGCACTGCTTCTTTTGAAACTATGGCACTGCTTAGAGGTGGATTGAGCGGATGGCAGGATGTCACTCTACTTTTGAAAATGGTGAGTAGTTGGTCTTATGTGAAATTTCAGTGGGTATTTTGGGGATGAAAATGTTTAGAAACATAAAAACATGTCTAAACACTTCACACTTTTAAGATAGAGATTAGTACTGTTTATTAATATTGTTACTGTGGATTTAAGTCCAGGGAAAAGTTATAATGAGGTTGTTGAATACAAGGAAGGTTTAGAATTTAAGTCTGTAGATTGAAAACGACGGGAAAAGGAATTTAACGAGAAGGTGATGGAAAAAGGAAAAATGCAATGGGGCAATGAAGAAGCAAGTTCAAAATTGAAGTGTGAGTTTTTAAGGCTTGGAACTTCAATGCCAAATGTTGGACCAAGTGGGGATCTAGTTTTGTCAAACTTGTGGCTCCTTTGTTGAATGGTCTAGACAGATAAAGCAATTATGAAATGACAAAAGTGTAGCGAATATGAGCACTTTTTCAATTTTGTCAATTAAAGAGAATCAAACAGCCTCAGGTAATGACACCAAGTTAACAGTTTCTACCAGTTACAGTTGGATGCACCCAAGAGATGAATAAAAGGAAGCACTGAAGAGGAAGACGACGCAACTCAACATCTAAAATAACTTCAGATTTGGACTTAAAGTCATTTCTTTCATTGTGCATACTGATTTCCTTGTAGTGGATAGCAACTTTGATAACAGGCATTTTGTGATGTCCCGAACCTAGGTTTACCCAGCTATTATTACTTTAGCGATGATTGACTTGAGTGATATTATCAGCGACAACTTATAACACCGGCAGTTAGGGATAACAAGTGAACGCACTAGAGAAATAAATGAATCTTAATCACATTAAAGAAGTTATAAGTAATTATGGTTTATTGTAAAAATATCCTATCTACCAACTTGCTATTTTAAAATGGAAGACAGAGATTGGGGGATATAAAGGAGGATGCTTTGGTAACAATTAAAGGAATATACTTTATAAATAAGAGAAAACAAAAAAGAGAGAGAGAGAGAGAGAAAAGAGAAAGAAAAATCGGTAGAGAGAAACAGGAAAGCAGCCGGCCCTAGAACGGGCGGCGCCTCTGCTTGCCAAATCGAGGCAGCCATTTCCAGCCACACCGCGGTCACCGGAGAGCAACTCTGGCTAAACCCCTTCGCCGGACGCCATCGCCTAACGGCCGCCCTGCCAGATTGCAAGCACAACCGGCCATGGACCATCACCGGTCAATCAACCACTCCATCACAGGCGAACAACTCCGGCCGCACCTCCATCAAGCATCACCGCACAACACCTTCGCGACAACCATGCCGTAGCCAAAGGCATCGCGGCCACTACCAAGTTGCCGTGCGATCGGTGTCACCGGCCACCATGTCTTCGACGAGTACAACTCCAGTAGGCAGCCCAATTGTCGGCGAGCAACTCCAGCTGCCTCTTCACCGAGCCTCCACAACTGTCGTGCCGCAAATGACGCCCCGCTGCCACCACCATGCGATATTCACCGCCGGCCGACCAAAATTTCCAATAAACACCAAGGACGACCGTCGGCCACTGTCGGCTCTCTTCCCTGTGCACCGACCAGTCGTCGTGGCCACTGGGACCTCCAGTTAGTGTTGCGACTACAGTTTTGCGTCGAGCAACATAGTCGTCGTCGATTTTCAGCCTTGATTTGCCAAAATCAACGACCACCGATGACAGCTGTTAACACGCTCCGATTGCCTGTGATTTACTATGCCAAGCACTGTTCTTTTTGGCACTTTGTATAAATTATGATATGGGTTTTTGTGGTTGGTTGTGTTGTTGATGAATGGGTGCAGTGGCGGTCATTTGGCGGTAGTGTTGGCGGTGGATGGTGGTTTTTGTGTACAGTTGTGGGTGTACGGTGTCAGTGCTTGTTAGGTGTGTGGGTGTTATTGTTGTCGAATAATCGTCTATAATAGGGTGTGTATGTGGGGCACTGTGGTGGGGTTTATATGGCGGCGGGTGATAAAACTTAAAACCTTGTTGATAGATGAGGGAACCTTTTGGTCACAATAGTTGATGGGTGTGGCAACTATACTGGGATGGAGTAGTTGTGGGTGGAGTGGGTATGACTGTGTGATTGTGGTATCTGGATAATTGTGCGTGTGCACTGGTGGGTGTACGTTGCGTGTGTTTGAGCAGATGTGTATATTGTGTAAGTGTGGGGTAATTTATGCAGTTACGTGAGGTGAATGAGCACGTTGTTGTGTAGGCAACACGGTAGTGCGTAAAGCCTTTTTATGTGTGAGTAGCAGTACGATGGTTGTACGTGTACTGTGTGGTGAGAGTGTGGTCGTGTGGTAGTGTACGGTTACGTGCCTGTCTTGGTTGTGTGTTTTCCAGTGTGAAGGGTGAGTATTAGGTGCTTGGACGGTTTTGGAAGTGACGGGTTACTTGGGTGAAAATCAATTGGTAAAGTTCAGTTGTACGGCTATGTGGTATGGTAAGTACGTGTGCGTGGTGTACCATATGTGTACATGGTGTAGGTGCGTCGTATGCTTGCGAAGGCGTACCCTATGCATGTATGTGTGTTGGTGGAGAAAGCGCATAGGCTATGAGAATATATAAAAGGGAATTGTTAGCATGAGCTCTAGCGATTAACTGGGTACTATTTAGCGCAAGGTTGCTTGGTTGGTTATTAGAAACGGGTGACTGGGGGAAATTCGGCAACAGTGATGAAATGCCTGAGAATGACATGGTGAACTAGGCACGATTTTAGACAGGTTGTGTAACAGGCGGTCGGATACGGCGTCTGAGTTGTTTGAGAAAATATTCGACAGGAATTCTGCGTTTTTTTCCTCAATGATGCCCTTCGGGTTATAGTGAAGTCGGGGCTATGGAGATGAAAGGAATGGCCTTAACGGTGCTATTGGTCAAACGTAACAACTGATCATCGCGCTACATTTTGGATCGAGGAAATATGTCAGCAACAGGTAAGTACCCCTGTCATGTTCCTCCGTATATTTATTTGCAAAAACTATATTATGTATTCATGTTTTGATCAATTGAAGTTCAAAGATTTATCCTGTATATGTTTTATTTCTAAAATATTTGACGAGAAATGTAATTTGAAAGAATGCCATGGAATGTCGTGTGAGTCATAAAACTTTTACTGAGTACATGTTAATGAGCAATGAAACTTGTCTTGGTTGCTGTGCCCCATATCCAACGGGGGAATGTTGGATTTCGGGCCCTGGTCAACGGGGCTCATACGTTGATGCATAGTACTATGGCTAGTGGTGCGCCCTTGCGTCCACATGATTATTTTATCCCGGGTGTAGGAGGGATTTCGGGCCCTAGTCAGGGGGGCTCGTACGCTGACCGCAGCATACCTACGAAAAGAAATATATGTTTCTGATGTGAATGGAATAAACGATGGTTGTACTTAGATTTGAACATCTTTTCTTCTGAAATTTCAGGTATA
This sequence comes from Escallonia herrerae, assembly GCA_033070095.1. Lineage (NCBI taxonomy): Eukaryota > Viridiplantae > Streptophyta > Magnoliopsida > Escalloniales > Escalloniaceae > Escallonia > Escallonia herrerae. Next base: position 419,038 of record JAVXUP010000383.1, on the reverse strand, counting down.
TGTGTATATGTATATGAAGGACATTTTTATGAATGACAATAATCAAATGTTTGATTTGTTGAAAGAAAACCCATGGCATGTTTTAGAAAGTCCAAACTTATTTTAGGAACATGGCTGGTGTATTTGCTGGGCTTTCGCTCATTCCTTATTTTTCAGGTGACTACTCAAGGGAAGCGGAGCCGTATGAACCACACGGGGGAGTTATGCCCGAAGAGAAATTTTAGAATAATGAGGGCCTACTATTCGAACATTTTAGTCTATGTTAATTTACGTTATGCTTGAACTGATGTAAGGAGCTTAGGTCTCCTAGAGTTTTCTTTATAAGTTTTAAAGACATGTAATGAGAGTTTTATTTGAATGTTTTGGAGGTCCGTAAATTAGAATTAATTTGGAGTCACAGGATTGCAGTAAGGCCTAGCAGAGCCCTGGCAGGTGTTTGAATGGGCATGCGGCCGGTCACGTGCCTAGCACACGGGCTTACCCGTGGGTTCGGGTCGTGACACGTTTAACCTGAACCAATGAGGCTTATCCTTGTTTAATTAATTCAAAGGCGTATCAATAACTTTAATTTCAAATCAATCGGTTAGTTTCTTGCCATTTTTAGAAAAGTTTTTAAATAAAGACAAAAAGGATGTTGCATTGCCTGCAATTCTAGCAAAAGTTTGCCTTTGAGCATAAACAATTGTAAATAAACAAACTTGGTTTGACATGAGGATAGGTTAATTCAGAGGCTATCCTACATTATCAATGTCGGTGCAAATATGTTTGACTAAGCATAAGTGAGCTATATGTATAAAGGCATATTTGTGTCTGCAACCTTCTCCAAGAAAGGCCTTCTAGTTGGATTGTTGCCTCGACACTAGAATAAAAATCTTAATTGAGATAAATATAGAACCGAGTCTTTCTTGGAATTCTTTTCCATCTACAAAAGATAAAAACTGAGATGTTAACTCTGGTAGGAAACTACAAGCACACATGCATCTACATTATGTGCATGGTTTGTGACTGGGAGAGATGCATGTATGAGCTGCAGCAACACTAAACGTCTTTGTGAAGTGAGGGCACTTAGCTTAAACCATAACATATTTGCCTAGTTGGGAGGAATCAAAGTAATTCTATCCATCAGAAGGAAATCATCATCTAATAACAAACATAGTACTAAGTTTTTCATGGAGTTTGGTTGCACTGTGCACAACTTTATCCACGTACAATACTAATTTTTGGCTTATTTGGTCAAATTAGGAAGGTTATCTTATGTTGTACATGACAAATCTCTATATCTTAGGTGGTGCATCTTACAACTATTTTCGATCCTTAGTTAGGAAATATATAATTTTGGATCCATTACACTTATGTCCCAAAGGTTAGGATGAAATTAGACATGTATCTATTAGAGTGAAAAAAAATCTATGTGATGTCGTTTGACCAAACACGATCTTGAAATATATCAGGTTCTAACAAAATGAATTTATTGCCTATAACTTGAAAGGTAAATTCTTGAAATGCCATCCTTTTATCTTTCTTCTTCGCTTCAAGAACTCATTGCCACAGTATCACTAGCACTAGAACTTGCGTCACCATTCTCCTCCTCAATTTCCTTATATTCGACCTCCCTTGACAGCAACCACACAGCTCGTCCATTGCCACTGCTCTGATACAGTATATAGAATATACACCTTATCAAATTCGGAAAAGCAAACCCTAATTTGAATATTAGGGTTTGTCTCCACCATCTAATCAAACTCCTTCAACCACATAGCCCGACCTCGTTCCACAAACTCGCAGCCAGCATGCGCCTCCAATTTCCCCACGACCACAGACACAATCAAGGTGGCGCACCAGTAGACAACCCATTTTTATAACTTTATGTTATTAGTTTTTGATTTTTTTGGCCTTTTTTTTCATTCAAGCTTTTATCATTAGTATTGGTCTAGGCTTAGAAATAATAATAATAACAAGTGCCCAATCTAGCTAGCAGTATAATCCCTCCAGTCTAGTGAAGTTAGCCCAGTTTAAGTAATACAGCCCAGTTTGTTGGTCAAGTAGCCTGGGCTAAACTCAGTTCGAAGTGTAGACATAAGACCATATCTAGGGCTTCATTTGGATGAGGATTTTTGGTTAATCGCGAAATCTGGTTTATTAAGTGTTTTACATGTGTTTGATCAAAACATGTTTTCTTCTCCCTTTAAAATCGCATCAGTTGAGAGAGGAAAACCGGTTTTCGAACGAATCGGCCAATATGTTTTTGGCCATAATGAAGCTGGTTAAGGCTAACTTGTACTTTTCAGCATATTTTGGTTTCATCTCTTAGAAATGGTATGCACGATCAATTGGTATAAAAAGGCCATCTCTGGCTGCTCCAAAAAAAAAGAGAATTATAAAGAGGAAAGGCTACAAAATTTCGTGCGCGCGCGCGTGTGTGTATTTGTGTGTGTGTGTGTGTGTGTGTGAGAGAGAGAGAGAGAGAGAGAGAGAGAGAGAGAGACAATATTGCAATCATTTCCATTGCATCGTGGAGCGCTTTGAGTCCTCAACCGAGCACTCAAAATTAGCTAAGGCAAGAGGTAACTTGTCCTCCACTTTTTACGTGCTTTTAGATTGTTCTTACGATAGTTAGAAAAGCTTTAGATTTCTCTCCCAGCCTCATGATCGGATTTTTGTCCAATGAGATAAAAAGGGCCTAAAAATGAAGTCACGAAAAGAGTTCCAATAAGAGTAACATTTCATTTGTACTAGGATTATACCAGATTTAGAGTTCTTTCCCGATTAGAATTTTAAGACAGCAAGAAGTGTTGGTCAATAGGAATTCAAAAATAGTCAACTAGAAGAAGTCGAGTCCATTCAAGTCGTTAGACCGAAATTGAGGTTGCCTCTAGCAAGGTTGGTCACAACCACAGGCGGAACTACATTGGAGCGAGGGGGGCTAATGTACCCCTCAACTTCTAAAAGAAGTTTTTTTCATTTCACCTGGTCTGTTGCCTAGTTGCCCGACGCCAAATACTCTCACCCACTCCTAGATAAGCAAACCGCAGGACTCATAGGCGACAGGCGACGACGACACACTAACACGGTAGGGGCTCCTCGAGTCGACTCTCTCTAGCAGAGCTCAGCTCAGATCTGGAACAAACAAGACATCGAGGCGAGGAGTCCACCAGAGGCACCGACTGTCGAGGCGGTCTGGCCAACAACCCTCTGTCAACACTGTGGAAGAGTTTCTTGCCATTATCGTTGTTGCAGCTAAGAGAGCTGGAGAGGTATAATAAAATTTCATAAACCCAAATCCTTTCTTTATTCAATCTTACTGATTTTTGAGATTCATTCCAATTTTTGGCATGCATATCTTGAAAATTTCATAAACCCATCTTTTCTTTATTCAATCTTATCGATTGCCCAATTTGAGCTTCACTTCAGTTTTTGACATACATATCTTGTAAATTTCATAAACCTAAATCCTTTCTTTATTCAATCTTATTGCTTTCAAATTAATTGCCTAGTTTAAGCTTCATTTCAGTTTTTGATAAACATATCTTGAAATTTCTTGTTACAGACAATTCGAAAAGGATTTTACCAGACCAAGCATGTCGAGCATAAAAGGCCAGGGATCTCAAGTTCTTTCTAAAAGAATTTGTATGCATGTATGTACACGTGTCTCTCTGTGTGTTTGTGCATGCGTGGATGTTGTCTTTTTTATTTCAGTAATTGGGTTGTAGAGAGATCAAATCTAAAGGAAACTTATCATGTGATGTGTTATGAGAAGGCTAAGCTTGGACCTAAATGACAATGTTGTAGCCTTGCTGGTACAATTGTTGATAAAATTAGGATAGCTGGATAGGTACGGTAAGAGAAACCACCTTATTTTGACAATCTGAATAGGGTGCATAATTGATGAAAATGCATCGTCCAACCTAAAACATGCAAGATCTTGAGCTTGTTTTGTTATTTAACTATTTTGGAAGGTTGAAATATACTGTTGGGTTCCAATTCTAGGGATCTTGCTTGCTTATTGAGTTTGGTTGGTTATTAGCATTATGAGTTTTCATTTCAAATTAGAAATTTGATGTTGGGTTCCAAATCTTGGAAAAGAATCAGTATTTTCAGCCTTTTGAGGATCATACAACCTCTTTTAGGGTTTAGAATTTATGGGTTTTAATTGGGCTTTTAAAATTAGGAGGTTTATCATAAAAGAGCATGCATGACTATTAACAGGCAAGTTTTAATTAGGGTTTTCATGTTGATGCTTCATTGTTCGTGTGTTTGTTAATTTTAGCTATTTGATGTTGTGTTGAGAACTTAAGGTACTTGAAAATCAGCTCGACCTTTTGGATGTTTTTTAGTTTTTTTTTGGTGTATTATCGAAAAGTGGCACTTAGATTTTGTGTATCATTTTACTTATAAAGAAATTTAGTGACTTTGGTACATTTTTTGCACCCCCTGCAATAAAATCCTGATTTTGCCACTGGTCACAACTATATGGTTTTTACCATGATTAGTCTGACTAGGTCTGTAAGCCACTCGACCCCGATTTGTTGAGTTCGAACCAAATTTAGGTTTTGGTTAGGCTCTTGTTTTGATTTATTTGTGTGCGGGATAAATATCATAAAGTCGCTAAAACAAGTTAGAGCCGTTAGGATATGACAGGGTGTCTAACACTTTCCCGTCATTTAAATTTGTTTCTAAATATGAATATCTGATCTTGTAGGTTAGAATCTTTAATTGGACAATCCATAGTCGAATTAGGTTTTCTTGTTGTTGCTTCTTAATTATTAGCTTAAAATAAAGTGGGGACTCCAGTTAGACCTTCTTGGTCTTGTTCAGAAGCGGTTCGTTACTGTGGCGACTTTGCTAAGAGCTAAAATAAAATGACCAGACTTATTAAAATTTGTTTTGTCTTTTGTTTTTTATTTTTATCCCTTTTGTGTGTTTACGTGCCTATGATTGTGTTCGTTTTTGTTTTTAATTAGATGACTTGCACTGCACGCCTTCTTGACCCACCCTTTTTGAAGGTAACGGTTAAAGCCCTCGAGCTTCTTAGTTGCAAGGTGATCTTCAACTATGCCCGCACCTCGAAGGCCTTAATACCGAGAGCCTCTTAGTTTCTTGGTATATCAAACAATTTGTACACATACCAAGAATCACCAAAGATTAATTATCGGAGTTAAGGGTAAGAGGTATATCTTACTAATTAAGTCAAGGGAGTTACTTGAAACCAAAATTCAGAGTGAACACACGCCTGGACCAGTTTTTGAGGTTTTATCCTTTGAAAAGAGTAGCTCTCTACAGTATAATGTCTCGGCTAGACAACTGGCTTCGTACACTATCAAACTGGGTCGTACCCAGTGTTGTTAAAGGCGCAGGCGCACCTAAGGCGCAAAAGGTCCCTGGAGCCTAGGCGCAAGGCGCAAGGCGCAGGCGCGCGCCTTTTCGAAGCGAGGCGCAATATTAAAATAAATAATAATAATAATAATAATACACAAAAACAATAAATTATGTTAAAAAAAATGACAATTAACAAACTTTCAAACACTAGAAAATGTTTCAAATTCCATCGCATCATAATCTAACAAGTTTCCAACATAAGATAAGTCTTAAATCCACTAAAAATAACAAATCACCAAACACTAAGTGAACATAACACCAACATCCTCATCATCGCTAAGGGCCAAGGCAACAACGTTTTCTTCAAATGGAATCATAGGCTCCAAGTCCGGTAGAGATTCCTCCTCGACTTCGTCTTCTTCGTCAACCAGGTGAGCTGAAGGAGTAGATCTACTTGATGTGGCAGCCGGAGTCCTATCTGATGACGACCTTACACTTCTTGCTGTTGACCTCGAATGGTAGTTCGGCTCTGTGCCACCTAAAGGGTCACCTTCAAACACGTCACCGTCTTCGTCTGCATCTTCATCCGGCCTCCCAAGCAACCATTCATTACTTTCATCGATATTATCCAATAGAATAGGATCAATTGTGTCACGTGAATTGTATCGTCGCTTTAACGCTCTATTGTATTTCACAAACACCAAATCATTCAAGCGACATTGTTCAAGTCTATTCCTTTTTTTGCTATGAAGCTGTAAAGTACAATACACAAATTGATTAATAGTCATTGAGTATGAAATAAATACGAATTTTATGATAAAACTTTATTATTAGATTATAACTTGGACTCACATGCTCAAAAACGCTCCAGTTACGTTCACAGCCAGACGCACTACAAGTGAGACTCAAAACCTTTATTGCAAACTTTTGCAAGTGAGGCGTTGATGATCCATACGAAGCCCACCATTCCGCTGTTCAATAAATGAAAATTGCAAAACTAATAAGTGAAGTAACTATTCATTAATTTATACGTTAGAATGTGCACTATAAAACAAAAACAAAAATTAGTACCTGGTGCTTTTCTATCTCTCATCCTCTTTGACATGGAATTCCCAAATAGACCCTCCGCTCTCTTATACTTACTCAATTCAGTGTCAATTGCATCTTGTACTGCCATATCAGGGTTCAACCTTTGAATGCAATCATACAAACCCGTCATAACTGTTTCATCACTCTCAATGTCTGGGGTAGAGTAATAGTACTCCGGGTTCAAGAAATGACCAGCTGCATGCAAAGGACGATGGAGTTGAACACTCCATCTACTATCAATGATCTCATAAACCTCCTTGTACTTCAACTCGTTCCTTTGAAAAGCATTTGCAATAGCATCTTTAGCTTTATCCATTGCCTTATAAATGTATCCCATTGGAGGTTTTTTCTCACCATCAACCAATCTAAGTACCGGAATAAGAGGGCATGCTACCTTTAAAGTATATACAACATTGTTCCAAAACGAAGGCATTAATACTATTTTTGCCACTCTTTTGCCTTGTAGTTCCTTTGACCATTTGCTATTGGCCCACTCTTCCGATGTAAACATTTTTTTCAAGTTATTTTGCTCTTCATGAATCCTTGACAAAGTGATAGTGGCAGTTGCAAATCTCGTTTTGCCAGGCCTAAGCAACTCTCTTCTTGCAAATTTCCTTAACAAGTTTACAACACCCGAGCGATTATATATGTAACCATTCAAAGCAAGAGCCTTTTGAAATGTTGACTTCATCTTAGGTAACTTAAATATGTCCTCTAAAATCAAGTCAATGCAATGCGCAGCACATGGTGTCCAAAACAAGTGTGGAAAATCACGCTCCAATAACTTGCCTATCATATAAAATTGCAAAAAATAAATTAAGAAATTAAATGTCAGACAGACTATCTAGTAGCTAATAATATTGTACATTTATTAAAAATATACTAACCTGCCTTTACGTTGTTTGAGGCACTGTCAGTGACAACTTGAACCACATTCTTTGGCCCGACCTTCTCGATAGTCTTCTTAATCAAGTCATACATCAAGTCTCCGGTCTTCGAATGTTCGGAAGCATCAACAGACTCAAGAAACAAACTTCCTCTAGGACTATTCGCTAAAAAATTAATCAAAGTCCTTTCTTTCTTGTCCTTCCAACCATCACACATAATCGAACAACCGATTTTCTCCCATTCTTCTTCATGATCCTTTATCAGTTTACGCGTATTATCCACCTCTTTCTGTAGTAGGGTAACCCTAATCTCATGATAACTTGGTGGCTTCAATCCCGGACCATACTGCCCAATAGCTTCAACCATGGCTGAAAAGCTGTCAGAGTTCACGGCATTAAATGCAATCCCCACATCATAAAAAAATCTTGCTATTGCACTACAAGCCCGATTTCTCATCTCCTTTTTTGCTTTTTCACTTTCAAACACCGTGGATTGCTTCATCTTACTCTTTGTCACTACCTCTTCTGGGTCCGGGGTGAAGTACACGTCCATTGGACCCTTAGCCTTAGGATTCTTACGAGAAGATTGACAGGAACTCCCAGTCGATGAAACTCCCTTTTTTCTCAATATCTCAACTACATCGTCGTCCTCGTCCTCTTCTTCATCATTGAAAACATTATCAAAATCAGGGATGCACTTCGCTAGTTCTTTCTTTTCTTTGACAGACTTTAGCAATTCTTTTATCTCATCTCTAACATGTTCTGGACACTCTCGGCACGTTGAAGCATTCCTATAACCTCCAGCAAGATGTTGCTTATGTCGATAAATACCGCCCTTTGTAATTTTATTACAAAAATTACAAGTGACTGCATTTCTGTCGCTTGGATTAGAGATACGTCCATATTTCCAAGCTGGGTCCTTTGTATCCGTACTAGGCGTCGTCGGCGTCGTCGACATGTATATTCCTACAATTGAATTATATTCCTAACACTAAATCAGCTTAAATGCACATATATCAATTAAGGGTCAAAAGTTACTTGAAGTAGAGAACAATAAAAAACATGATTCAAGTAAGAAGCAATTCAATTCAAATTAATTTCAATCCCAATTCAATTCATATTATGCAATCTGCCACTACTGAAGCTTGATGAACACAGCCAAGACTGATGGGGGGAGTGGGGGGACAGACTGGACAGTGTATGAAGAAAAAAGAAAAGGCAAGAAGATCACTGCTCACCCGAGAGAGAGCAGCAATGGCAAGGAGGACAGCAATGGCGGTGCCGCGGTGGCTGAACTCCGAAGCAGCGCAAGCGGCTGGAACAGCTGACGGCCGGCGAAGAGGGGAGATGCGACGGCGACGATCGGCGAAGAGGGGAGATGCGACGGCGACGACCGGAGATTCGGTGAAGAGGGGAGATGCGATTGGTGAGATGAGATTGAGACTGTGAGAGTGTGAGTGTGAGACTGAGAAATCGTGACAGCTGATTTGGGGGTTTTCATATTGAAGACAAATCGACGGCCCATGTGAAGCCACGATGTCCAATCGAACGGCTACAAGATAGGCGCCTGGATTTGCGCCTCCACCACCGCTGCTCGCCTGGCGCCCAGGCGCCTAGGCGCACTAGGCGCGCGCCTTCTTGAACGCGCTGAGCCTAGGCTAGGCGAGGCGCCGAATGCGAGCCTGGGAGCGCCTAGCGCCTAGGCGCGCTTTTAATAACACTGGTCGTACCCTTGACGAACGGCAAAACACCAAAAAGGGCCACGATAAACCAACCGGTACATCTCACAAGTGTAATGAACAGTTCACCAATAACCACATTGTAGGACAAAATGAACCGGTTGATAATGTTTACTAAAAATGCTAAAAACAAGTCTATGATGAACCGACTGGTAAATCCTAACAAGTGTACCGATGGTTTGTCAGTTCATCTTATTTCAAAAGAAAGAAACCGGCCGTCATCCACCCCAGAAAGAAAAATACCTCTAAAATGTACTAGTTTGGTACAACTATGAACCAGCTAGCACACGTGCCAACCCGTTCATATGTGTGCCAATCATTTATTTTGAAGGCTTTTCTCTTTATTTTTGCTCCCTGGTTAATCGACAATGGTGAATCAGACGGTTTCTTTAGTGTACCAACTGGTTACATGTGCCAAGTTATGTAAAATATTCCTCAAATTCCATGCGTCAATTTTACATAGTTGAAGGTAAGAAAAAACTCTAGTATCACGATTAATCTAAAAAGCTCACATGCATCCCAATGGCCGAAGAATTCCTTCATATCAACAACCTTAAGATACTCACAGACATGCAAAAGGATTTTCAAAAAAGTTTCACTACCCAAGCCGCTTAGCAGACAAAGGCAGCCATTGAGTTAGAAGTTACTAGAGGAAAACCTCATCAAGCAAAAGAACAAGAAGAATGAAGAAAAAAGAAAAGAAAAGAAAAAAGGATCCAAAAAATGACCTGACTGGCAGTATGAATTAAGTGGAGAGGAGGAAGTTGACATGCCAGAATAGAAGGAGAAGTTGGCAGCTTTGGAATCCCAAGTCACTTGAATAAGAAGGGCGGATGACCTTATGGACTTTAATGTCCTCACTTTGGGCCCGGATGACAGGCTCTTCCCGAAGTTCAAGATACTAGAGATGAAGAAGTTTGATGGAACTTCAGACTTGAAGATCTACATTAAGAAATGCATGCCTGCATTAGCTCCTCATGGAGTTAATCATAATCAGTTGGTCCAGGTGTTCCATCGTACCTTGATTGTTCCAATGTACCTTGATAGGGGTTGCTGCTAGATGGTTCCTCATTCTCAAAGACTTGAGGTCCAGGTATGGGAAGATGTGGTGCATGAGTTTGCTAACCAGTACTAGGACAATCCTTTTGCAACTTAGAGACCACTAAACAAGAGCAAAAGAAGTCAATGTCTGTGTTTATCATCTATTGAAGAAACAAAGGGCTCAGATGGTCAATTGCCCATCAAATAGGAATAAGTAAAAATGATGAGGAATAACCTCATGTCGTTGTACCCCGAGTACATTTTTAGGCACTACCACACCACATTCAAGGCGGTCTAGTTACTTCAATTGAGAACGCCACCAAAAAGGGATCAATAGCCAAAGAGGAGAAATTAGGATGATACAGGATTGTCTGAGGGATTCCAATAGTTATAGGCGTTCACAGACAGTAATGTCAATGCAGATAGATCTTAAGGAGGGGATTCTTGGGAACCAACCATGGCCTGGCAAAAGTTCTCCAATCTTTATGCTCTTATTGCCATAGTGTTTGAGTAGTTACTTTTTGAAGGGGTATGATTGCCTAGCTACCGCTTATTCTTCTATAAGCTATTATACGAGAAGGGTATAACGTGCATGCTCAATGTGAATATCACCAAGGATCTAAAAATCATACAAAGAGTAGTCTAACCTTAAGGTACATTATCCAAGATCTCATTAATAGGGATGAGATAGACGTTCCTATCAGACCAAGTATGAAGAAAGAGCCTCCGCCAGCAAACTAAATGAACATGATTGGGACATCTGTTCGGGCGTTAGATTTTTCTAGCATAACAGGGAGGGGGAAATCATCAAATCCAGTTAGTCAGATCACCTCAGCTTAAGGGAAGACTTGTTAGGGTGGGACTTATTATTGAAGACTATCTTAATGCCGATTATGATTTCGAGCCAGAATCCTTGCCTAACTATAACCTGATAAATTTCAGATGATTCTTCCTTGTATGTTTTCATATTTTTCAGACTATAGACTTTTAAGATCAATGAGACTTACTCTAAGATTGGCAATTTAGGTTTTGGTGAATTAATCAATACAGTTAATGGTGTATCACAACAAATGGACTTAAAGGGAAAAAAAAGAGAGAGAAAAACTTCAAAAAGTGTAAAGTCTGCACGAGTCTTCCTAAAAACAACCATTCCCAGAGATAGGAGGCCATTGGTTGGCGTTGTCATATTATCATGTTTATCCTATGTTTGATTTTCCAGTTACTAGCCCATTGAGCCTAAACGGTTTTGGCTTTCTTTTCAAAAGACTACAGTCCTAACTCTGGGGTGGGTAAGTCTATTTGTGTGCTTAGGTCCAAATATTTATGATCAAATTCAACTCAACATGGAAAAGGTTCTTTCTCATAAGAACCAAACTCTTGATCCTGATGATTATCTAGTCAGCCTTTGAAGAGGAAGAGAAAAGAAAATTTAAAAAAACGCTTAAAAGTTGAAAACATTGAAGAATGATCGTCAAGAGTTGATTGACATTTGGGTTTGATTTGAGTTATTGAAGACATACTTAGCATGCTCAGTAAATTGAACTACATCAGAACTAATTCCCCAAATAGGGATACAAAGGTGACTTTGTCACCATCTATGCTCGTCTTTATAGACACACATTAGGTACTTTGATATCATTTTTGGATTTTTGAGCCTCACTATACATTTCATTTCTTAATGCATCATCTGGCCTATAATTATATCTCGTGTATAAAGTCCTCCTTGAGGTTGTGAGTCCTTTAAAGGAGCTAAATGCTCATGTACATTTTGATGAGGTTGAAAAAACAATAATGAAAAAAAATGGAGAGAACTCTTCTAAGTCCAATTGCCAATCAAGGACAAGCTTTGTCTTTGAGTTTGTTATCACTGTCCCTTTCTTTTCTTATGGTTGGGAGGAATATCTCTTTGGTCCAAAAGAAAATTGGACTCGAGTGTCATATTATAATATCCCTCGAAGCTTAGGTATTTAGATATGGATACTGTAATGAACTGGTCCATCTTCCACCACATGGCGATGTCTCCTTTAAAAGAAAAAGCCCAGTAGGTCGTTAAGAGTTCATAGGCAACGTTTTATAAGGCTAATTACAAATTAATCACATCCAATGTGAAGTACCACAATCTTCCCATCTTATTCTTTCGTGTCCTTGCTAAGGCTCGATCCCACATAGCTCTGGATCTTTCTCTCTAGCCAATATAGGATACACCTGGCTCACCCTTCATTGCCCTAACCATCCTCTTGATGTGAGATATACCAGGCTCGCCTTTGTTTCACCCAACCATCGATAACTTGACTGGATAGCCCAGCCCAGCCCAAGCTTTCGAGAGTCGGTTTTGATACCATCTACAACGACTCTATCCACGACCCCACCACAGGGCAATGCCTCCTTCAAAAGGGTTAGCCAAGTAAATACTTATGAGTTCATAGACACCGTCTTATAAGGCCAATCACAAATAATCCACATTCGATGAGGGATATCACATATACCTTCCGTTTTTAGCTTTATTTTTCTTTGCTAAATCCTCTTTTAGTCATTTATCCTCATTCAATTCTCTCATACCTTTTTACCTCCTTGTCGGTCAAATGTACCCTCTAGATGAGCTTTTATCCCTTCAACCAGAGCCCTTTTGTTCTATCTGAATTTCTTTTTCATCTAATTGAAGGCACCAGAGTGTTCTGACCTTGGCATTTTTAGGCCCTCTTTCTTTGTGGTAGATTTGTGTCTCGATGCGTGGGGCAGATCTAATAAGTTTTTGCAATAAATAAACTTATTCATGGTTTTGCAAGATAAGTTCCACACCCATGGGATATTATCTTATTCAGGTTGGAAATTGGGATATTAACGCAATGAAGAATCCGAGATGTGATAAAGAGAAGCCAGAGCCTAGGGGCTACCTTGTGGTCTGGCAGCGGGATGCTTAGTGAAGTTCAGTTATAACATTGACCATCTCTGTAAGATATCAACAAACATTAGAAAATCCTTTACTATATCATGGGGGAAAGACCTGGAACGTATTGGTTGGATGGGACTCAACTAGGCTAGATCAGAATGGATGTCCTCCAGAGGTAGCCCCCTAGAGTTAGCATGCTCCTTTGTATATGTCTTCATGAATCCATACAAAATGCAGATTCCTAATGGCTATTAGGTGGAGGTGCCTTTTAGGATGGAGGAGTTAAACTTATTGGCAGGATTTGTGTAAGAACTGAACTGAACTATAGAAGTCTGAAAATCCTCGTCGGCTTGTGCCATCCTTTTTTTAATTTGGTTTAGCAAATGCCAGGTGTTGAGCTTTTCATAGAGGAATTCGATCTTGATACAAGGTGGAAACCCTTGACTGTGTAAGGTTTTGCCATATTTATTGAGATCACCAACCAATATGGAGTGAGTCGTTCAATATTCACATGTTTTGAAAATAGATTAGCTGTTAAACCAGTTGTTTTTGTCCTCAAGTGAACGGGCTCGTACACCTAGAGCATTGATTTTGTGTGGTTTGCTTACTATAACTGTTCAAGAGTGTGACATCGTGCTCCTACATACATACGCACATGCGCACAATTAAGTTCATTTGTTTAAGTAGTAAAATAAAATCTAGAATTTGAAGTAGAAACACTTAGTTTGGTCTAGGCCCTAAAATTCCACTTCTTCCCCTGATTTTCATAAGAATTCTGGAGAAATAAAAAAAAAGATATGATGAGAATAAAATAAGAATAAACATATAAAATTGAGTTGTTGTGACTTTTATGTATTGTTGGCTCCAATTCTTAGTCATATGCCCCAATATCCATAGACGACAAGCCGCTTTTATGCATTGTTGGCTCCGGCTTCCAGGAATACACCCCCTATTTGGTGACCGATCGTTGTTATTGTTAGCTCCAGCTCTAAATGAGGTTCAATCTAAGTTTCCTTTTTTATGTTGCTAGACGACCAATTGCTTTCATGTGTTGTTGGTTTTATTTTCAATTAATGTCTCTATCAAGTCAACAAACTATGTTGGTCTGATTTTTTTCTCTGGAATACGTAAAAAGCTTTGAAAAGGTTCAAACTCATATTTGTGTGCAAGTCCTTAAGTCAGTCGCAATATTTTTGCTACAAATATGTGTTACTTTTGGTGATGTTCGCTCGCGTGTGAGCTCCCTCAACGAGGGACTCCGTAGACACCCCATTTTTGTGAGTTTATTTTATTAATTAATCACTTATTGGGCTTTATTTTTATTTAGGCTTATATTGTTATTAGTCCGAGCTTAACAATAATAATAGGTTTAATTTAATTGGTTGAACCCAGTCTAGCTAGCAGTATAATTGATTTAGTTCAGCTAGCACTCCAGTGTAGTTACCTATGTTTAAGTGGCCAGTTCAGCTAGTTGGTCTAGTTAGTCCAGGATGAACTTAAGTCAGAGCGTAGATATGATACAACGTCTAATGTTGATTTGGATGACGTTTGTTGGTCAATCCTGAAATGTAGTTTATCACATGTGCTTTACATGTGTTTGATCAAAAGATATGCTCCTCTCCATACAAGATTGGTTTAAAATTGCATCATCTAAAGAAGGAGAACTAACTGGTTTCAAGGAAACCTGCCGATAAGTTTTTGGCCATAATTAAACAGGTCGATAAGGGTAACTTAGACTTTTTAACTTCGATTTTATCTCTTAGAAATGATATGCACGACCAAATGGTTCTTCAATCATTTCCACTGCCTTCGGAGCTCTATAAAAAAGGCTCTCTAGTGGCTCCAAAAGAAGAAAGAACTTAAAAAGGGAAAGACTGCAAAAATCCTCTGTGTGTGTGTGAGAGAGAGAGAGAGAGATAGAGAGAGACAGAGTACAATACTGCCAAGTCTTTTCTATTGCATTGTGGAGTGCGTCAAGCCCTCGTAAGATCACTCAAACCTAAAGTCAAGAGATAATTTAGTCCTCCATTTCTTACACGTTTCTAGATTATTTAAAGAATCGTTAGAAAGTCTTAGATTTGTCTCTCATCCATGCTATCGGATTTCGGTCCGATAAAAAAAGGGCCTAAAAATGGAGTCAGAATAAGAGTTCTAATAGGAGTAGTATTTGAATAGCACTAGAATTCTACCGGATCTAGAGTTTTCTCCAATAAGAGTTCAAAGACAACAAGAAGTGTTGATCAACAAGAAGTGTTGATCAACAAGATTTCTAAAAGCAATCAACTCGAAAAAGTTGAGTCCATTAAGGTCTCTAAGAAATACATACTAGAACTTATGACGCCTGTGTAAAAATTACGTGGTTTTGATCCCGATTAGTGCGATTGGGTATGTAAGCCACACGACCCCAATTTCTTGAATTCAAACCAAACTTAGTTTTAGTTTTTGTTTTGGTTTATTTGTATGTGGGATAACAATCATAAAGATTAAGTTAGAACAAGTTAGAGACCGTTAGGATATGACGAGATGCCTAACCTTCATGTCATAAAGATTAATCTCCGAATTTGAATCTCCAGTTTTGTGAGTTAGAATCTTTAATTAGACTATCCATAATTGAATTAGGGTTTTCTTGTTTTTCCATGTTAAGTATTAAACTAACCCTCAAATAAGATGTCGACTCAAGTTAGATTTTTCATGTCTTCTTCGGGGGCAGTTCGCTACAATATCGACATGAATATATACGCACAATTCATGACAGGTTGAGAAGCGACCATCGTCGCCGTTTGGCAATCCAACCGCCGGAGACCGTGTGCTCCACTACGATCCACGATGGTGGTTCGTGGTGGTTCTGCGATGCGACAGTGGTCGCTATATAGGGGTCTTTGTGGGATGTGGAGTTGGTCAGGGAGGGGAATGGGTGGGGATGTGCGATTGTGAGGATATGGAGGTGTTGTTACGGTGATATGGTGATTTTTGCTATTTGCGATGGTGGGGGTACGAGGTGATGGTGGCTGGACCCATGTTGTGGAGATAGTGCTTACTTTGTGATGTGGAGACAACGGTCTTGCTACTTTTTTTTCTTTGGGGGGGGGGGGTGTAGGAAATAAGATAAGGAAAAGAAAGACAGACAAACTCTAATGTGAAACTAGTGTTTGAAAGTTGTTTATAAAACATTAACCGTACATAATATGTGCGGTTAATGTTTTGGTGGCTTTTGACGTTGGTGCTCTTTTGGTGGCTTTAACGTTGACAAAATATAGTGTGTGTGTGTGTGTGTGTGTGTGTGTGTGTGAAAGAGAGAGAGAGAGATTTCTGCATTTAGCTTTCAAGTATAAATGTGTCTGTGCATGTGTGTGTGGATATTTAAGATAAATGTTGAATGACATGTGTGTGTGTGTGTGTGAGAGAGAGAGAGAGAGAGAGAGAGAGAGAGTTTTTAAAGTGCCACTAAAAACTCAGTTGTATTTGGTTAAATGGGCATCCATTTATAACCCACTTAAACTCGTGGACAATTGGGTCGTGAAAGAAGTGACTCATTTAAGATCCAATTATTAAATGGATGGATTTGGGTGAGTTTTAAGTGAGCAGATTTGAGCTGGTAAATGAGTTTGGGTCTTAATTGCCACCCATAGTACATCTATACTATTATTTAGGGTTAATTACAAAAATATCCCCTGAGGTTTACACGTTTTTGCACTTTACTCCCCGTATCTATAACTTTTACAATAGTGTCCCCCGAGATTAACAAAATCATTGCAAACAGCTCCAAAATTGGACGTCCGTTCAATTTTGGACTTTAAGTCCTCATGTGCGATGCACATGCCATTTTGGCATGGGCAAATATGTAATTTCCCCTATACCCTTCTTCCTTTCATCTTCTTCTTCTTCTTCTCTCTCTCTCTCTCCTGCAAAACCCTTAATCTTGATTCTTTACGGCCATGACGACACCGTGATCTCTCCAATTGCATAATTCCTTTTGAGCTCTTCACCACCGTGACTCAAATTCCACCGCCTCAAAGCAAACTTGAGCATGTGGGGTGTACGGATTTTCAAGAAGAGTATAGAGATTTTCATGTAGGATTTAGTTATAGTCAAGTTTGCAGTCTCTCTCTCTCTCTCTCTCTCTCTCTCTCTCTCTCTCATGCGGCAAAACCCATTAGTTTTGCTAATACTCCAATAGTCAATATGATGATGTCTTCGTCTTTATTATAAAACAGAGTAAAGTCAAAATTATTGCTTAGAGCAATTACAACTGCTGGAGCAATCTCGCAGGTACAAGTTGGTCACCGTCGACGGATAAATAGAAATATCACCATCGTGAAAATCAAAGATACCAAACCCCAATTAATTCATTGGAGCTTTTGTTTTATAACCATAGAGTACGCAAAAGGGGAAGATTGGAATTATTCTCCAGCAAATTTGACATGTAGCTCTGACCAATACAGAGGAAGACTACGCTGCTGCGCAACGAAGCATAGATTACATGTTGGGATGGTGAGTTGTGCATCTTCCTTTTGCTCCATAAGTTTCCTTAATGTAATTATAAGGAGGAATTCTGACAAAACCATTCTTTTAGTTCTAAACTAATACACCAGACCTATTGCAAACATTTTATCTGGTTTTGCCGCAGAGAGAGAGAGAGAGAGAGAGAGAGAGATAGAGAGAACAGGTGAGAAAAAGGAAGATGGGGTATGGGACATGAGGACTTAAGTCTAAAATTGAATGGATGTCCAATTTTGGAATTGTTTGTAATGATTTTGTCAACTTCAGGGGATTCTTTTGCAAAAGTTGTAAACATGAGTAGCAAAGTGCAAAAACGTGTAAACCTCAGAGGACTGTTTTGTAATTAACCATATTATTTTTAATGAGAACACCTTTTTCATTTTTGGTGTAACACCCTTTTGGTATCATACTGAAAGTATTTATGGTGACGACACGTGTCCAAAATGAGGGTAAAATCATAAAACACCTTTTTGGTGTTACATAACTACCTATCTATAACGGTGACAAGTGGCATTCCAAGAAAATCTTTAAAAAGTGACACAAAATAAAAATCTTAATTGATAAAGTAACTATCTATAATAATATGTTTAGTTTTCACAATTTAAAATTCATCAAAAAATGTAGTTAAAAAAATTCAAAGGCCAAGTTTAGTACGATAATAATATTTTGCTAATTTATTTTTGGACATATTTGGTTAATTTATTTTTTGTTATTTAAGATTTATTTTACTCAATATAACAATAAATATACGTGACGTTTGATTTTCTTTTTTTAAGAAAATTTATATTATTAATTTTATTTTTTACACCCGTTATCGCGTGTACTACGGTGACTCATATATGTATGTATATATATATATATATATATATATATATATATATATATATATATATATATATAAAAAATAAGATCTGTATTGACATTTTAAGTGTATGGATGAATAACATTCGAGCAGTAAGGGTGGCACGGATGTAATTAACCCAAACTAATTTACGTGAACAAGAGAGGAGGGGACCTATTAATAAAACGGGACCATAAACGTCATCAACGCCCAATTTGGGGGGTCTTTTTCTGTCTCCGACTTGCAAAAGCTTCTCTTCGGGCAAAGAAAGAAACCCTCGAGACAAAAGGATGTCGACGGTATCTTCATCGGCGTCGTCAAGCGCAGGCGCATCTTCCTACTCCAACGCCTCCTCCTACTTCCCGATGCCCTTCCACCTCCAACAGTCACCCTACCTCCCTGTCCCGCCGTCGGTGCAGTATCCACCTCCTCCCCCGCCTGTTAACGTGCCGGTCCCTTCCGTCTACCCCTCTTACTCGATCCCTCAGTACCAGCAGGTGCGCCTCGCTATTCTTTTCTTGTTAACTTTGACTTCCCCCTCCACTTGCATTGGATGTATCAATAAGTATCACTAGGCAAATCAAGTTAGGGTAAGAGTAAGGAGTTAAGTCAACGTTTAGAACACGCGAAAAAGGGGAAATTCAACGCAACAGAGGCAGTAAATTGGGTTCGGTATGCTTTTGTAATCATAAGTGCGAATTGCAATCTTGCGTGCGTGCGTTTTATGGTAATTTGTTACTAGCACGATTTTTTTAAATGCTAGTTGATACGAATGCATGGTGACTGGAACTTGCGTTTTATGGTAATTTGTTACTAGCGCGATTTTTTTAAATGCTAGTTTATGTGAATGCATGGTGACTGGAACTTCATGTAATTACAAAAAGGACTTTTTTTGTTACTAGTCGTTATGGGAACCACCTGCTTTGAGAGTGAGATGAAGGATAGTCAAAACCTTAGGTGCATCAAGCGTGCGCGGGAACGGGAGTGGGAGCAGGTGTGAGATTCCTGAGCGGAGAGCGTCCCCACCTAGTATAGTGGACTTTGGGGTCGGATAGGGTGCGAGGATCCTGAACGAGTTGGAGAATTCTGCAACTTTCGAAAAGGTGGATTGAGTAGACTGATAGAACTTCAGCTGTATTGTAAAGTATATTTAGAACTTCTGTCAGGGGAAAAGAATTTTCTTAGAAAACAAGGTACTTGTGCATGTGACGCCATAGACATTGGAATTACCAAATGATAACTTAGGATAGAAAATAAGATTGTTTTTGGTTTTTTTTTTTGTTTTTTCTGGGTGTACCCATCATGTTTATGTGTTGTAGTTTTTTGGACCAGGCGCAGCATTCCCACCAGCTATTTCAAAAGGATATGCAGACAATAAATCCTGAAGCTTTAGAGAACGTAAAAGCTGCAATTGCAAGCAGTGAAATTGAGCATAAAGCAGAGACCAAAAAGAAAGCATTACCGCGCAAAGCAGCTGGTCAAGCTTGGGAGGATCCAACTCTTGCAGAGTGGCCAGAAAGTATGACTTCTATGAGATTTTTGCTTACATTTAACTTTTCCAAATTAATGAAACCAATTATATCCTGCGGTCTATGCTACGTAAACTTGTGTATCCTTGTTGAGTGCTCATACTTTCAGAACACTTTCTACCAGTTTGGAGTGTCCAGCTGCCATAACCTATGCTGTCATTTGGGGTGAAGTGAAGACGTCGTGTAATATATTTTTTGTGGTGAATTTGTATTTGCATTGCACTTACTGCACCTGTTAGGTGCAAAAGGAAGCTTCTCATGATGTCTGTTCATTTCTTTTTCTTCCTTTTCCTCACATGATTGGTTGTTTAATGCAACCGTGTTTCTTCTTTCTCTCATTACATTCTATTGCACCTGACCTTTTATTCTTCTCCCTCGAAATTAGAAGTAATTTGAAGATCTTGACTGGCGCTCTAGCCTCAAATCGTGCTTTGGCATGGAAGTAGAGACCACTAACACGACATGAAGATATCATTGAAGCCACCAGAGACATATTTATACATTCCAGAAGCATATTATCATTCCAACAGAAAAACAAATAGCTTAGATCTCATGCTTATGAGGCCCATAATCTTGATGGCTATGAAGCACGGGTGTGGAAGTTTGGTTGAAGCACCAGCACTTGGTGCACGTCGAGTGCAGGTGCTGTTCGGGTGTAGCATGGGTTCGCACTGGGTGTGTGTCCAAAATTGTAGACTCGTAGAATTAATTTTCAGAATTTTGGGTGCGGCTGGGACACGACAGTGACATGGCCGAGAGACACACCTGATACTTCACGTTCAAAGTCGAATATTGAAACCCAAAGAGAGATCGCGTATTAGGGTTGTCCAACAGAGAGGAGACTGGAGAGGAAAGAGAGAGATAGAAGAAGAAGTAGTCACCAGCGACCCAATGTGGCAGCGACGTGGAGTGTATGGCAACCCAAGGCAGTAGCGGCGTGCGGCATCCGGTGGTAGCGCCTGTGATGCCAGAGAAGAAGAAGGAACACCTGGATGTTATTGATGTGGCTTTTGATGTTATCGGTCAGATAGAAGAAACGGTTCACTTTTTTTACTTTTTGACAGCTATATCCAACAAATTTGCTATGTGACTAGCCCCAATACTTCAAAGAAATAACAGTAATACAGCATACATACTTATTCTATTTACAGTTCCGATATTTACGAATCAGCCCATTAAACTTAACAAACTCTCACTAATGTGGTTGAAAACTTCAATACTTATGAAACAGCCCATTGAACTTGACAAACTCTCACTACTTTGGTTGGAATAGTAATATTGTCTTCACATATATATGGTACATATATACTATAATATCTGACATATCACGCTGCACCCATATCCTGCAATTTTTAAAAATGAGGTATCCGCACCAGCACCGGAGTTTTTGCTTCCTAGCTTGACAGTGTGCACCTTAATCTTGAGTTTTAATCTGACAAGGTTTGTGTCAATTTTTAAATTATCAATCTTAAGAAAGTATCATTGTATATCATTATAACCAAAACGCGTTCCTTGACATTAATTTAGTGTCAATATTTGTATCCTAGTGTGTGCAGAAACACTATGATTTTACCACACACCTTAGGCCTCTGGTTTGTTGGATAGAAACCATGTTTTATTACTTTAGTCTCCATGGAGTATGTTCTTTTCTTAAACTTTGAGGATCCTAATGATACTAAAGCTTTGTACACTTGTGTGTAGACGTGAGGATGCACAGATCACGACTATAATTTTGGAGATAATTTCATGGAGATGTGAACTGTAGGAGATGGAAATTATAATCAAAGAATAATGTGATGCCCTTGGTAATCACCGAGCAAAAACAGATATATCTTTTCCTACACAGATGGAGATAAAGAATTGCTGCAAGACTTGTTGCGCAAGGACATGAATAGCATGGAGATCAGCTGAGGATATAGACTGCTTTGGCAACCATCAAATGAGGGATAACTTACCAAAGGTTGTTGTTATCCAACGACAATCGTGGATATCACAGTGATAAACATTTCACAACAGAATGCAATATTTACTTCATGTGGTGTTTGAGGGGTTTATTCCTGCATGCTGAATCAATCTCGAGACTCTGTACTCCTCAAGGTAGCTTGGGTTTCATGTCTTAGGAGGTTATTGTGCCTGAGGACCTACCTTGGCATACGGAGCTTCATTGCCATTGGGATGAGATGAAAGACTTGCATATTTGACGAGTTTATTGCTTTACCAGGCAGAGTATAACTTTTGCCTGTTTGACTTACAGAAGCAAATATATGAGGGACAAAGTTGGAAGCTTACATCAGCTGGTACTTTATGCGACGAAAATTGTGTTGGACCACATTCTCCGATATTTGAGGGAGTTTGGCTGCCCTCTAGGTTTGAGTTGAATGATTCGGTCAGTCATGGAGCTTATGAGGAGTTGGCTTTTGTTCCAGGAAAAGGAGTAGGGTCCGTAATCCCATTTTACTAACGGGATTCATCACTACTTTAGCTACTTCAGCGGCTCGGCCGGTTAAATCGTTGAAACTAATTGATCAAATTATTAAAACTTTTTGTATAACTTTCTGACTTCTTATTTCTCTGAATTACTGTATGGATCTACCATATTTCTCCCGCTTCCCAACCAACTGATAAAAAACCTTAGTTGATATGTTATGTACGAATAATGTGTCAATTTTGAGTAGTCCCAACATAGGGTCTACTTTATGTTTGGGAATGTGGAGATCTCTTTATCTGAGTTAAATCCCATCTTTTGTCCACTCTATTTTGTTGGGTGAGGAGGATTTTTCTACAATTCCCAAGGCTTTTATTGAGGGCTTCTGGCTTTAGTATCCATAGCTGAGCATTTATACTTTATGTATAAGCTTCACCCCCTTTGTCAGCTATTCTTTGTGAATAATAGTTGCCCTACGTTTTATTTTGAAGTTTATGTTAGGATGGTAAATAACTGCGCTCTGTTTCTGTCTGTGCTATTTTTAAATTCTGATTGTGGTCATTAGTGGTTTGCCTGCATGTTGGAAAATATTCTCTTACAAAAATCTTTAATCCTTGATGACGGCATTTTGCAGATGACTATCGTCTATTCTGCGGTGATCTTGGAAATGAGGTGAATGATGATGTTCTGTCAAAAGCATTTTCTCGATTTCCTTCTTTTAATCTCGCTAGGGTAAGTTCCTGTCCCACTTCTTCTCTTTGCCCTTTAATGTTTTGGTATGATTATGAGCTATGGTTGGTTTGTTTTATGGATATGAGCTGTTTGCATGTCCTCTTCAGATGTTTATTTGAAGTGCATGGAGCTCTCAAATTTCACCTTTACATTAAGGTAGGGTTATATTTCAGTCTACGCTGTGGTCTGAGTCCTGACATTTGACTGTGTACAGTTATCATCTTGAATTATCTAGTAGCTATTCTACAGACCATGATGCTTGAAAGCTCATCTATGTTGGAATTTGAAGCAGTGATACTGTGGGGGTAATTTGTAAAAGGAGGTGGTTAATGGTCTAGGGATCTAGTTTTAGGATAACATTCTTGGAAAATGAAATTAAAGTTTAGAATTAGACGTGGCTATTAGCTTCAGGCTATGTTAGTCTGGTCCAATATATGTGTTGTCATGGAAAGGAGTTAAAAACCCATGCTCACCGTTCAAGAAAGCCGCTGAATTCTTTTGGAGGAAGGAGGAGAGATGGCAGTAAGCGAGATATTAGTAATTATATAATTATTATGGTAAGTTACACATTCTGAAATTTGGTCAGGCTCAGATTGATTCCATTAAGGAAAAGGGTGGCCCAGTGCATGAAGAGGCTGCTTGCTTCCGAGTATGGAGGTCACAACTAAGCAACCTTGGTCTATATCATTCAGGGACTTTTAAGATCTTACTTAAATTTAAACTGCCAAATGAAGTAAGATCTTAAAAGTCCCTGAATGATATAGACCAAGTCTATGTTTGTAAGTTCGTAATTTTCAATTTAAAATGATGGGAGTTATCCAGAATCTGAAATTCGTACTTTTTTTTTCATAATTTTAGGTAAAAAGTAATTAATGAGAAGGATTTTATTTGCTGTACCTGTGGGTGCAACTTGTTATATGGGAAGTGTGTCAAAATATGTTGCTGTCGTGCACTATCTTGCATAGCTGTGAAATTGCAAAACTGCTATTAGCAAAATGTACAGCTATAGCGCATGATAGAAAACATCTTAATATGACGACATTTGTTTTCCCCCACTTAGTAAATCAAAATGTATTTTCCAACCTCTACAAACTGTCCAGTTTCCAATAGAAGATTTCCTGGAGTCCTAGGCATGCTACAATTTCAAAATCTTGAGGGCTTATCACATTAAATAGTGTGATTGTTTCCTCCTTTTAAAAAAGACAGTCTTTAAGTAAAGACCAAGTTATGTTCATATTTGCCAAACTTTGCATATTGTCCAGTTTTGACACAGTAGAATAACTCTTGGAGTTCTAGGCCTGATATAATTGTAAATTTGGAAGGCTTATCATGTTAAATGTTTGATTCTCTTTGCTTTAATGTCGTGACATTGACGTTTCCCTTTTAAATAAGTCAGAGTTTTGTCAATTAAACACAAAATTACATTTATTCTGCCCATTCTCTGCACGTTGTCCATTTTGTTGATGGAATATTTCTGGGAGTTCCTGGCCTGATAGAATATAAACAGTTGACGGTTTATTACATTGAAAGTTTGACTCTCTATATCTGAAGGCTTATCGCGTTTGTTTTCTTTTTTAGACCTTAATTTCTTATTATGCATGTTCTGAGATGTCTTTCTTAAGATTGTAGATAGAGTTTGTAAACCCAGAGATTGCTCTTCCAGTTGTATATACATGGGTGTGCTGTGGGTTTTAGTTACAGGTGTTAGTAGTGTTTAAACCCGGGGGTTCACTCCGCTGCAATCATGTTCCAGGTTAGTTGAATAATTGATGACCTTAACAACCTAGAAACATGAAAGATAGTGGAGCTGGTTTTGATATGAAGGATTATTTACTAATGCTTTAGCGAAAGTGATTGTTTTGGGAAAATGAAAGATGGTGTTATAGAGTTCTGTAGGTGCTTTGGATGTAGATATATAGACTGGATGTGTCTACATGTATAAAGAAAGTTTGCCTGCGAAAGAAATTGACTTTTCCTGCGTCCTAACCGTAAAGGTGATTATGAATAGCGGAGGTGGTGATGGTTTTGATTCTAGGGAGAGAAATCAAAGGGGAATCAGTCGAATCTTTGAGAAGTTAACTTTAAGTTCATTGCAGTTAACAATACGATGTTACAATCAAATATGATCTCTCTGTCATCCATCAGTTAAAGGCTGGATGACAAATTGTATTAGACATCTTAATTGAGAATCAAAGTCATTGTAACTGGTCTGCTCATTTTCCTCCTTCTACACCATCGCTTGTTAGGCTGGCATATGACCCAGCAACCCAGAAGGCCACTTTAAATGTTGAGAAGTGTCTCTCTGATGATGGAATATAGAATATCCCTGATATTTTTTGAGGGACAAATGAGATAAATCATTGTAGTTTAGTACAAACTTCCGTTGGTCAAGAAATATAATCATGTTTTTTGTTGGCCAAGTAGCATTATGGGTATTTTAATGTTGCCATCCTTAGGGTCTGGTATGCACTGCTCTCCCTTATTGGTTATTTCTTGGGATCCTCCTGCATCAATTCCCCAGAACAGAGCCCTATCCTTAGTTGCACGATTCTTCAATCCTAGTCACTCTCCCACCTCAGGACTTCACTTTCAATCTTGCACCGGCTCCTGTTCCCACCCCAAAACCCACCTAAGTCTGGCACCTCGCCCCCGCTTTCGCTCCCACCCACATTCTGCGCAACTAAATCCTATTGTGGTCGAGGCCACGAGTCAGAATTTACAGGATGAGTAGTAGAATTACTGTTGTGGAGGTTTTGTTGTGTAGAGCTGGTGTTGTGTTGTGGAGTGATGTCCAGTAAATGATGAGAGGAGAAGAGTTGATGAAACACAATTGAACTGAACTCTATTTAAATTGTAAAGTACGTACACTGATTATGAACAAGAACATTTATAATACACAAGTGAACAAGAAAATCAGGTGGAACAGGATAAGTCCTGGATGTCGGATTGCGAAGATGTATTGTAGACTATGTTCTATAAGAGCTCCACCTTCACCCTTAATCAGCTGAAACAAGGGAAGCGAGAAAACCATATGAAAAGCCTTTGAAAATGTTTACACATCTTTTGTCTTCCCTCCAATTAATCAGATCAACACTTCCTTGTCGACTAGTCGAAGAAGACCATATACTTCCCTAGTAAGTATGTCTTGTTCTTTTTTGCATTACGCCCTGTTTCCATCCACAGCTTATTTTGGCTGGCTTATAGCTTATGGCTTAAACTGCTTAAAATGCATGTTTGTTGCAGCTTTTTGAGCCATTAGCTAGAAGCTGATTACCACCCTCCCAAATCCTTAATAAGCTGTAATTTGTAAATACCTGAAGAAATTTTTTTCAGTTTATTCATTTCAGATCTTCACAATACCCTCATTTGTTACGCCTTGCCTCATGTCATGTTGGTGCTTTCTCTTGCTTCTTTCTTTCCTCAACTTCATATAAAAATGTCCGACTCATCCAATGTCAGATTTAAATGAATCAAGTGGCGTTCAACTCGAAATTGAAATGTCGTTCATTTAATACATGTTGAGAATATTTTTAGCTATTTTTTGGGTCATCAAATTCTGTGGGCAAGGTAGTTTTTTTTATACACGCAACTAAGTAAAAGCTTGCTGGGTATTTTTGTCCCTTCAATTTTAAGAAATCTGGTTCGATAAATTCTGACAAGTGCTACATACAAACTTATGAAAGAATCTGCTTAAATTAATTTATAAGATGAGCTGCTTATAAAGAAAGCTAAAGTTGTGAAAAAAGGGGCCTTAGTGACTCTTTGGTTGATAGCTCATAAAAAGTGACACTCGTTCTATCATCGCTAATAGAAACTGCTTTAATAAGATCTTCAATGCGGAATCATCTATTGATTGCACCTATCTATTTGCCATGATTTCAGCGATCGCCTCGCTATGAGAATCTAGCTTTGCAAATGCTCTCGGTTGACTGCTTCTATAAATAATGCGAAAAATTCTTTGACCTTATATTTGGCTACT
This sequence comes from Escallonia herrerae, assembly GCA_033070095.1. Lineage (NCBI taxonomy): Eukaryota > Viridiplantae > Streptophyta > Magnoliopsida > Escalloniales > Escalloniaceae > Escallonia > Escallonia herrerae. The sequence continues at coordinate 392,070 of JAVXUP010000383.1, read as the reverse complement.
GCATTATCTTTTTATTTCATCCTTCCTACATAAAAGTTAAAAAGACAGGTGCAATAAATACATGCCAAATAGGAGGACATGTTGAGCGACTAAAAAGATTACAGGCATTGCTGAAATGTCCTGTAAATTCAAGATCTTGAGAACCAGGCTTAGAATAAATATCCTATAAATCAAAGTTTACATGTCCTATATAATCTGTATTGAATTTTCTGATTCTCCCGAAATTATTAACGACAGTGCAATCAACATATCCTGTAAATTAAATGGCGTGCGATATATAAATAAAAAGTGGAAAAATTTCTGGAGAGTCAGATGATAGAATATATCGAAGTTAAATAAGACATGTTACCCGCTAGTAATGTTATGTACAAACATACACTCGGATATGGGAGTCTATCAACTTCCAAGTTTGGATGACTCCCATTTTTCCAATCCATCTTTGGCCATTCACCACAACCACGTGGATGTCGATTTTTTTATTTTTTGGAAATAAATAAGAAGCTAGTGTGCCACTTAATTTGCGCACTAACTAAATGACCAGAATTCCCTTTTCTTTCTCTTTCATCCTCCCCACTTTTTATTCATTGTTCACTCTCATCCCATCCTGCTGATATTTATTCTCTCCCTTGTCTCTGATCCTATTCCATCCTGTGATAGGTTTACTCTTTCTATTCTCTCTAATCTAATCCCTTGTATTTTCTCTCTCCATTATGTGTCATCCTCCACCATTGCTGCCACCAGCAGACCATCACTACCACTAGACCAAAGCCACCAACACTATAACCACCATCATCACGACCACCAACCCAACCGCTATCAATGGCCCACACACCACCACCATCGATTGCCCACTCACGATTAATCACTGTCACCAGTGACAGGTCTTCTGTAACCACCACCATACCCTAGCATCACAGCGACAAGGATCATACCTAACTGGCATCACCACCATACTGGAGACAACTAATAGCACCGCCAGCATCATCTTCACCGTCACTGATAGCAGATCAACAGATCTGAGCCAACTTTTAACCATCAAAACTGCCACAACCACCTACCACCTTCGCTGTAACAACCATCAGCACTGCCACAACCACCAGTACCCACTTGTCGCCCAACTAATCATCGTAAGACCATTTTTAGAGGCGATAAATCTGATAAGGCCCCTCTTAATCCACACTACAACCTTTTTCTAAACCACATTCACCAACTACAACTGCCCATCGGTCGGCCCACCAACCACCACGAATCGATTTTGTCCTTCAATAATTGGGATCTCCAGGGATAAAGATGTGTTCTTTTGTTCTGATTCCACTGACGGAACACTCATTGATCTCTTTTCATCTCCTTTTTTTAATTTTGATTCTTCTTAAGATTCATATTGTGGATATTGCGGTTAGTTGCAGCGGTGGTCTGTAGCTGATGGAGCTGTTGGTCGGATTTGGTGTTTTATGGCAGTGGTGGGTTCGGTGATGGTAGTTGTGGTTATGGTGTTGGACATGGCAGTTGTAGTGGTGATAAGTCTTGACGATGAAATGGTATTTAGTAACGAAGATGAAATGTGTGTTATATGGCCTCCTTGTGATGCTGTATGGATTGGATATTAGATGATGGTGATGCTGGAATTGGGTTTTTTGGACGTCTTCTTCCTCCTAGATATTTTCAAATTCAGTAGCAAAATTATTTCGGTTGACACCTCACAGATCTGCAGCATTCTTTTTTCGAACGAAAAGGAGGGAATTAGCTTGAGTGAGCAGTCCATAGAACTTTTACTGGGCATCATTGCATCTCAACTACATCATGATAGAGTGGGAAAAAAACTCAGCTTAAGACAGTGAAGCATTGCCTTTACGCACTCATGGCCTGGTATAGAAACTCCCGAACTCAGAATTTTGTTCATCGTAATGGGGGAGTTGCTAGGGAGGGAGAAAGAGGGAGGAAGGGAACCTTGAAAGATCGTAAAAAAATGTTGCGCTTCCTGTATTGCCCTTGAATTTTGTTTTCTTTTCTTTCTCCTGTTTCTTCTTTCATCGCATAGGTCCTTCCCCTCCAATTTATCTGTTGTTTTGCCACCCTTCTGACCCAACCTCCAAATTGGTTGTTGAAAGCTGAACACGAGAGAGCATAAAACCCAGAAAACTTACGTTCACAATACCCAGTGTTGCTAAAATGACCATCATTAAACCACCTGTATAGACAAGAAAAAAATACCAATCTGGTCTGTAGAATGATCACCAATCTCAAGCACTGGCACTAATATTGCTTATAAACAAGATCTACATATATTTTTCATATATCCCTAATCGCATTGAATATTTGCGAAAAAAGTTGGGTAATAGGTGGGATCAAAAGGAAAATTTAATCAAGGTTTGGATCAAATCTGGAATACTAAAACTCTTAAAAATTAAATCTGGAAAATCCAGAAAATCAAATCATTGTCATGAGCAGACGACGATGGTAGTTGAAGAAAGCAAAGATGGTGGTTGATGAGAGATGGAAACCTTGGTTTTATTAGAGGCATCGATCATGGTGGCTAAACAATGGCGACGGCGGTCAATGGCAGATGACGGCTATGGTCAATATGAGGTACCTGTGATGGTGGTCAAAGGATGGCGAGGCAGATATGGCCATGGTTGAAGAAAGAGGCTTCTATGGTTAGAGGAAGAGGCTGACAGAAGAATGGGTATGGTCGAGATCGAGTGAATGAGTGGAAGGAAGGAAAGATAAGAGAAAGGGGAGTGGAGAAAAAAGAAAATGGGTGCTTTGACTAACAGCAGAGTGAGTAGAGAGAAAGAGTACAGATAAGAGATAGGAAGAGTAATAAACAAAGGGGCAATTGCGGAAATGCAAACAAAAATCTTTCAAGATTTAGAAAGGGATCAATTTTTTAGGACAGCCCGAAAAGGAAAACTGATCAATTTTTTTGGGACGTAGGGAGTATATAGACAGAATTCCATCTTCTGGATAGTGCATCATTAATTTTAAGTGTATTTTTCGTGTAGACAGTGACACCAACAATGTGTTATGATCATTGTGTATCTTAGTTTGTTATAGCTTGTTTTCTGCCTTGGGTGAGTTTGATGCTCATACTGTATTGCTATTCATCGTGCAAATTGACTCGATCATCTTCCGAATATGTTTAATTCTCTCCCTGTTTTTTGGTCATAAATCATAATTGGTTGTGTCAATTTATTTCCTGGTCTTAGGTCGTCAGAGATAAGCGTACTGGCAAAACTAAGGGCTATGGATTTGTGAGTTTTGCGAACCCTTCAGATCTTGCTGCTGCACTAAAAGAAATGAATGGTATGTCGCGTCTTAGCTCATAACTTTTACAGGATTCTTCTATTTTTATTTGTCATTATGCTTTTGTTGCACTTTCCATTACATGCACAGCTAGAAGTAAAAGATTTTTTTACGGTCACGGAATGGTGTGCCAAAGTTTAGTAGTAGGTGCTCCTTTAAATTTTTCACAGATTAGAAATAGCTTCTGATTCTCTATCTTCATCTGATAATTCCTAAGCACACGCTACTTTGGGATGGATGCCTGAAATTCTCTTTTTTTCCGGAAGTCTTGTCCCCAAAATATGTCAGGTTATTTAATTTAAATTGGATGATTGAAGTTGTCCCCAATGGTATTCCTCCTCCTTGGCATGCCCAACTTATACATATTTACCCTTAATTCCGTGGTGATGGGAGGATAATAGAAACTTGTCCGTACAGCTGTTGACTTTTATTATGGTGTCCCCTTTCAAAGGAGATGGTTGGCGTAAATGAAGTGGAAATAATTGTTTAATTCTGGAGTGATGACCCGAATCTTGCAGTATTTTGTACTTAAAATTGATTTTTTTGACTTTTATTTTAGGCAAGTATGTTGGAAATCGTCCAATTAAACTACGCAAGAGCAACTGGAGAGAGAGGACAGATTATGAAGCCTTGGAAAGACAGAAGGTGTTCTGCCATTCTCCACCAGTTGTCTTCAAATTTATTTCCTGTTACTTTTGTGTTTAGCCAACTGACTGGTTTTACTACTGGTTATTTTTGGCAGAACCATACTCAGAAGAAATCGAAGGTGCCTAAGAAGAGTGTGTTGCACAAGTGAGCTCCTGAAGTTTATGATGGATGGTAAGCATGACAAGGCAATAGAAGTGTGTTGCTTAGCCTTTTATTTAATTGGTTTTCCATGTTCTTAGCATGTAGGAAAGAAACTGTTCAAAATCTTGATCTTTTTGCTCTTCGGTGTGTGTATATTGTGACTAAGAGAATATTTGACCTTTTTTTTTATTTTTATTTTGTGTCATTCTCTGTTGCCTTGTTTGCCGATTATTTCATTTTTGAAATACCTCTGTACTTCATTCCCCCCCCCCCCCCCCTCCCCCCAAAATCAACAGAGGTTAAGGTTCTGAACCTTTGTGAGGTGGTGGCTGTTTTCGTACTCTTAGGCTATTTTTTGCTTGCTACCCTCAAGAAAAATAGCCTTCTATCTCCAAATAGCCCCCATGTTTTTTCTCATGTTGCCCTTATCACTATCAGTGGCACCCACTGCTCAGACACCATCACCGCCGTTGACATGAGCAATCACCACTGGTCCGTACCATATTTCTCTATTCCTCTCCTAAGAAGATCAAATCTTCACAACCCATTCCGTGTGTTCCCATCTTTACTACTTGCCACGACCATCATACTGTTACTCAAATGGCCCTTCTATTACCAAACAAATAGGTTTACAGTCACCCACATGCTCATACACGGCCTTTATAGGTAAACTTGAAGACATAAATTACATCACCGCCTTCCTTCTTTATGACCCTTAAATCTACCAATCCATTTCCAACGACTGACGACTTTCAGTGTTCAAGAAGGTGATTTACTGTTGTCCTCCTTGTGGTCGCTAGCAAAGTCACATTCAAATCCACAATAGCTTTTCAATTTGCACCATTGCGTTCGATCCTTGATAGATGGTTTTTTTTAAGGGTGCAATATGGACCATTGGATGGCAAATTGGAATCTAACTCATGCTTTGGTCGATGTCTACTTCTAGTACTGCAGAGTTGTACTTACGGTGGTCTATGCTACATGCACAAGGAATTCACTTATATAGGAAGTCTTTGGGAACTTCTCAATGGCAATGGTTGATTAAACGGGATTTCCTTTTCTGTAATGCTTGATTGATGCCTTTTAACTTTTGAAGTGAACTTTTCTGTAAGGCTGTCTTGTGAATAATATGGTTTTCCAGATGGATCTGGACCCTCTACTGTAGAAAGAATCACAGCCATTCACGGAGACCCGAAGGAGACCGAAGATGCTTAAATAAAGACCAAAATGCAGTGTGGAGTGAAAACAGAACGCTAAAGCATATTTGTGAATTAAATTCCTGGTGTTGAGATCCAGCACCCAAGCACAGATCAACCCAAAGGAAGCAGCAGAAATCTGTAACGAGAATTTGAGGAAGATATTAGAGATCAACAGTCCGAATTTGACAAAAATGCAAGTAAGCTTATGGCCTTTGAGCGAAATGGAAACCACACGCCCCCAAATCTGTAGAAAACAACGAGGTTATGGGCATAACTTGACCTCTTTGTAGCAAGAGGTCCAAAACTGTTACAACTTTATATAGATGATTTTTTAAAAGAAAAAATTTGAATGCTATCTCGGTTGGAAAAATATTTCTCATACCCTTTAAATAGCGATAATCAATCATCTCTAAATGTTTCTAGTGACTTTTATTTAGTAATGTTAAAAAAATGCTGCTAACAATTGTCGCTGAAAGTATTTGAAGAAAAGTCACTACTTGTTTTAGTGACTATTAATTGTCACTATACACGAGATTGAATGAATATTCTTACGATTCAGAAAAAAGTCAAAGTTGGTTCTTTTTTAAAGAAAAGTCAAAGTTTGTTCTTTTTTAAAGAAATAATTTAGGAGGAGAAGACGAAGAAGATATTTTAAGGAAATAATTTAGGCGGAGAAGAAGCGAAGGAAGGAGAAGTGGAAAATCAAGAACTTGGAAAAGAAGCAAAGTCTTGTTAATTTCACCCTATCGCTTATATGTTGCGTAAGCCATGATTAGATTTACTATTATGCGGTTTTCGTGTCGATAAATCGCTATCATCTCATAATGTTTCCCCTTCCTTCGCTTGATCCTTGTCCTTAAGGAGCGAATTTTTCTATGTTTTCTTGAGCGTCTTCCCGAGTGGCATCTTCTGGAGGAAAGTCGTCTGGTGGATAAGCAATTCACCATTTTCTTTAGCAAGGACAAGTGAAACAATGGGGCGAATTTTGGCAAAGGACGGCAGTTGGAGTTGGTGAGCAACTGTGCCAATGCCCTCGTTTACCACGTAGGGACCGTAATACTAGGCAGTAAGTAGCTTCCGATATTTTCTGGTGGCTAAGGAACCTTGTCTATAAGGTTGTAACTCTAGGTACACCTTATCGCTAACTCTAGGTACAACTTGCTTCATTCTCTGTGTAGCTTGATGTAGGCCGGTTTTAAGAAGTGAAGTCAGTTGAGCTCTCTCTTTGAGAAACTCATCCACGGAAGCAATCTTGATTTATTGTGCTTGTGCAGGGCCAATTGAGTAGGGGAAGCCCCCCATATAGGGCTTCATAGGGGGTTATACATATGGCAGTGTGGTTGTCGGTATTATACCACCATTCAGCCATGAATAGCAATTTAGACCACCAGTGGGTTTCTTGTGGCAAACACATCTTGGTACTACTCAAGCATCTGTTAAGTCTCTCAGTCTGCCCATAAGAGTGGGGTGCTAGGCAAAACATAAAGCGGAGATTAGTTTCCGGTAGCTTGAACGATGTTGAGCAAAATTGGCTTAGGAAGATTGCATCTCTATCTGACACCAGTCTAGCTGAGAAGTGGGTATACTAGGTGAACGTGTACACTATCACCATGACAACTTCTATCCCATGTAACTTGGGTAGCCCTTTTATGAAGTCCATGGACATGTCACTCCAAGTCCAAGGAGCTTCAAGAGTCTGCGAGGGTTGTAGGTATGGGGATCTTATCCATACATTTAGGAGAAACTTCAAAACTGTAAAAGGTTTTGACCTCTTGACTATAGCAGGCTAGAAGACCAATTGTCGAACTCTTTTGAGGGTAATGCTTCTAAGATATGCTTCTTGAGATCGGTGATGTTTCTCACATAACCTGCCCTTGTACCTCAGTAGCCCGTCAGAGGAGCTAAAATCTGATGATGATAGAAGACATTGATAGATGTGGTATGTCATGAATTTATCTTGGTCATGGCTGAGCTGTACTTTTTGTTGCCAAACGGGCACCATTGTGGTGAGAGAGAGGTAATGAGATTTGCGTCCAGGAATTCTGGAAAGGGCATTTTGCTGCCTAATTCTCTTTCGCAGACTCGTAACAGAGTTCCTAGTCAAGGCCTAACATCCTTGTAAGCCACTTTTGCTGCAAAATGGTGGTGACCTTTTGCTCGGGGAAGATTGGTCTGTCTTAATCACAAAAAGTTGAAGAGAGAGGTAGGGAAACCACTTTTCACAAGTACAAAAGCCTAATGTCTTGGGGAGAGGGCTTTGGTCATAAAGGCAATAGGTTTATGTTAATGAATCAGCACAGCTCCTGCACCATCGTTGCAGACATCTGTCACCACCACAAATGTGAGGTTGAATTGTGGCAAAGTAGTCATTGCCCTTTCTATCTCATTGAAAGCAGTTTTTGCACTATTAGTCCATGTGATACTCTCTCCTTAAATCTATCCGGGGTTTGCTCAACTCCATACCCCTTCAAAAACCTCCTATAGTATCCGGTCAACACTCAACAATACAAATCCCTTTAGTTCTTTACGGTCCTTGGCCTAGGCCAATCTAGCATATATTGCACCTTTGCCTTGTCTATTAGGGGTGAGCACGGTTCGGTTTGAAAGTCAAACGGCAAACTAAACCGTTACTTTTCGGTTTGAAATTTTTTGAACCGAACTAAACCAAACACCATCTATTTGGACGGTTCGATTTAGTCAGTTTAAACGATTTAATTTGATCGGTTTAGACCGGTTTGTGTCCATTTTAAAAAGTAGTCAATTTGCACATCTATTCAAATTCAAGTTTCATAATCATGTTTCATATAATATCTAAGTGCTCGTGTTAAGATTAGGTATAAGTATGGTTTCATATTTATCTATATTTATCTAAACATATATAAATGCACAAATAGGCATTTAACTAATCTTTTCTTTCCTTAAGATATCCTTTTTAAGTTGAAGTCCTCTTACAAGATGAGGAGTGATTAGGGGTGTTTTAGACTTAAATTTTTTTCCATTAAATACCATTTTTGAATTGGAGTGTTATTAAAAAAATGAGGGTGTTTTTGACTTTTCATAAGATATCAAGCCTCTTTCCTTAGATACCCTTATTGCAATATATGTTTTTGTTAGAATTAAGGATTATTTTGACTTTTCACTTAAAACTTTTTTTTCTTTTATTAAATACCCTTCTTGAATAAGAATGTTTTAAAAAAGTAAGATTCTTTTTGACTTCTTATAAGAGGTCAAGTCTCTTTCCTTAAATATTCTTATTGGAATTCATGCTTTTATTCGTTTTTTATTTCTACTAAAAAAGAGGGAAAAACCCCTATAAAATCCTATAAAATCACCTTTGAACTTGTGCATGCTCTCTGATTACTGAAAAAAATTCTTATCAAAATCTATGTCCTTCGTTCAGTTAGAGTTAAACTACCGTAGAAATACTACATCTTTCCATCACATTCGATTAAAAAAGTAACTTGTGGAGAGCAGAATTTTTCATAGCCTTCTCAAAGAGAGAGAGAGAGAGAGAGAGAGAGATACACCTAATATTTTGTCAGAAACTCAACCTTTTAAAATTTTGTATTTCATTTATATATATGCTGATGTGTATATCACATAGTTAAATTATTTTACACGCAAATGAATTTCAATATAAACATTTTAGTACGTTAAACTATCATAAACTTGAAGTTTAATCATAGAGTTTGATTACAGACATATTGATGTTATGAAGTAATCGTAAAATTGGAGCTTTAAAAAATCTATAAATGAGTATGATTCCTGATGAGGTTAAATGGCTAATATTTTTTCCCTTAAGGTGCCCTTTTTTAATTGAAATCTTTATAAAAGATTAGTGGTGATTAGGGGTATTTTGCATTTAAAACTTTTTTTTCATTAAATACTCATTTTGAATTAGAGTGTTTTCACAAAATAAGGGTATTTTTTACTTCTCGTAAGATATTCAACATGTTGCCTCAAAATATCTTTACTGGAATGTATGCTTTTGTTAGAGTTAAAGGCTGTTTCAATTTTTACTAAGGAAAAAAACTCTATGAAAATTCTATAAAATCACTGTTGAACTCCTGCGTGCTCTATGATAATTAAAAAAATCATATCAATATCTACCGCTTCCATTCACGTTAAAACTAAACTACCTTACAGCTACTTCATCTTTTCACCAAATTCGATTAAGAAAAGCAACTTGCAGATAATAGAGCTTTCTATAGCCTTCTAGAAGAATGCAATATATCTAAACTAAATTGAATAGTTTATCTAAACACAATCCTTTTTTAAAAAAATTATTTCATATTTCTATATGCTACAGATTTGAATTATTGTGCATGTCCATAGATTTCAATGCAAACAAATTAATAAATTGAAGCTATTATAAAGCTGAAGTTTAATTTTATATTTTATTATGGATATATTGGTGTAAAAGTTGTCATAAAACTGAAATTTTATTAAATTTTAAAATGCATAAGAATCAGTAGATCATACCATTATGCTCTCAATTATAATTTGAGTTCGTGACAAGTAAATAATCCTATGTTCGTATCAAAGTTTTTAGAATATGCTTAATTGCATGATAATATATTCTTCATATGGGCATTTAATAAAGGGAGGCTAAATTATAATATTTTTGCTAAATTTAAACAAATGCTGTTGAAAAGCTTAAAAGTTCACTAATGCATCTTTAACTGATAAAATATATGAATCTAACCAAAATTGGTGTGGATTTATCCCCACCTAAACTCTAAACCCTAAATCCCTAAATCATGAACCCTAAACTGTATAAAATGATCCCAATAGGTTAATGGTTAAACATGTTTTCTTCAATATACGTTTTCGAATTTATAGAGTTTGCAAAATTTTAGAGTATTTTTATTTTTAAAAGAGTGAGACAAAATTACAGCATTTTTGAGTAAATTCTAATATTTAGTTGTTGAAGAGGTTAAATATTTACTACTATATCTTTTATTGACAAAATTAAGAATTGCATTCAACAAGGGGGAGTGGATCTAGAACAATCTTACAAATATAATGCTTAGTCTCTGTTCACCTTTAAAGAAAACTCTATCAAAACTTAACCTTAAAACTCACTAACATCATAATAGATAAATTGAACACCTTAAATTTTCTACTCCTTAGGAAAAAGTTTCTAAATCTAAGTACTATCACGTTCCTTATTTATATATTGTTTAAGGTGGACTAAATATTACATCTATTAACTTTTGGATATGATTGTAAATTTAAATTTTTACTGTGATAAGACCGAGTCAGAATATCTACAAGTTCGACTAAGCCTTTTTTTTTGGTTTAATGATGAATTTATGTGTTTGATAAATAATAGGTTGCTATAGTTTTCTTAATTCTCAAAACCTTATCCCATAGATAATTCTATTTTCTTTTTATTTTGATAGTAAATGTCTTATTATTCGATGAATGATTTGGATTAATAATTATTCTTGATGAACATTTGTTGAGTTCGTATTAATTTTATAAACGTAATGCTTATTTCTACAGAGTGAAAAACTTATATTTGTGCACGTTATTGAAATTATTTCGTTCATTACCATTCTCTCATATTAAGTTTACACTTTCATTTTCATAATAAAAATCTCAAAAGTACACGCGCACGCGCGCGCTAACACAAACATGTATATTTACTTTTTAGATGAGTAACTAACGTATTATCATATAAATTTGCATTAAAAATAAAAATCTTATAATAAATATATGCTAAATTACCTGCACAACTAAATTAGTACCCTTATCGTATTACTAAGATGAACAAGGTCATGTTAGGCATATATAAAGGAGAGCTTTAGTGATTATATTTTGAATTTTAGTAGTGATGTTTGTAAAAAAAAAAGGCTAAAACTCTACAAGCGAACGATAGAAAACTTTAGAAAGACCTTGAAAGTGACAGTTACAAGATTTATTGCCTAAATAATTGAGTTTCTATATGTGCCACGCTAGATCACTTGAGTTTATTAGATTCTTGATTTTAAAGATTCCCAACATATTCTGGTCGCACCCAAGGGGCCCACTAGGGGTCCCGCTTTGCACATTGAACCTGTCAAAGTGTGCACGCTCATGTTACATGCATTTCTTGCTTCGCACGCCTTAATCACCAATTTTTTATGTTAGCATGACTCACGGTACCACTTTCGTCGTGCCGCTATCACCCAAGCACCTTTTCACCAAAAACATCGGCCGATGGCGTAACCGGAGCGACGAGGTCAAGCACATGGGCCTTGGCCAACCCTGTGGGGTCGGCCTCGGCCTCCCCCAAGGCCATGGGGGGTCGGCCTCAGCCTCCATGGGGGGTTGGCCTTGGCCTTCCCCCCCGGTTGTTCACTCTTCGCGCAAAGTCCCTTTCGGGCTTTGTTCGCTTCATACACTTTGTATGTGATTTTGGCACCTTATTCGTCACATGGGTACGATTCATGTCAATGCACTCGTTGCAATGCAACTTTCGGATTTGTCATTGCCCATCAAAACACCTTCCGTCGGCGCACCCAAAGTTCACCCAAAGGGAGAGTGGCCTTGGCCTCCCTTCATGGGAGTTGGCCATTGGCCTTGGCCACCCCCAAGGGGTCGGCCTCGGCCTTCCCAAGGGGTCGGCCTCGGCCTTCCCAAGGGGTCGACCTCGGCCTTCCCAAGGGGTCGGCCTTGGCCTCCCTAGGGGTGTTGACCTTGACCTTCCCCCAATTTTGGCCTATGGCCTCCGCTCCGTCGCGCACTTGTTTTCTCAAGTCTTTGCACCTCCGTGATGTTTACAGACGTTCGTGCATGAACCTCGCGAAGTCCGTCGTGCCTCAACCTCACGACGTCTGTCATGCCTCAACCTCGCGACGTCCTTCGTGCATCAACCTCGCAACATCCGTCATCCATCAATCTCGCAACGTCCGTCGTGCATCAACCTCGTGACGTCCATCGTCCATGACCGCATCCGCTCCCGCGATGCCCATAGCCCAAAGTTGCGCACTACCACCGAATGACCCGTCGCCGACGACCGCGTACCATCACTCCCAACTTTGTCATTACTACATGTTGCATTCATTATCTTGTTATGACAGGTACACTCAGCTCACATACCGTCTTCGGGACACCCAACGTGTGCTCATGTGCCGGCTCCGCGATGTTCGTCGCCGTGCCCATGCGCCATTCTCATGACATGTGCCCCGGCACCAAGTATTGTCACCGTGCCCATGCGCCATTCTCATGATCCGTGCCCCCGGCACCAAGTATTGTCTCCGCGACGTTCGTCGCTGAGCCCATGCGCCATCCTCATGATCCGTGCCCCTGGCACCAAGTATTGTCTCTGCGCCCATGTGCCATTCTCATGATCCGTGCCCACGGCACCAAGTATTGTCTCCGCGACGTTCGTCGCCGCGCCCATGCGCCATTCTCATGATCCGTGCCCCTGGCACCAAGTATTGTCTCCGCGACGTTCATCGCCGCGCCCGTGCGCGATCGTCATGATACGTGCCCTCGGCACCAAGTATGGCTTCGCGATGTTCATTGCCGCACCACTTTCATAACCTGTGCCCCGGCACCAAGTATTGTTTTGCGACGTTCATCACCGCGCCCGTGCACCATTCTCATGATATGTGCCCCTGGCACCAGGTATAGTCTCGCGACAGTCGTCGCAGCGCCAATGCGCCATAATCATGTTACAGGCGTCCGGGCATCACACTTATTCACCACACCATGCGCCCCTGCCATGGACGTGGAACATGCTTCGACCTACTCTCTGGAGTGTACAGCATTCCGGGGGGCTCCGTTCATAGTGCTCCGGCACGAGGACCCCTCGCAGAGGGATGGACTCATTACCACAAAGTCATGGCTGCCACGGGATGGGTTCGTTACAACAAAGCCATCGCCGTCTTCACAATCTGGGGGGCTCCGTTCGTATGCTCCGGCACGAGGACCCCTCCCAGCGGGATGGACTCGTTACCATAAAGTCATGGCCGCCACGGGATGGGCTCGTTACCATAAAGCCATCGTCTTCATAATCACGGGGGGCTTCGTTCGTGGTGCTCCGGTACGAGGACCCCTCGCAGCGGGATGGACTCGTTACTACAAAGTCATCGCCGCCACGGGATGGGCTTGTTACCACAAAGCCATCGTCGTCTTAATTCTGAGGGGCTCCGTTCGTAGTGCTCCAGCACGAGGACCCCTCACAGCGGGATAGACTCGTTACCACAAAGTCATCGCCGCCACGGGATGGGCTCGTTAGCACAAAGCCATCATCGTCTTCATTTTGGGGGGCTCCGTTCGTAGTGCTCCGGCACAAGGACCGTTCGCAACGGGATAGGTGACTCATTCGGGACATTGTCTCTGCCAGGGTGCCTGCATGACTGACCTACGTGCTCCGGCACTGGGGGCTTGCGTCGGCACCCCTATGGACTATGACCCCCGAGTCACTCCGAGACTGGAGCAGGTCTTTAGAGGGCATCGCGCCTAGTCCGCCTGGCAGTTGGGAGTCGGGTCTTCCTCACCACTGCTAGGCCTGTGGGACTCTGCAATGGCTTGGATTGGAGGCTAGATCAAGGGGTTCTCTGGCCACACCGACGCTATGAGCGCCAGTCTTTCCAGACAGACAGAGCGACGCCATGCGGGGCAGGCCGAGTGAATATGTGATTTCACAGTCTGTGGAGCACCGACAGCTGTGGACCCCTCGGTGACGTGTCACTCTCGGGGAGCGCCACTTGTCGCGTGATGACATCATCATCTCAACCTCTATAAATAGAGGTCTCGAGAATTCATTTAAGTAGGTGGGACATTTTCAGAACACTTTCACTTTCTTACTCTAGAATCCTAGAGAGAGAAACATACAGGACCCTGACTTTGGACCTAAGCATCGGACTATGACTGTCGTCGTGTATTCATCATGTGCCATCGCCCTTCACAGCACTGCCACCCTCAGGCTCTGTTTGGAAAGCCCTTGGTCTCTGCCATTACTCCACCCTTGTTGTGTCCCACATCATCACACTTGGCATCTGACTCGGACTGCATTCCTTGTGGCACCTCCACGTTGACTGCGAACCCATTTTCCTTGGCATCACATTTAAACTCCTAACTTCTTACGTTTTACAAACTTTGCTTTACATTTATTGATCATAACTCTTTTTTGTTAGACACTTTAATATTGACAATCCTTTTTGGGTTAATTTTTTAACTTTCGTTAATATCACTTAGTATTAGTTCAAATTTCTTTTCAATTTCACTTCCTGAACTTATATGCATGCCATAAGATTTTGACAACTCCAATATATATTCTTAACACTAATTGTCTCTAAAACACTTTATTCACTTTTATTACTTCAATATCAAACTTGTATTGTTTCATGAGAATTAGATATTTGTACAAGATGTTTGATACTAATTACAATGACAGTGTCCCCTAGATAACATGATATAATATGAAATACTTAAGATTATCTTTCGAAGTAATTTGATGTGACAAAAGAAATAAGTATGATAGGTAGTGACAAATATTGGTAATAATTTAGGATTGAAAGTAAGACCATATTTTGTGCAGTGAATTAGTTAGCGGTTAACAACTGAATTACTCCACTTATTATCGAGTATCATTTAATTATAATAGACATACGAATTAATTTCAATTGTGTTTTTCTTACTAAGGTTTATGACATTTTTATTTCAAACCACTATATAACGTGCAAAACACATGATCCTTACTAGTATGTGTGTGTGTGTGTGTAAACCTAATATACCTTTGTCACTGATGTATGAGGAAAAATGAGTAGATAAACAAGAGATACTGGTCAGTAGACTTTTCTGTTATAACTGCTCTCATTATTTTCTTTTCTTTTAACTTTCAAGATTTTGTTATTTGAATTGCTTAGTATCATGCATATGAAATTATCAATGAATGTTTATTAGAATAAATTAAAATATCATAGGTCCATTCGGCTCAATTCGTGATCGGTTTCATAAAAGTGAACCATGAACCGAATCAAACCAAACCAAAGTCGGTTTGAAAAATGTGAAACCAAATCGTTAAGATTTTTGGACGGTTGGGTTTGGATCGGTCAGGTTTGATCAGTTTAAGTCGTTCGGATCAATTTGATCAGTTTGGTACACTGGGGATGCTTGTCATCCGCTACAAGCTAAATTGAAGAAATTAAAACCTTGCTTGAAGAAGCTTAATACAGAGAATTCCAACAACTTCTCAGGTAGAACCAATGCTAACTTCAAGGAACTCCAAGAATCACATATAAAAATCTTAGGGAAACAACATGTAATTTCAAGTAGGACCAGGTCACTTGTCCACCTTCTCCAGCGTTCTCTTTACAGCTTCCATTTCTTACCACACACAACATTTGCGTGTGCAGCTTCCAATATATTCTCATCAAACATTCTCTCTCTACAATTATTTCTCTACCTTCTCTCTAAAAAGCCTTACACAGAAAAGCTCCATGGCCGCCCCACCGTGCGTCGGTGCACGTGGGGTGACGGCCGGAATCCAGCCTCGTCTATATATCTTTCCTTTTTATGTTCGTGTGTCTAGGATCTAAGGATTGGAATCTCTGCGGCCGGCAACAGATGAAGGGTGGTCGATGGTGGACGATGATGGTGCGGAGGCCGACGCCATTTTCCCCAACCACGATCAGGGATGGCGATACGACGATATTGATCTGATTCGCTGGTTTTCTTCAGATCCACAGGATTTCGTTGCTTGGGTTAAATTTTTCATCACTGACGGTAGCTAGAATTCTACTGGAGGCAATCGAAAATCCATCAGCAGTGACCAAAAAATTTGACAGCAGTAAGGGCTCAAGAGCTAGATTTGGGGGTTTTTCGTTGTGGTTATGGGTACTGCGTCTAGGGTTTTGGTGAGGTTGTCCTTGAGGGTGGGTGGGGTTGGCAGCCTCAGGGGGTTGGGGTTTTTGGGCATGTTGGTGGGGCGGGGGGGGTGTCCTGTCTAGCTTAGCCCTGTTATTGGTTTGCTGTCCGATTTTATGGTTGACATGTTTTGGGTGACAATGCTGGGGGAATATTGTGCACCAGGTAAGGTTGATTGTTTTTTGTCTTTGCGTTATGATCCTTTTGGGTGTCGATTACGCCTTCGAGTATTCGTCCGGTTCAAGTTGTCTTCCTCATTGTAATATTTATTTATGTCATTGTGTTGTATGTTACGTGTTTGCTATATTTAGTGTTAAAACTGTGTCTTGTAAGCCTTAGTAAGTTACAAAAAAATTAGGTTGAAGTGTAGGATATGCTTTACTTCAGTCTAATTGTAATTGGCATAGGATTGATAGGCTAGTTATTAGTCGGTAGTGTTAATGGTAGCATTTGATGTTACCTTTTCTGTCTGTAAAATATATGATCTAGCCAGGATGACTTGCAAAACTATTTTATATATGAAATATTTTTCCTCTTAACCACAAAAAAATCTTAGGGAAACCAAGAATCACATATACAAATCTTAGGAAACAAATGTTAGATCTAGTACAACAGGAAAAAATGGTGGAGATTGTATTATGAGCTTCTATAGGCTGAAGAAGCTTTTTATTTTCAAAAAGCTAGAGTTAAGGAAGTCAAGCTAGGTAATTTTAACACTGCATTCTTTCATAAAAAGATGCAAGTGCATAAAGCTCATAATACAGTGCTTGCAATACAAAATGAACATGGGGGTCTAAGTAATAAGAGCTAGGGAGGTTCACAGAGTGGCTATCCAACATTTTTCTCAGTTCTTGGTAAACCAGTACAGACCTTGGAACATGCTCATGCAAGATTGGAAGAAATTATTCAGAGCAAGGTAACAATAGTAGATCAAGGGATGCTTGTGACTCCTATGACTGAAAATAAGATTAAAAGGACTATTTTCTCACTCAAAGCCAATAAGGCACTTGGGCCAAATAGGTGTACTTCTGAGTTTTTTCAAAAAAAAACTAGGAGATAGTAAAAGATGATGTGGTGGTAGCCATTATGGAGATATTTCATACAGGGAAGGGAATGCAATTGTTTAATAACACCGCCCTTACCTTAGTTTCAAAGATTACATGCCCACTGACTATGAAAGACTTCAGACCTATTGTCTTTGCAATGTGCTTTATAAGTGCATATCCAAAATACTCTGTGAGAGGATTAAGAAGATACTACCTAGTTTAAATATAGCAGATAATATCTTGCTGATGCAAGAATTAATGAAGAACTATCATAAGGCAGGGGGAAGACCAAGGTGTGTCCTGAAAATAGACCTACAAAAGGCCTATGATTCTGTTCGCTGGGATTTTCTACATACAGTCATCAAGGTTATGCGTTTCCCACAATAATATTTATTGGACCATGAAATGTGTTACCACAGCAAGATTCTCCATCAATTTGAATGGATGCATGGAAGGCTATTTTGGTGGAACAAAGGGTCTAAGACAAGGGGATCCTGTGTCCCCTTATCTTTTTTTGTTGGTCATGGAGGCATTTTCAAGTCTAATGGATCAATATGCAAATAACTCTAGTTTCTTATACATTCCTAAATATAATGAGCTCAAGATTAATCATTTGTATTTTGCAGATGATTTATTTCTGCTTGCACAAGATGATTACACCATTATGGAATTAATAATGGCAGGATTGACAGAGTTTGAGCAACTATAAAGGCTATCACCAAACTTGAGTAAGAGTGCAATGTTTATAACTAGAGTGGATGAACAGGAAGCAATGGAAATATTAAGAGTTACAGGCATTTCTTAGGGCACTTTCCCAGTAACCTACCTTAGAGTGCCTTTGATTTCTACAAAGCTGCATTCCAAGGACTATAAAATGCTTGTGGGTAGAATTACGAATAAAATCAACAGCTGGACAACAAAATTTCTTATCCTATGCTGGAAGGATACAACTTGCTACTTTAGTATTGTTAAGCAAGCAGGTGTACTAGTGTAGCATCTTTATACTTCCAAAGAAGATAATTAAACAACTGGAAGGCAAAAATAAGAGCCTTCATTTGGCATGGACAAGATGTGAAATGTACAAGGGCAAAGGTTGCACGGCTAGAGCTATGTTTGGAGGGCTGGGGATAAAGAGACTTGAAGAGCAGAATAAAGCTGCAGGGTACAAACACTAATGGGGTTTAGCACATAAGAAAGACTCAATGTGGGTAAAGTGGTGCAATATCTACATCATAAAAAACAGGCATATTTGGACTTTCAAGCCACCAACTACTCTGTCATTGACTTGGTGCAAGCTACTCAAACTGAGAAATCAAATGAAAATTATGTGTACCAAGTGGGAGATAGAAGGTCTACATGGCTATGGCTAGATAGGTAACTGAATGGAGAGAGCTTAGTTGCTAAATTTGGTCCAAGAATAGTTTATGACTCTGGCTTAACAATAAATGCCAAAGTTGCTAATATCATTGATGGCTCAAGGTGGAAGCTACCAATTGGTAGATCCCTAGTTCTTAGGCAAATGAATAGCTATATCAGTACATTAGCTACACACAAGATGTATATATGCCAGATAAACTGACTTGGGACCTTAGTTACAGTGGAATTTCACTATTAGAAATGCCTAGAATACTATGAGAATGAAAGCACGTGGTGTTGGTTGGTCAAAAGTGCTACAGTTAAATGGTTACATTCCTAAATGCTCAGTAATCTACTGGTTGTTTTGCAACGGGGGATTGAGAACTAAGGATAAGTTAAGAAAATGGAACATTATTCAGGAAGATAGATGTACCCTGGTAATGCACAACAAGAAACAAGTGATCACCTCTTCATTTCATGCCCATACTCAAAAGCTATCTGAAGGTTGATAGGGGACATAACTACCCTAGCAGTACCTAACCAAGGTTGGAACCAATTCATTCAATGGGCAACTGTTAATTACAGAGGGGAAAGCTTTGGAGCTAAGCTCAGGAAGTTAGTCATCTCAGTCACAGTATATGGCATATGAAAAGAAAGAAATGCTAGGATTTTTGAGCATAAACAGGCACCTCCTCAAGCTTGCTTCTATGTTCAGCTTGGGAAACTGATCAGCATGTTGTTGAGAATAGTGATAGAAGCTAATGCCATGGTAGAAACCAGTAGCAAGTGTAATTAGGTAGGATGTAGATCATAATACATGTTAACAGGGCACTATGTGTACACAAAGAGTTTTGATTTGGAATAAAGGGATTGTTCACCATAAAAGAAAAAAAATGACTTTTCAACCCTAAGGTTTTTCAAATTGTTGAATTTATAAAATGGTACCCAAAAGTTAACATAATTGAGAAATCGCTTTTTGTATTTGCATAACTGCCCTAAACAGTTTGAAGTTAAAACACTGGTGTACAGTTGAGCATGATCAATGACTATATAATAGATTAGGATTCAATAAGCCAAAAAGTTATAAATCTTGTTTAAGTGATTATTGTGGCAAGGAGTCAGAGTTTACTTAGTATTTGATTTTCCATTATTAATGCAACGCTCCTCTGTGTGAAACAAAATAATAATAATAATAATAAAATAAAAAAAAGATCCATTTTACCAGTAATGAAATAACTAAATCTATAGGTTTCCCGTGCACTGCACAGGCTCTGTGCTAGTGAGAGTGTTGGCACCAATATTTTCACGAATGGTGTGCAGCACGTGGCATATTGATAACCACAAAAGAGTGCATAAAAGAAGAAAGTTGGAAAGGGCACGGTTACAGTAGTTATCATTTGTTACCGAATCATAAGGAATAGATAAATGAGCAAAAGAAAGCGGGAAAACCAAATGTTTGAATAAACCGCACAAGAAGGAGGAAACCGCCAACCAGTGTCACCATCGATAACGTTGAAACAAACGCGCCATGGGAAGTTGGTTAGTGGGGATGTTGAAACGGACCATGATGGACACGATTGAGGAAGTTTCAGAAGAAGCAATTGATCATGGAGATCGAAAAGTGTCTCTAGAAAAGATAAAGGATGACAGTTACCAAGGGAAGGTGGTTACAAATATTCCCAAGTATAAAAGCAAATGGAAGGCAACAGAAAAAGGGGTCGTCAATCCTTTCAAAAACATTAGACTAGGAAAATAGTACAGATAGCTTACGTAGTTTCTCATCGGAAGACTTGTTAGATGATCTGTGTAATTTTGATAGGAAACCCAGTTCGTTGTAAGAGTTGGGTTCGATATACACTCATAATAGTGTTTGAATTCAAGTGGGCGCATCAACTATTGATCAAGTTAGTGTTATGTCATCAGTGAGTTTTCCTTTTTAGCGAAGTCCTCAGGCCCGAGAGGCAAAAAAGATCCCACGCAGTGCATGATCAATAGTGAGTTTGCCCAGCAGCGCAAACATTGGCACGCCCGGTGGGACACAGGTAGCTAAAAAAGAAAATTATGCCAAGCACACAGAGTAATGTTGTGAGGCGAAATGGTACCACTAATGGTATTGAAAATCCAAGCATCAACAGAAACGGTAATAGCTCGGAAGAAACAAGAAATAATCAAGCCGTTAACAACATGAATGGAACTGAAAATATGAAGGCTAACGTTCAAGACTCAGGAAATTTCAACGGAAGAAGTTCCAATGACAGTGGAAGTCCTAACATGGGAATGCCAAATATCGGCCACAATAGCCAAACTTTGGCACAGATGATGGACCATGTTAGTTCATCAAACCAAGAAGTTAAAGACATGGTATCTAGATTTATGATTGTTATGAAAAATCAAACTACGTCTGTGAATAAATTGGTTAGTGACCAGAATCAATTCAGTTCTAAAATAGTAGAAGAAATGAAGCGAGCTTCAGAGGAAAGAAATACCTCTGAAAAAGAAATGATAAAAGGTATGTCGGGAAAAATCCAAAAAATAGACTGCTTCTATTGCTAAAGTAGTAAATTCAAAACTGCAAAAGGGGAAAGCCCCTATTAACGATCATATTAAACCTTTGGAGATCCACGGGTCTCCTATAAGGATAAAAAATACTGTAAAGCAAACAAATGGTTTAAGCTCAAATCAACCGCATGATTCTGGTTGGTACATTCTTGTACCTATCGACGGGGGAGAAAACGGACCAAATAGGAAAGAAGTAGGAGGAAGTGGAACAAAGAATCCTATTACATGGCCTAATAGTATCAACGTTCCTAGAAATGGAAATAGCCAACATTATGCTAGCCAGGGAGTAGAGGCTACCTATGCCCCTCCTCATAAGAGGAACCTAGAAAGGGTGAATAGGTTTGAAAACCCTGTATTAGAAAAAATGACCGATAGCGGTCAAATGAACAAAAGAGAAAGGATAGGTTAAAAACATGTACCACATCTACCACACGAATTCCATCGAGCGGGAATGGGCCAAGTGCCTCATCTACCACATGAATTCCATGGAGTTGAAATGGGCCAGATGCCATAATTTCCTCATGATTTTCCACGAGTTGGAATGGGTCAGGGATACAGGCCTATTGATAGGCCTCTATATCGAAAACCATACCCTGATGATATCGATCAATGGGAAATACCTAGGGGCAAAGATCCCAGAATTCAGTCTTTTTCACGGTGAAGGAAATCAGTCAACCATCGAACACATCGCTAGGTTTACCTTTCAATGTGGAGACTTGGGCCAAGTTGATTGGGTCAAGTTAAAATGGTTCCAGTATTCATTGACTGGCGTAGCGTTCTCATGGTTCGCAAATTTGCCACCTAATTCAGTGTTCTCTTTTAGAGACATGGAAGCTTTATTCCATGTTTAATTTTTTAAAATGGAACTTGAGATTTTGTTGGCTGATTTGGCTAGATTGAAGCAACATTTAGGAGAAACTGCTGAACAATTCTTGGAAAGATTCAAAGCTTCAAAAAATAAATGCCATTTTCAAATGCCAGAATCAGAATTGGCAAATTTAGCTCTCTATGACCTAGATCTAAAAATTAGGAAAAATTTCGAAGGAATGGAATTTAGGTTTGAGTTATCGTCCAGGGTAACTCGATATGAAACTTTGTTGAAGGAAGCACAGATTAAGAAGAATTCATCAATTGGGACTTATTACCAAGATCTCATCGATCTAGAGGTGGATGCTGCAGAGATGGTTGGGAAGAAGCCAGTCACCTGTGATACTCCACCCCCATCAGCTTGCCCTCAAGACAGCCAAACAAGTTGAATCCATCGCCTCCGTTGAGGAAATACTCATTCAATATAAATCAAGCAAATCAAATCTTTGATCATCTTTTGAGGATTAAGTTCATTCAGCTGCAGGGACCTCTTCGAATACCAAAGGACAAGAAATCAAATTTTTGTAAGTGGCACAATACTATTAGTCATAATACTAATAATTGTGTTATTTTTTAAAATGCGGTGCAGGATCAAATCGAAGCTGGACTCCTCAAATTTGTGGACAAAGATAAAGTGGTGATGGAAGTAGACAGTGATCCTTTTCCAGAGATGGCGCTCGATGTCAATATGGTATTGGTGGACTACAACCCAATTGATTGTTCAAGTGAGGATGAAAATTCGGGAGACGACAATTTCAAGATGAGAAAACCTTTGGAAAGAGACTATAACTGGAGGAAAACTAAAGGTATGTTGAGTTCGGATTATGATACGGAAAAGGTATTCGGTTGTAGAAACAAAAAAAAAGGGGAATTTCTTATGGGCTGATGAAGAAAGTAGTTCCAATAAAGGAAGTGTGATCATGAAGTTGGGTACTTCTGTGTCAAAAATTGGACCGATAGGGGAGCCAATATGTCAGAGTTATGGTTTCTCTAGGGAATGGTCAGAGAAAATGTGGCAAAAAGAGCGCTTGATGAATGATAAAGTGCGTCGAGAAGTAGTACAAGAAGACAGGCCGAGAAAATCGGAGGTTTTCCAAACGAGCATGAGTTTTAGACAGCCAAATATGGCTAACCAAGTCATCTATCAAAACAATGTAGGACCCGGATATTTTGGCTCAAAGATGGTAAAGGCATAGTTTGGATCGTTTGATCCAACGTACGTGTCCAAAAATTACAAGGAAAAAAAATCCTATACCAGCCGGACAAAGAAATGAATTTTGGATAATGCGAAGATATCGAGAAGAATCTAGGATGCTAAAACCAAAAATCCTCTCTGATGAATGTTGGCATACAATTGGACAAGAAAGAGTTTCTTTCTCGAAAACGTATCAAGGTTTAAGCCGAACGCAGAAGCGTCGAGTTCAAAAAAAGTTAGCAGAGAGAATTGGAGATCAACCAGGCCCAACTCGAAAGGAGTAAGTGGACTTGGACGAGAGAGGAAGAGGGTTTGAACTTAACTAAAGTTCAACTTAAGAAACAAACGGAGGAAGAGGTTCTTCGAGCAATGATTGCAAAAGGCAAGTTTTAGCCGCTTGAGCAGATGCCGGTTGATAAGGAAGAGAAGATGGTTATTCCCGATGAAAAAGAAGTAAAAAAGAAAGAAACAAAGCGACAGTCGAAGATAAGAAGGCAGAAACCAAAAGAATGTTATTTTTTGGAGAACATGAAAAAGTATCGACTACAATATGGTGTTCGTTCTTCCCCTTACATTTGAAGCGAAAGGAGAACAAATGATTCGAGACAAAGAAGACGTGGAGGATGATAAAGCACCAGTACCAAACAACTTTGCAGTTAAAGAAGGGGATGGAATAGCAAGTGAAATGAGCCAAAACCATTCAGGCAAAGGAATAATGATCGATCGTGGAAATAGAGTCATATTGACAAAACCAGATCTCCAAAAGACAAGGCATCTAAAGCCTTTATTTATCTCCACACTGATTGATGGTCAACCAGTGGCCAGAGTATTGGTCGATAATGGAGCATCGATAAACATTTTGCCCACCAGAATGTTGAGAAAACTGTGTAAAGACGAAAAAGATCTAATTCCCTCTGAGATCATGGTATGTAACTTCGCAGGAGGAATCTCTAAGCCAAAGGGTGTGGTCCCAATATAGTTGACCGTCGAAAACAAAACAAAAATGTCGCCATTTTTCGTGATTGATTCTTCTTTGAGTTTCAACGCCTTGCTTGGAAGAGATTGGATACACGTAAATGACTGCATACCATCATCACTTCATTAGGTTTTAATATTCTGGAGGGAAGAAAAAGATGGCAAGAAGGTGGCCGAATTGGTTTGGGCTGATGACAAGCCATTTTTGGCAGAGTCGAATTGTCTTGAAGCCAAATTTTATCAGCAGAACATAGAGCCAATAATCCTGGATAAAGATGGGGTTTTAGTGGAATGCCGAGGAATCGATTCGATGGTAGGACCTGAAAATAGAAGACAAATGGGAAGAGGACTTTTAATGGATAAACGTTCATCAAGAAGACCAGATCAAGAAGACCAGCCGTTAGCGGCTGAAGAGATGAGCGAGCTTAGAAGAGGACAGGGGAGATCATGCATACTTTAAGTAAGTTAATGATCTATGCCATGGAGAAAATATTGGCAAGATTATCGCCTATCGACTGGGTGGAATGCGTCGAAGATGACGAGAAAGACCGATTAGACGCAATTCAATTACAAGACCTTAGATTGGCACCAGCTAAGTTGGATGATTTAATAATAGAGACACAAGATCCACTGATCGAGGTAAATCTGGGGACCAAAGCCAACCCACGGACAATCTACATCAGTGCCCAACTATCGTTCGAAATTAAGAGAAAAATCATTGACTAAGTCAAAGAGTATAGAGACTGCTTTGCGTGGAGTTATGAAGAAATGCCAAGTTTAGACAGGAAGCTGGTGGAACACAAATTACCCATCAAACAAGAATTCAATCCGTTTATGCAAGCCCCCAGAAAAATGTCAAATGAAGTAACACTACTGGTGAAGGAAGAAATCAAGCTGCTTCTCAAGGCCAAGTTCATCCGACCAACCAAGTATGTCGAATGGATGTCAAACGGTAAGCTAAGAGTATGTATCGATTTTAGAAATTTGAATTATGCTACTCCTAAGATCATTATGCCATGCCTCTTGTAGATTTGTCAGTTGATTCTACATCTAAACATGTCGTTATGTCATTCATGGATGGGAATGCTGGATACAACCAGATTTTCCTTAGAGATGAAGATATTCATAAAACAACATTTAGATGTCCTGGTGCAATAGGCACATTTGAGTGGGTAGTTTTGCCTTTTGGTCTAAAAAATGCTGGAGCAACGTATCAAAGGGCAATGAATATAATTTTTCATGATATGATTGGCAAGTTTTTAGAGGTATACATTGATGATGTAGTTGTTAAATCGAATGATTATCAAGAGCATGTTAAACACCTAGGGAATGCTTTTATACGAATAAGAAGACATGGCCTGAAAATGAACCCATTAAAATGCACATTTGAAGTTTCTGTAGGTAATTTCTTAGGATTTTTGGTCCATCAAAAAGGGATCGAAATCGATAAGAACAAGGCAAAAGCCATTATAAATGCTAAACCTCTTCCAAATAAGAAAGAACTTCAATGTTTTTTGGGGCAAGTCAATTTCTTACGTCGATTCATTGCTAATCTAGCAAGAAAGACAAAAGCATTTTCAGCATTATTAGGATGAAAGGAGATACAGAGTATCGATGGGAAGCAGAACATCAATCGGCTTTTTAATCGATCAAAGAGTATCTAACCAAACCCCCCGTGCTGATGCCATCGAAGACCGGGAAGCCTTTGAAGTTATATGTATCAGCAGCAGAGTCATCTCTTGGAAGTCTGTTAGCCCAAGAAAACAACCTGGGATTTGAACAGGCTATTTACTATTTCAGTCGAGGTTTAAATGTAACTGAACAAAAATATACAGTTGTTGAAAAGCTATGTTTGACTCTATATTCTACTGTAGTTAAACTTCAACATTATATGTTGCCGTTTGAAGTACTAGTTATAGCACAAACCGACTTGATAAAATATATGTTGTCAAGACCAGTATTGAGGGGGAAAATTGGCAAATGGGTTCTAGCTCTGATAGAATACAGCTTAACATATATTCCTTAGAAAGCTGTGAAAGGACATGCATTGGTTGATTTCTTAGCAAATCATCCGAGTAGTAACCCAGAAAATGGGGTAATTTATGTGGGTATCACTCCTTGGAAAATGACGTTCGATGGGTCAAAAACTAGTCAAGGAGCTGGTGCTGGTATAGTGTTAATCTCTCCTGATGGCAACATACATCAGTTTGCTCTCCAGATTGAAAAAGATTGCTCTAACAATCAGGCAGAATATGAAGCGTTAATCATTGGTTTGGAAATACTATTGGACATGCGCATCACCACAGTACAAATATCTGGAGATTCTCAACTGGTGATAAATAGTTGAACAGAGAGTTTAAATGCAATGCCCCTGGGTTAGAAATGTACTTCAGCATTGCAACATACCTGTTGGCAAGATTTGGTGATGTAAGTATAACCCATGTTCCTCGGATAAATAATAGCAGTGCCAACGTAATGGCTTAGTTAGCTTCAGGTTCAAAGGTTCCTGAAGAAGTCGATGGACAATGGGTAAAGGTATCAAGGTGTCTACCAATGGTCAATGACAAGTATAAGGATTTTAAGATGGATGACTCAATCGATACGATTCAAAATGATTGGAGAATGCCAATCAATCTACAGAACCAAGAGTCAGAGTAGATACGAAAGTAAAATTGCAGGCAACCAAATATTTCCTGTTAGACAATGATTTATTTAAACGGACGCCAGAAGGGTTGGCACTTAGGTGTTTGGGACGGCAAGAGGCAATGCAGGTGATGGCTGAAGTACACGAAGGCATATGTGGCGCTCATCAAGCAGGAATCAAAATGAGATGATTGATCAGACGACATGGCCATTACTGGCCTTCCATAATGGAGGATTGCGTCCAATATGCAAAAGGGTGTCAGGCTTGCCAAAAACACGGAGCCATCCACCGTGCGCCATGCGTTGAATTACAATTGATAGTGAAGTCATGGCCATTTAGAGGATGGGTCATGGATTTAATAGGACAGATACATTATTCTGCATCTAAAAGGCATGGATATATAATTGTGGCGACTAATTACTTTACAAAATGGACAGAAGCTAAGCCTATGAAAACGGCTACACAAGATAGTGTAATCACTTTTATCAAAGAGAACATAATTCATCGATTCAGATTACCTCAAACAATCACGGCCAATAGAGGTAGCATTTTTACTGGGGGGCAAATACGTGAGTTCACCAAAGAATACAAGTTCGAGATAATAAACTCTACCCCCTATTATGCGCAGGCGAATGGCCAAGCCGAGGCAACAAATAAATCAATCAAGCACATTATGGAGAGAGCCATTAAAGTTACCCCGAATGACTAGTACTGTTTGTTATCAGAGGTTCTTTGGGCATTCCGGACTTCCCCTAGGTCCAGCACTGGAATAACTCCATATGCTTTAACATATGGGCATGATCATGTACTACCTATGGAGATAAGCGTAAGGTCCTTTCGTGTGGCTATGCAAAATAGTTTTCCAGTGGCAGAATATAACGAGGTCATGGCAATTGAATTGGAGGATTTGGACGACCATCGATTGAATACATTGGATATATTACATGCACAAAAGCTAAGGGTAAGTGGATCTTATAATCAAAGAGTCCTACCCAAAACATTTCAAGAAGAAAGTTTAGTATGGAAAACTATACTGCCCATAGGGTCAAAAGGCCCAAAAAATTTTAAGTGGTCGCCAAATTGGGAAGGACCCTTTGTAGTCTATAAGGTTTTAAGAGGCGAAGCATACTGGCTAAAATCACTAGAAGGACAAGTGCATGCTAAGCCGATAAATGGACGATACCTAAAAAAGTAAGTCCCTTCCATGTGGGAAGGAATAGAGGCAATCGATAGGGACAATTTGCACTAGCCTGATAAAGGTTAAGAAAAGCAAAAATAAAAGAAAACTGCAAGTAAAATCTAAAGAAAGCAGTTTCATTACGAATAATAGTCCAAAAACAAAAGCTGGCCAACGAAAGTAACTGTTTACATCAAAATCAAAAGCAGATTGAATTTCTGTCCACTGACTTTCGGCCCTAGTCATAATTTGGTCAACAAAAGTAAGCTGGGACTGTGTCTTAGCTCGTTTCTTTAAAGGTTCCTCCATAGCTACGGCTAAATCAACAGCTTCTTGATAAGCACTATTTTGCTGCTCCAGCAGATTTTGCTCCTTCTGATTTAGTGCATTCATCTTCATTTCCAACTCTTTCTTCTCGGCTTTGATCTCATCGATCTCTCTAGAAATCTGCAAACTAATCTGATGCTTCTCTTGGACTTGGATGTTTAGAGCATCGATATCTCGATGTACCACCTGGACATTAGATCTAATGCCCATACCTTGTTTCCAAGAAGCCGATATCAAAGAGATTTGAAATTTTAAAGTAGAAATTAATCCTGATTGAACAGGATTCAAAGCTGATGTATTATCAGCAAGGGTATAGATTAGATCGTTCATCTTCAGCATGGCATCCTCATTAGCCAGAATGTCAGGAAGACGATGACTAAGGAAACTCTTAAAAATGTTAAGAATAGCAACCGCATCAAGACTGGAAGGTGAAGCCGATGTACTGCTCCAAGGACCTGAAAAGGCACTAATGGCTGACTGAAGTTGCAAGAACTTACGGTTGATGTCATCAACAGCTGGGATAGGAGCAGATGATTGTCGAGCAGCTAAGATACCTGTAGCCTCTGCTATCATCTGGGTGATTGAAAAAGAACTAGAAACAACTAGAGGAGCTGATGACTCAGACATTGAAGGGACAGCCGTAACGTGACTAGATGTTGCAGGCATGAGTTTAGGGCTTTGAACCAGATCTGCATCAGCAGGGAGGTAACCTTCAGTTGGGGGGCAGGTTTCAACAGATGGAAATTTGGGCAAAGCAATATCGTCTGTTTGTTCAGAATGGTGACTGATAGAAAGATCATCAGAATCTTCTTCATCTGGAATATCACAAGGCTCATCAATCTGCAAAATAGACAACAATAAAGTATGAGTCAATAGTATAATGATAAGTTACAGTGGTCAAAAACTTACAAACCTGTTGAGGGGAAGATGCTGATCGATGAGGAGTAAGAGCTAGAGACACCCTACCACTAGTGATCTCTGTATCAATCTCCTCGCCAACAGGAGCATCGGAAGACGTATCGTCGGGATTGTCATCTTTGCTAGTACTCTCCTGAGTCAAATCGATGGTAATACCACCCACATCCTAATAAGGGGGTAAATGATGAAATTTAGCAAATAAATACAAGAGCCAACAAAATGGATTTTTTATCTTCAAATACATGGTTCTTGCACTAAAACGAGTTTTGCGAGTAATACTTTTTTTCTTAGAAGATTTTGATTTGGGCAGAGAATTTGAAGGAGCTCTTGGTTGATCGACCAGGGCAGGAGAAGATTCTTGTGCTTGTTTGAAAATAACATCTGCAGAAGTCCCCATTTCAGTAGAAGGTTTCTCGAGTGATCTAACATCCTGATCAGCTGCATGAAGATAAAGTAAAGGTCAAAATAAGCTTTTAGTGTGTTTCAAAGAATGACACAATAAGCATAAAGATTCAAACTTGGCTGGAAAGTAACAAAAGTTGAAGCAGTCTGAGAAGGGAGAGCAACATTTAGAGGAACAACCAATATTGGTTCGTTTGATGGATGGATAGAAGGAATATCACCAGGTACGTGCTCAATTTGCCTTTTCTTTCTCTAATTGCTTTTCTTTGATGAATGAGAGGAACATTATCTTCTTCGTCATCTTTTTTTCCCATGTCTTCAAATTCTTTTCCCTTTTCGGAGAATAAATTCTCAGAAGAACCATCCGAGTCGTCATCAACTTCATGTTTTTTTTAGGAAAATTCGGCAACAGGCTCTTTCCCTTTCCTACTCAATACTGGTTGAGAGGGTCCTGCAGAAGGGGATCGATCCCTTTTCCAATAGGCCGCAGGCTGATTGATATTTCCTGCATTGATAAACTAAGATGTAGTGAACAGAATAAGATCGACTATGAATGGCATCAAAGAAAAAAAAGGATATCTGGTCGGTGTGGGTTGTCCATGGCCAAACAGACCATGCAAGAAGCATAAGTGATGCCATCATATAATCCCAAAACATTTTCTTGATACCAGGGGTCGAAAGAGGTAACTGATCTAGCAGTACGAATCTTGAAATTGGACATGACAAAACTATCCATCGATTCGTCAACAAATTTATCGATTTTCCTAATATGGTTCACTGTGATTCATTTAATCTTTTTTTTAGCCTCCAAGAAGCCGTTGTCTATAAAGAAAGGGGCTGGGATCCCTTGTACCAACCCAAATTGCTGGCCAAATTGAGAGGGAGTATATCGTTCATACCCACAGGATCCTGAATGAGTGGTAATAATCTGACCACCTGTATGAAAAAATCGCCCACAGAGAAAACTAGCCCATATCCTTCGAACCCTATCCTGGAACTCCATGGGCATAGTATCGTTTATGTAAGTAGGGAGGTTTCTAAACCAGTGAGGACCAATTGATCGAGCAAGAAAAGGGTGTCCACGCTTGTAGAAATTGAAATAAAAAAAGAAACGGGAACAGGATACAAAAAAATGGAGCCTGATGTTACCCAAACACAAGCGATGACCATAAGTCAAGAAGAAAGGATCAGGTTGATCAGGGATAGTGGGACCAAATTCTGGAAAATAAGCATGCAACCGTAGTTGCATCAACCAAAGAGGACCACCAGTGCTCCAATGAATTTTCTTCTCCACCATGGTAAACATCGACCTGTACAAACTACCCAATACTAAGGGTGCAAGAGCATACTCCCTACCATGAGCGAAGCTGATGGCTAAGTTCATATACTCCTTGGTCAACACAAGACTAGAGATACAGAAAACATGACGAGAAAGCCACATCCAAAGGAAAATGGCTAGCTCCTTTAGATCGGCAAAGAATTAACATTCTTTGATCTGAGAAAATATCTTTCAAAGGTCTCAGAATACTTAGAAGATGACATTTAGAGATAGATTGGTAGGGTTATGATTTGTCAAAGCATTAGCATGACAACCAATCGGCAGAAGACCGGTTAAGGCACAGACATCGAGTATAGTAGGAGCCATCATCTTAGTTCTTAACATAAGGGCGTTGGTAGTAATTGACCAGAAACAAAAAGAGCTAGACAAAAGCCATCGATCTACTTTGGGATGAGTTTTAGACATGTGGATGAGTTCAAAAATACCTTGCCGCCTCCATTGATCGGCATAAGTAGGAGACAACGATCAACCCACAAACCCCAATCAGCATGAATCAGAGTTGGCCAGGATCTAATCGGCAGACCAATTTCACTCCAACCTTTCCCTTTTAGAAAGGGCGAACTAAGCAACAATTTCTCTGAGTCGTCGATTGGGTATCCTTTTAGGGGTTGAGGACGAACCCTAAACGATGGGCCTAAAATGTGCGGGGTAGGTTTTGGGCGTTTTTTGTTGGAGATTAGAATGCGAGAATCGATAGGATCAATATGATCCATAAGAGCCCCAATGCCCCATCGAGGGCTAGGAGGATATTCTACTCCATCTCCCTCATCGCCATGAGGAACAATTCGTGTCTTCACCATAGTTGTTGAAGGAAGTAATGAAAGGAGCAATTGGAAGATCTAGGGTTTACTGAAGAAAAACCTTGATGAAGAACAAGTAAGGGTCAATTTAAAACAACTTCGATAAAACGATTAGGAATTAAAAGCGGCAGAAGGTGAGACAAACAGAGTTAACTCACTCGACTATATCGTCGCGCGAGTTAAAGTTGGGCAATGTTGGCAACAATATTTTCACGAATGGTGTGCAGACACGTGGCATAGTGATAACCACAAAATAATGCATAAATGAAGGAAGTTAGAAAGGGCACGGTTACAATAGTTATCATTTGTTACCGAATCATAAGGAATAGATAAATGAGCAATAGAAAACATGAAAACCAAATGTTTGAATAAACCGCACAAGAAGGAGGAAACTGCCAACCAGTGTCACAATCGATAACGTTGAAACAGACGCGCCATGGGAAATTGGTTAGTGGGGATGTTGAAACGGACCACGATGGACACGATTGAGGAAGTTTCAGAAGAAGCAATTGATCATGGAGATCGAGAAGTGTCTCCAGAAAAGATAAAGGATGACAGTTACCAAGGGAAGGTAGTTACAAATATTCCCAAGTATAAAAGCAGACAGAAGGCAACAGAAAGGGTCGTCAATCCTTTCAAAAACATTAGACTAGGAAAATAGTACAGATAGCTTACATAGTTTCTCGTAAGAAGACTTGTTAGATGATCTATGTAATTTCAATTGAAAACTCAGTTCGTTGTAAGAGTTGTGTTCAATATACACTCATAATAGTGTTTGTAATTCAAGTGGGCGCATCAACTATTAATCAAGTTAGTGTTCTGTCATCAGTAAATTTTCCTTTTTAGTCCTCAGGCCCGAGAAGCAAAAAAAATCCAACGCAATTCATCGATTGTGTCGAAAGTGCATGATCGATAATGAGTTTGCCAGCAGCAGCACAAACAGAGAGACTGACAGCCGCCAATGGATTATGGGAGTGCGTGACTCAAAGTATTGATTGGCCTGCGCAGATAGGGCTGCATGTGATCACCGGTGAGGATAAACCCTTGGGAACTTGAGAAGCCAATACTCCAACTGCGGCCAACATTCTTAAGCCTAATCTAGCTAGTAGTTACAGGCTATCTCCCCTTAGGCACTATGTTTGAGAGCTGCATCGGCAATTTTGTGCTGTGTACCATCAATTACCTACAAATGCGTGCTTGCCCTACTCCTCAAAATAATCATCATGACCCTCAGCAAATGCATTCGATAATCTCATTGTGTATATGTATCAGATACAGATTCACGGTCGAGAGAAGCTGCTGGGGGTAAAACAAAATCTCATTTCAAACATCCTCCTCTCAACATACTGGAACTTAGTTACACGCGACATCTATGTAATATAGACAACGCATACCTACAAAACTGAGCATTACTGCGATTTCAATGAGATTTCCACTCTAAATATAGATCTTCTACTGAATCTGTCAGGGTAAACAAAAAGGGGGGTTGCTCGCTATTTTTTACAGATAATGGTGCACAGATCATATTGTCCGTAGAAATCCACGAACTTCAAGTAAAAAACTCTGTAGGTTCTTTCTGAATTTCTGGTAATTTGGGCGATCAAGTTTCGAAGAGACGTCGTTTGAGCTTGTAAGAAGTTGCAGCGCATTCACCAACCTTGATCTAAATGCTGGATTTCCCTGTCTCTCTATCAACTCGTTGCCTAATCTCTACAAAATATGGAGTACAAGTTAGTCAGTAGAATAGGAAGGGCATACGCTCAATGAGTAGCAATGAATATCTGCCTGACCACTTGCATATTTAAGAAGAAAATACCAAAAGAATTTATTGGTAGGTCTGTCATCAATGAAGTACGTGGGCGTAATCAAGTACATGGACAAAACTCATTGAAACTCCTATTCGATTGGTGTTTGTTAAGATACAGTGAAGTACCTGGTAAAGATCTTGCTCACAAAAGTGGGGCTGACGATGTGTGAAAGTTTCGTTGAAACAAAACACAACTTGTACATGCCTGAGATATGTTTGTGCCATGAGCCTCAATGGGATCTGATGAGAAGTAAACCTACAAAAACCAATGTCATGTAATGGTTACTGCAAAACAAATCAGGGCAGCGGGGGGGAAGGGGGTGGGGGGGTATCTGCATTTCTAATGGTGAATATAAAGGAGCAGAGAGTACCAGATCCTTTGTACAGAGATTCGAAAGCAGCTGTAGAAGAGCACGCAAGTCTTTATACTTCTCGGTATTTGCTTCACTCAGTAAACTGCTTGAGAGGCTCAGTGACATCTGTAAGGCAATACTGACATTAGATCCACTAGAGGACATAGTATGATCGCACGGACATCATTGTGGAGGGAGCAATATTTCTATATACAATTTCTACCCAAACGCAATCACTTAACTTCTAGCAACTTTTTCCTTTGACAAGAAAGTTTTGGCACAAGATGTGGAACAGGATGGGGAAAATCTTACCCTGCCAATATTGTGAGAAGAGTAAAGCTGAAGCAAGCGCATGCAGAAGTTAATGACGACAATGGTTTCTTCTGCCTCTAGGTAAATAATTTGCGCATCCACCCAGTCCACAACAAATTTAAGCAACAGATACACGACTGCAGACTAAACAAAAAGTTAGGATCAACATACATAAAAGTTTAAGTTAGACATATAAATGATATAAATATTTACTGATGTGTAAACTCAAAAATTATAACAAGTCACACACTCAAATTCCAGAAATACAGAGAGAGAAATTCCATGGTCTAACTACCGAAATAGAATGCGCTAGAAATCCGAGCTCTGAAGGATTCATTTTCTACTCAACTAACACACTGTTTGGTTAGCAAATTCATTGTATCCGTTTTCATATTCATGAATTTGTTGAAAAGATTCCATTTTAGAGATAATACGCAACACGATTTAATTGTTTGGTCAGCAAATTTTACTTTTAACGTTCACATAAAATTGCGTTTGATTATCAAATCCAAATAACCACCTATCATCTTTGCACAAACCCGAACCTCTCCCTTTGCTTCCCTTCTGTCAAAAAACCCCCTTTCTTACCCTTTTATACACACAGCCCGAACACACAAAACAAAAATATGTTGTCAAAAACAAATTTCCGTTGATAAATTGGAGGAGTAATGTTTGATTTATGTTACAACTACTGAAACTGATACTTTTGCTAAATAATGCAAACATATGTTTTTCTTTGCTTCCTTTGATGGATTATAAAGCTTGTTGTAAACGTGTAGCATAAAGCATCAATGACTAAATAAATGCCACATTAAAAATTTTGAGAGCTCTTCTATATTTTTTGAATACTGTGCAGGATGAGTTCGAAAATACATATATATGCGTGGAGTTGGTGGATAGTTATAGAATTTGGTGTTTTTTGAAAACCTAATCTGAAAATGGTAAGCAAACAAGGAAAATTTTAAATCGCGAACTCGATAACGGAGACATAGTAACCAAACGGAGCATAAGCCTTTGTCTCGTACTAGTTGGGGTACAGGAACCTTTATATATGATCTTGCCTATCCAAAGTCGTGTCCTCTGATACATCCCTAGTAACCAAGTAATTTTGATCATCTAGTACAACCAACCATCAAGCAGCAAAAAAATGACTATAACTCATGCAGAACACGTCAACAAGGAAACAGGCAAATGGAGCCAACTATGGCCCTTGATATCTAAACCAGAGTTTGACAACTAAGTGTCTATTTGAAATCACTTACAATTTTGGTTTTCAGTTTCTAAAAAAATAAAAACCAAAACCAGTTTAGTTTTTATTTTTTACAAAAACAAATAGATGTTTGATTACCCAATTATTATTTTGAGTTTTTTCTTTTGGGTGTTTGATTACCTAGTGTTTATTTCCAGTTTTTTCTTTGGTGGTGGTGGTGGTATTTTGAGTTTCCACTTTGGTGGTGGTGGAGGCGGCGGCGGTGTTGGGGGTCGTAATGGCGGCGGCGGTGGATGGGTGGTGGTGGCGGCGGTGGTGGCGGTGACAGCGGCAGTGGCGGTGGTGGGGGTGGCGGCGGTCTCAAAACAAAAATCAAAACTGGAAACTCAAAACTCCAAAATAATGAGAGTTCTAAGAAAATCCTTGTTTTAAAAGCCGGTTTTCAAAGTTGAAGGAGAAAAGAACGAAAACTGTGTCAAACGCGTTTTTTTTCCTCCAGTTTACAAAACTGGTGAAAAAACTGGAAACTTAAGTGATTTCAAACCCTACCAAAATCTATGTCAAATTCTTCAACAAATTCCAATGGTAAGTCTTGAGTTCCTAGTTATTAACTATTCAAATTGTAGGAGGCACTGGCCTGCTAAATCTACTAACACTTTCATACAAACAGATTCAAATCGGAATATCAACAGGTATCTTTTGAAGAATTGCAAAGAATTGTTTAATGCAATCTGTTGTTAGAGATGCCTAAGGGCTTCTCTGTCAAAACATTAGACTGTAGTTGTGCTATTGGAGGAAAAACAATTTGCCACCCTATATTATACTTCATTGTGGTAAACCCCCTTGGACTAAAAAATTTCGCACTAGACCTCCATCAAGAAGAGTAATTAAGGAAAATGGATGGAAACCGTCCACTTAACAGAGGTTATAGCCGGTAAAGCTTGAGCTCCTAGATACTTTCTCCAAAGACAAAATTATCCTCCCCTTGACGGTTTATTGTCAAACACCAGTCACACTGTAGTACACCAACCAAAAGCAACAGTTCCCACAAGCCTCTACACTGGTTTGCCACTGTAAGAACATCCCTGTAGAACCACCACACTAAACTTGTCAATTTTCACCACCTTAACTCTGCTGCCATAACCACAAGCAACCTCGTTATCCATCTGATAGCCATCACCTACCACCTTTGCCAAACCCCCCCCCCCCCCCCCAAAAAAAAAAAGAATCCTACTGTGCACATTATATTTCTCTGTATGACATACAGCTGTGAACAAAAATCTACAAAAATGTTGTGTGTGTGAATGTATGTGTTTATGTGT
The DNA here is from genome assembly GCA_033070095.1 of Escallonia herrerae. NCBI lineage: Eukaryota > Viridiplantae > Streptophyta > Magnoliopsida > Escalloniales > Escalloniaceae > Escallonia > Escallonia herrerae. The sequence goes on along the minus strand of JAVXUP010000383.1, from coordinate 355,307 downwards.
ATACATCCTTTAAAAATAAATTTTAAAAACAGGGAAACTAGTGTGAAAGTTGAATTTGCAATATCCGAAAAACCGAAACTTCTTTCCAAACTTTTCTCCCTGATCACTTTCAGTTTATGTCAAAGCAAGTGGAAGACGGTGAAAGGATGCAAAATGAAATTTAAACTCGTTTTGGTTAGATTCAAAACGAAATTAACCATCCACCTACTGCAAATTGCCTCATTTGCACTGCCAGTGAAGTTGCAGCCCAATCTAAAATACCGCCAATATTGTAGTTCTAGTGCCAAACTCTCGTAGGTTTTGCTGCAGTGGTGGTGGTGGGGGGTCAAGACACTCATTGTGAAGGCAACGGTTGCTGATGACTTGGGCTAGGCATAGGAGGGGGTTGTCCTGCAAAGGGGTCAACAACATGGGGCGGTGTGTCTTTTGATCTGGTATGGCAGCTCAAACTGACTCGTGCTTGGAAAAGTAGGGATTCTCTCGGAGAAATATTTGTGAGGGCAATTTTTGAAGTAAACTAGATATTCTGAGGGTATTTTTTTACTTTCATCAATTCCCCAAACATTCTGTTAGAATTGGCAATAAACTCTTTTAGAAGGAGTCTTAGTGCCAAACAAAATTAGTCCAAGGGGCAAAAGGCACCCGAGGTACAGTCCAGGGGGGTTGACCGATTTTTCCCCTATGCCATTGAAACCCATAAGTTCCCTTACCCCTTGTGACCTTTATTTTAGCACTACAAAACCCTATAACTTGCTGTCCAGATGATTCGGCTACATCTACAGTTCCAGATGTCTTATCCAGACCAGTACCTGGAACAAAACTTGGCTCAGTTGATATCTATAGATCTCCCAAGAAGCTTATAATCCATTTCAATGTATTACTCAAAAGCAGTTCCAAATATAACCATGAACTTTGATGATATTAATACTAGTGCTACCATACAATCATCATCTTCTCTATCACGACACTGAACATAATGCCTGTGTAGAGTTATTCTGCGACATTGACATGCATCTAACGACAAATCTGAAGGCCAATCATGTGTATATTTTCTTTCATCAAAGCATAAAGAAAAAAAAATGTAACATTTGAAAATCAAGGAAATCTAAACCTAGATTTCTGCCCCAGCTATTTTTTCTTAACATGCTCTAAGATTCAAAAGCAACTTAGTACCTCATGTTTGTAAACTTCAAGGAAAATCAGAACAGGGTTCATTGCAGTGAATCCCATCTCATAAATTGCCTTCTGTGTTTGAGGTTCTGAAGCACTGGCACCTCCACGAAGCCGCTCTAACAAGCAAGTGACCTGCATGATGTTCCTGATGTTGGAAGAGTAGATACCTGAATTCGTACTGCTATCACGTTACAAACATTTTGGTCTTACCAGCAGGATTACACCTGGTTGTTGGGCAACGTCTTTAAGATCATTCTTTCCAGACAATTCAACTAAATAAGCAGTCATATGGCCCATGAGATCCCTGACATACCTTCAATAAATTGTCACCAGAGAGCAGGCAGCAAATCATAAAAAGAATCTACGTAAACAAGAATACTTGGCAAGGAAAAAGGCAAAGGTTAGAAGAAGAAACCCAAGGTGTACTCACTGGTTTGATGCCTCTGAAGTAGTCATGCCAGAAGCTGAAAGAACAAGGCTTTGAGCCAGCGAACGCTGTACAAGAACGACGACAAAAGGTCTATTCATGTCCAGCGAAAATGAAAAATTGGGTTGAGAAAGGGAAAAGAAAGATGAAGAGAAATCATCCATTCATTATGAAGGACCCCATCCCACCATAATCTTTCTGCACTACAAATGCAGGCCTGTCTGCTTTAAGTATGTTAATGGTGTTACTTCTTTTAAAATATTCGCAAGCATTATGTGCACTCTCTTGTTTCTTATATAGGGATAAGGTTATCTCCCCCCAACCCCCCAGGGCCCCACCTTATTAAATAATAGCGGAAAATGCCAGGTGAGGGGTGGGATGCAGGGGTGGGTTGGGGTTGAACATTTCTCTCCTTTCAACAAAGAGATGAAAAGGAAGGATTATTACCTGGTGAGTAGCATTTAAGGAGAACAAACTTCTGTCATTGGCAAAAGTGTTGGCTAAGCAACGCCACGAGTCCTGCAGAAACATGAACACATACTAACTTAACAATTTTGATGTTAGAGCTAGAGAGTCTACCAATGTTAGGATTTCCAAAAGATCACCAGAAAAAACAAGAAAAGAAAAAAAGAAACCGAAGGTTGAGTTCCAGGGGGGCCACATTCCAAAAGTGAGTATTTCTTATGAAAAATCTATGAGACGTGTAGCCCAAATCTAGGGAAAATTAGCTTTTGACCCCCTCATGATGCATTAACCGCCCTCACAGTTAACGAAGCACCACACATCATATGGAAGAGTTATGAACTCAATGAAATGACTCTCTCTCTCTCTCTCTCTCTCTCTCTCTCTCTCTATATATATATATATATATATATATGTATGTATGTATGTATGTATATATATATATATATATATATATATATATATATATTTTTTATTTTTTTTTGTGTGTGTGTGTATACATATATATTGTTTGTGTGTGTGTGTGTATACACATTTACATACATATATGTATTTATATATAGGGAGCTAATCCACATCTTAAGCTAGATCTCTCCAACTCCCCGCCTAACCACTACTAAGAGTAGCAGTGAGTCCTTGGCACCCCCACCCCCACACCCCCCCCCCCCTCCCCCAATTTCCCTTGAAGCCCTTCACTTCTTAAGATCCCTTCGCTTCGTTGGCCCCTAACTGCTACTAAGACGGGGAAACTTTGAAAAAAAAGTAATCTAGGCCATCCACGATCACTCATGGACGGCTAGATGACAGTTGGAGAAGAATTATATAACGCGGTTTAATATGAAACGCAATCCCTCAACTAATTTTTTCGCCAACGTAGTCCTTTAACTTCACTCTCTTTGCCCTCGAAGTCCTTTATCTGTCTCTATCAGAAAATTCTCGTGGGCCCCACAGCAGGGGCACAAAAGTCTTTTCAAGCCCATTACCCTCCACTTCTAAAAATGTCAAGAAAATTTTTAGGAGAAAATTACAAACCCATCTTTTTTTAAGACAAGTTACCCTTAAATTAGAAAGCCGTACTATTAAATATTAAGGGCAAAATGTCCTTTTCCATACCCTAATTTTACAGTCTCTAATGGGAACACCGCCATCGCCACTGGGATCTTAATTACTTCCGCACCACCAGCTCTTGCCTTTATCACCGGTATCTCAAGTCTCGCCATCACAACACTCATCGATGGCACCAAAAAAGATGCTGCCTCCACCATTGCCTGAAGCATAGCACGTTGCGCCGCCACCACCATCTCTTTGACACCGTGCCATTACCATCAAAGCTGCCGTACAAAGGGAGCACAACCACCATCTAAGCTACAACTACAACCGCCATTGCCGCCTTTGCCGCCAACACGATAATCAAAGTCACTGCCGGCAAGATCATCGCTACTACTTCCCAACATTACCACCGCAACTTTCACCATAGCAACCCTTAACACCATTGAACCTTGATACCAACACCACCACATTGCATATTAAACTTCGGTAGCGACCAACGGAACCACGTCAATCTCATTAATAACGGATTCTCACCATCACCAAAGCATTAACTTAGCATCATTATCAACTCAACAACGCCGCACTGCAAATCGGCTGGGATGTAACGAACCAAAAAAGGTGTAGAGAATCGATGGGATTCTCAACCGGTATCCATGGAGCTTACTAGTGACGCCATGGTTCGGCAGCAGAATAGTGGAAACCGGCAGCGGCTTGGTGGTGGGAGGGCGGCAGCCGCGGCTGTGATGAGAGCAACAAGCTTCATGGTCACCGGTGAGCCCTTGTCTCCCCAATGGAAGGGACGCGGCGGCTGCAAAAGACGGACTGGAATGTATGGCAACAGATGAGGTTGGAAAAGTCTTTTGTGACCATACCGTTATTTTCTGACGAAAATGGAGAAAAGGACTTCAAGAGATGAAGTCGTGAAGTTAAAGGACCACATAGGTGAAAAATGTAGTCGAGGGACTAAGATGGTGAATGATGTAGTTCAGATGCCGTATGGACATTTGTCTGAAGAAGTTTTGTAGGGATGCATTTTATATACTCCTCTGCACTTGCAGGTTTAGGAACCACCACCCCCCCCCCCCAAAAAAAAAAAAACACACACACACACACTACAATTAACATATCTAGTGAAGAACCTACCTAAACAAGAATTTTTATTTTTTTTCCTTTTTTTATGAAATATAGCCCCTCCCTCCCTCTCTCTATCTCAAGCAAGTTTCTACCTTTTTTCTTATATCCTGACTTCTACATATCTACTTCAACTATGAAGCATGGACTGGGTGCGGATATGCAGATGTGGCATTTTTTAAAATTTTAGGACACGGGTGCGGCGGGGATACGGCAAATTTTGTAAATATTTTTTTAACTATGTACACTTGGTATTGAGTTTCTAAACAATTTGAATCTTAAGAATCATAATATATGTACTAGATATATGTAAAAAAAATATATTAATATTCCAACCAAAGTAGTGAATGTTTAAATTTAATTTACTGCTTTGTAAATTTTTGAAGTTTTCAACCAAATTAATGGAAGTTTGTTAATTTTAATGGGCTGTTTTGAAATATTAAAATTGTATAGTTGAACAATAAAGTTTATATGTGGTATTACTTTTATTTCTTTGAAGTACTTGGGCTGGTTTAAGTAACAAGTTAATAAGTGGTACTCAAATGAAATAACATATTTGTGATATAAACTGTCAAAAATCAAAAGTCAACCATTAAAATATCTGTCTCCAGCCATCGATATCATTGACATCCCTGTTCTTCTTCTATGTCAGCCACGCGCTAGACGCCACACGCCGGTGAGTACTTCTTCCTTCTCCTTCTTCTGCTTCTTTTTCTCTCCAGTCTCCTCCCTCCTCTCATATTCCTTGCCGGTGGTCGCAGATCTGCCCTTTCCACAGATCCGATATTTAAGATATTAAGAAAATAAATCCAAAATACCAATGACACGCACCCGACGTGCATCCGGTGCCAGTGGTCTACCTTAAGTGCTGCACCCATGCTTCATAGCACTTCACATTATGGAATGCTAAAAACAACTATTCAGATCGCTAACGATCGGTGATAGGGAATGCACATTTAGATCGTTGATCGCATAGCGATTTCTGGTAACACTAGTTCCAAATTGGCCACTACAAAACTAGAAGTCAATTCTCCATCTTCTGTTTCAGCTTTTTTTTTTTTTGAATAAGCGTAAGCTCTGCTTGTTTCATAAATAGCGTCACATTAAAAAATCACCGTCAAGAGGAATCTTAAATTTGCTTTTTTGTTACACAAAGGGCATTCATAATTATAGTATTTACTAGCAGTTGTTTTTACATGAACCTAGAGCAATCAATACAACTCAAAAAAATTTCTTACCCAAATAGGCCAGCCTATGCTTACACTCTTACTTTAAAGCCGGATTTAAGTTCAACGGAGTCAACTTATTATTGAGCAAGTCAAACCCGTGCAAAGCTCCAACTTTTGGGCTTGCGTTGAAATTAAAAGAAGTTTTCTGTTGACTATTAGTCAACCACATGCTGTGGAGACAAGGAACATCAATTGGAACATATACCCGTTGCTAACTGCTAATAACAGGGTAGCACCCCCCCCCCCCCCCCAACCCACGCCAAAAGAAAAAAGAACACATTATTCTGAAAATACGTTGAATCAAAAATCAAATTGAACCAAAGTACTAATATACGGACCAAGGCAACGAGGTGAGCACAAACATTCCTTCGCCGAACAAGTCCATGAAATAGCTGGTGACAAGCGAGTTCCTGTCAACCAAACAAAAAAAAAAAAACCATAATACGACAACTTGCCAACATTTCCTAGGCTTAAGCTTCAATTACCAGATGCATCAAATGCCTGAGGTATTGAAGTATTTCTCAAGAGTCAAGAATGTAAAACAACTTGCAGATAGTGATGTAGCCAGATCAGAAAACTGTCTAAAAGAATCAAAAAGCTTAAGCTATCGGTAAATGCGACCAACAAGGTATATCATGCTTTAACACGCTCAAAAAGATAAACCAATATGCATCGAGGAAGTGCACCGAGTGAGAAACAAAATGAAACACAACTTGCAGTTTGTGATTATGTCGCAATGAATTAAGGATATTGAGTATACACTGGTTTTACGATTATACCAGGTACCTATATAAAAAAGTAAGAACATTTTAGTCAAAAAAGAATACATTTAGGGGCAAATTTTTAAAAAAAATAAACAGGAATAAGCCCAATGATGTTTCTCGAAACCTGCACAAAATAACGAGGGTAAAGTGCAGTTTCTCAAGCCCCTCTACATATTTTTATAGGCATGTGACATCTACATATGTGAGTGTGTGTAACAGTCATTTAACCGTCCTCTTCCAATGAGGGTGGTCTACATTGTGTCCTGGCTGCTATATGTTCTCCTTCTTCTTCACCTTTCTCCTCAAAAGTTATAAAGCTATAAACTCTGTTCAGAGGGATTTATGCTTGAGAATTTACCGATGTGCTGAGAAAGTCACTATAGAAAAAGAAACTCTGAATCCATTATCAGCAACTTTGTGAAACTGACTATGTGGATTCGCGCCAAATTTGAAGAGAAGTCACCAGATCTGCCCTAGGAACAACAGTTCAGCGGCCGTGATGGGGATAATGAGTGACTTAGGTCTGGACCCAACACGAGGGGCAGAGATCTGCATATGGTCCACTGAAAGGTTATACTGCTGCTCCAAATGAAAGCCACTGCGGGCCAATTTAGTGACCAGGCAATTCCACTAAATCAAAGCTCAAGTGCAATGGAACCACTAAGGTAATCATTCAGCTCGAAACTGGAGTCTATAGTTTGAATATGGGTATAACATATCGACTCACATAGGACTTCAATCCCTTTTTTAGGGTTAATACCACCAGATGGCCATAAACTTGCAAAGTTTTCTAAAATTAGACGAGCTTGGTAAGACTTATCAAAAAAAAGTGTGCAGGTGTCTAATGGACTCGTTATCATCGAAACTGGTAGCAATTGCAAAACCTTTAAGAGAAGGATGTTGCCTACAATTTGCAAAAGTCAACCAGTAAGACAAAAAGACTTCAATCTCTACCTGCAAATCCTTCTCCCCAGGATATGAAACCAGCGTTGTCGTGGAAATTCGGACAATAATGTCAAGCATGGCTTTACCCTGATTATCCTCGCCAAAAAAACCTAGCAACTTTCCTTTTGGGTGGTGTGGTTGAAGCTGAGGCTCATAATCATTTTCTGAACTCCTTGCTTTGTCTCCACTTTCTTCAGATGGCATTAAATAAGTACAAGACCACCTTGCAAGGAACCATATAACTGCCTATACGAGCATCAGCTCAATAAGTTAAACCAAGTTAACGTAAAAAAAGCACTGCAGAAATTTCAAGGCAACCAAAAGCTGAAACAAATTTTCTTAGAAAAGAAATAGTAAACAAAAACATATGTATACTTGAAACACAAAAATTCAGTTTTATAGATAAGTAAAATGATATTCTGCAATAAGAAACAATATTCAAGAATCTAGTACATAAAGTAGCATAGCCGGCATTGATGAGTCTGGCGGGTGCTCCCTCGAGTATGATTGGCGTGTTTTTAACTGCATCTGTGAGGACTGATTGTGTGTGTTGGCTTATAGTTATTCTGGTTCTTTACCTTGGTTTAAGTCAGTTCATTTGTGGAGTTTTTAGTTGCTTAAAGGCCATTTGTTTGCATTGTTCAGCCTTGCAGCACTCTGGCAGTCACTATGCCTCTAAGGACAATTGGGACCATAGTGGCGTGATCTTTATGCCGTGGACTTCTCCCAGCGACAATGAACTTCTTTGACGTAGCCCAAGATTAATTTAGTATTGTATCCTGTTATTGTTCTTGAACCAAATTGTACAGTTAGTGTCCAACTTAAGGGATTTTTGTGTTCAGCATCCTTTCTTGTGCAAGTTAGAATTGGAGGTTTCCATGCCCTAACCTGAGGGGGAGTTAGGATTAGTATTATCTAGCAAGTGTAGAATCGTAATGTAGCATTATGTATGATTTCATAGGTTGCCTAACCTATGATGTCTGCACTTTATAAGGTTCTATAATAAAATCCTAGGCCCATTACATGAGAATGATCCTTTTGCTCATTTCATAATTTCTTAACCCGATACAACCTAAGATTTCAACTGATATACTTTCTCATTTTGCGCTTTAGCAAGCAGTGGTGGAGTTTGGTTTGACTTAAATCTCAACTGTACACTTCTTCTGATAATCAACGGTGAACTAGAAAAGTTCTTTCTCAAGTTCGAAAGGGATTAGGCAGGATAATCCAATTACCCTCCTTTATTTTTGGTCGAAATTGATACATCATGGCCTACTGCATGAGTGCATATGTCAGTTGCTCGACACTAAGACAAGGATATGCTACACGTATTCTCGATGGATATGCCACTTAGAACACGTGATAGGAGTTCTAGATTCAAACATCTTTCGTAGCATAAAACGACATTTCCTACAGAGACAGTTTTATACACAAATAGTTTGCCGTGATCCCATGTCTGGGGTTTTGGAATTTAACAACATATACGACCACAACACCAGTACCACACTTTGACCTAGGGGTTCCTTAAATGTTTCACAGCCGATCCATGCATCATTTCACATCTGTTTGCAGGTGTATAATTTTATTCTGTGGAGTAGAGGAAGCTCAGATGACATAACTATGTTTTGCGTCCTCGCTTTGAAGCATATCTAGGTTGAGGATCAATCCGAGAAATTGCCAGCCCTTTGCTGTGGGGGATGTGCGATAGGTGGACACTTTGCCAAGCATTTCGTGGTGCAAAGTAGGCTTATCCTCGACTACAGGTTTGGGACTTCCGTTGGATATTGAAAGCAGCTCAAATGAAGTTTGGGATCCAATTGCGGCCAGACATAGAGGAGATCAGCTGGGCAGAAGAGGCATTCTCTTTCCAGAGGAGGACAGCTCACTTTCATTAAGAGTGCCCTCTCTAGCTTCCCAACTTACTTTAGGTCTTGCTTTCCCATCTCAGTGTCCTTCAAGGAGCAGGTGGACAAGCGTAGATGAAATTTCCCTCTGAAGGGGGCTTTAATGTCGGCTTTAAGTAAGTACAACTTAATCGATTGGAATACAGTGTTCTAGCCAAGTGTAAGAAGGATGACCACTTTGACTATGGATAACTTGAGGAGTAAGTGTAAGGTTTAGGATGCCCAATCAAAGAGCCATCTAATTTTGGATTCTGTTTGGTGCCATTGGGTTAAGCCAAGTCGGGTAGGGGATTTGTTCAGTATACTAGAGGGTGCGAGGTGCCTAGGAAGACGTGTAGAAGATGAAGGAGGGCCTCTATTATGTCTCATGTGATTTCTTTGAAAGAAAAGACTAGATGCAGTTTTTAAGGAAGTAAGCGTCAATTAAGTCTTCTGCACCCTCTGCTTTTAGTTTGTCCTTTTGGCTCAAAAGAGACATATCTCATCTCGCCCAAGCTTATGTAGATTTTCTTATTAGCTGCCCATAAGGCCCAGATATTTACAGGTTAATCCTCCTCAACACGTCGTGTGGCACGCAGCTCGAGGATAAATTTAAAATGGTAACTTTGACCTCCTCTAATACTGAATGTCATAAGCCTAAACCAACAGCCGAGCAAATAGGATAATGCCTCCCTGAGTACTGATGAGTTCACTGCCAGGCTTTTAAAAGAGAAATCAAAAACTCCCGCACTTCCAGTGTAATAAAAAAAAAATTCACAACAGTGTCTGGGACCTCACCTGCTTCAAAGTAGATGTGGACTATCCATCCATCCTAGTCAGAAAGTTGGAGATATCATCCCCCAAACCCAGCATCCTCGCGCACACCTCTACTACTCGCAGGGCCACGCTTAGCACATCGCTAGTACCCCAAGGGTTTGCTGAACCCATTAAAGGGCAATGCCTCCTTCAAAGGGCTAGCCGAAAAGGTACTCATTAGTTTATTGGTAGGGTCCTATAAGGCTCTGGCTAATCATAGGATTTTTTTTAACTAGACAAGTAAATTACCATATAAGTGTTTGATCAAGCACATAATCATGAAATTGAGCCCATGGGCAAGGATAACATTCCCACATTATGGCTTAAAAGGATCTCAGAGATTAAGGACATAGGCCAACGAGAGTATAAATATGAAAGGTTACCTCCATTAGCCGAGGACCGAAAAATGATGCTCTCATCTCTGGATCTAAGCTCTGCTCAGCAAACTTAATAACTAAGCTGCAAAAGACACGAAATAAAAAGTGTAGACAACAAGCACCATCAGTGACTCATTCCCATGAGCAAAGATAGATCCTTCTTTTGGTAAAATGTACCCACATAAAAACTCTGGTTACTTCGGTGATCGCAGAGGATAGTGTTTATTGAGTTTTTGGACATTGGAAAATTGACAAGATGCCTTGCATAAGTTAAACAATCACATTACTTTACAGCATAAAATTATGAAAAGATCATCGAATGATTGATCCACCAAGAGCTCCCCCTCAAACAGAAACTTCTTACTCATCAAGTGCTCTTGCAACAGCCAATGATATCCATCATACGCCGCCACAAATTGGTCAAACTCACGGCAAAAAAAAAAAGAACACCTCAAACAATTTTCGAGAACCAACCACAACTTCTTAAGCATACTTGTGCATGCATGAAATGCTGAAAAGCCTGCCCAGGAAGAATGGGCCATGATACCACCTAGTTAAGCAGCTGGTTAGCCTGGACAATGGAAGTGAGCCGAAGCTTAAGCCAATAAATTATGGGCTTAAGATAGTGTATAACAACTCCTCCAGTCTACTCAAAGTTTACTGAACAAGGCACTGTTACCATAGCAGCTTCCTCTCTCAGTTGGTATGAGTTTACAGTTTGAAGGTTTCTCTAGTCTAGTCAATAGTTTATATGTATAGGCGCCAGCTAGTGTTTGTATCGCCACTATATGTGTCTCTTCTGCATATTATGTACTTGTTTGTTCTGGTCAGAAAAAATATTGATGGTAGAAGTGTCACTGATTTTCACATTGAAAAACCATCAGTGTATGGAAAATACCTTCTTCGGCCATTTAAGGTGCTGCCGGCATTATATTCTATCTTTATTTTGTAATCGGCCATAGTGATTATCACTAGCCAGTAAGTTTGCGATTATCATTATCAGGTCCCATTGGTCTTTCATGTTTTTTTACTGACATCATGCTCATTCTCCACACAAAACTAAACAGCCTTCTACTCCTGCTTTGCATTTCCCATTATTTTTATTCAGATTGTGAACAACTGTGCAGCAGACAGGAAAAGGAAATGGAGGATAAAAGAAAATGGTTAGCCGGCCGTTTGTTAGAATAGGACCATTCAAAGGCGGGTAATTTGACCAGGACACCATGTTTGATCTGCCTGTTTTCCAGGTCAGAGTGAATCATGAGTAGGCCAACATAGACACACACTGTTAGAATGAGATTAACCATATTGAACATCGTAAATGCAAAAGCTCTTCTTTTACTCTTATCAATCAAGTAATACTGAAACAAATGCAGACACGTTGAAACTCAGCCATCATGCTGTCTATAGATGGGTAATTGGTCTTTAGATTGCAGAGCACTACATATTGCTCATACAAAACAATAGAGTGAAGAATGTGAAGAAAATAGAATGTCAATTTTGTGCCAATGTAACACAAGTGTGTGCAAACTGTACAATTGCTAGGGTGTAGACTTTTCTTAAGGTCAAACACTCGTCCACGTATTACTGCACGTGTGTTTAATTACTGTGAAATCAGCATAGAGACGCATCCCTCTTTTCCATTTAATATGCCAACACATCTTAAATCTTCTGAAAGAAATCAGCTTATCTGGTTATGTTCAACACCAACCTATGCAAACATTACTATACTAACAAACGGAAGTTCTGTTGCTGAGGTCTGTCAAGCGAAGATCTATGTCTTAACTATTGAGACGAGAGTCGGCTTGCATTGTTATCATCAGTACAAAATGAACATATTAACTTCGGCATCCATCACAATAAACGGCCAGAAGAAGAGGATGAACTTTACCTAGAAAGCACAACAACTGGATGTTCTGTTTCCCTAGACTCCATCATATGGTTTTGTATAGCCTGTGGCACCTGAATACAACATGTAGTGACTCGTGAACAAAAGTTTGCCACTGAATAGATACAGAATAACAAACACAGATATCTTATTTTCCAAATCCGTAACCAGATATTGCATCACATGTACCTCCTATTTCATGGCATCCACCATGAAATAGGAGGTACATGTGATGCAATATATCATTAAGCACAAGACCTGGCTACTTTTCAGGGAAATGGGGACTTGGAGAATAAATAAAGGTTCCTCAGTAGTACGCACTCCTCAGACAATTTAGATGTTTCAGAAGAGAAAAAGTGGTTACCTGTACTAAGGAATAATCAGACCTCTTAGGTGAGTTACTATCTTGTCCAACTCCAGTGGAAAAAACATCTATGCTTTTTTTCGCACCCTCAGCATTTGTGTTGTACCGAAAGTCCCAGTTCAAGATTTGAAGCATGAGACGCAATGCCGCTGAACAAACTCTAACCTTAGGTACAGCAGAATTGGATCCAATAATTCTATTTGTGACCCTTAGAGCAGCGTCTTGCGCCCAACAGTAGAATGCCTGTGATATTAGAAAGGTAAAAGGAAACAAATAGACAAAAACGATAGGTCAAAACAGATGATATTATATGAATCTTAGGATAAAATTCCTAAGCAGTTTGCTCCAATTGACCGATACTGCGAGGAATTGTAAGAGAGAATTGTTTAAGGCAATAACAAACACATGAAATGAAAATAAGAATCTGATAGCAGTTGGAAAACCTTCAGATAGTCTAGCTCTAATGATGTCCGGCACTGCTCATGAAATTCCCTAGGAAGGCCCATAGCAGTTGAAGTAGATGGTGAAAATTCAGATACCTAGAAAAGAAAAAGAAAAAAATGCAGCGGTATATCACGCCAAAAAAAAATGTGAAAAGATGTAAAAAAAATCTGCAGGGGAGGGGATTATAATGTGCAATAAGTACCAATGATTCCAGGAAATTGACACCACTGAACTGCGTATCAAGACCATGGCTGCCAATAACAGCCTGTTTCACCTGTATATATTTCTCAGACATTTTAACCATCAACACAATCTGGACTGAATGACATTTAATTATAACGGTCGCAAAAAAAAAAAGAAAAATCTTCAACAAATGTTACCTTTCTGTATATATGACAAATTGCAGCACTTGTTTAGTAGATTAGAGGATTGACTTACCTTCAATGATGGCTGATCCCTGGTAAGTATAATATCAGATGTGTCTAAATAATGGCAAGTCAGTATACTTTTTCAAATTGATGTCGTGAAGTAGCCCACCTGTCCCATAATCGAATAAACTATTTATGGGGGAGAAAGGGGGGACTCATAAAATCCAAACAACTACGGTCTAGGTTCTAAGTTTATGTTTTTTGGTATCAGAAAGTGGAAGAAATTACAACAAAACTTATCCCGTGACATCTTTTCAGCTTTTATCCTGAACACTCTTCTCAAGGCAACTTCTATAGAGGATAACTATAAATGTATCTTTCTTGTTACTGCATTCTCAATGAATTCTATACTAAATTCTTTTGTCACTACAATTAAGTTTCCCTTACCCAAAAATCCCACCCACAATAAACATTGAACCTTTGACCATGCACGGAGAAGGGAGAAGCCTTTACCACTACGCCATCACCTTGGTATTACAATACTTCATTGTTTTCCAAAAACAAATAGCTTCTCGCTGGTAAGTTATAAAAAGCAGAAGCAATATGTTCTTCTAGATTAATGCAGTCCGGAGTCGCACACTTTAATACACTATTTCAGAGCTTGTATGACTTACAAAGTTAACTGTAGTACCCTCCCTGAACTATGGCATGTTTCTAATATCCTGCCCTCTAATATCTCTTCAGCAACTTTATCAGGTATATCACTAGCCATTTTTTAACAAGAAGCAAAGCAGTCTTTCGTAACAGTTTGAAACGGATTTCACAAGGGATAAAATCAATAAAGGAGAGGCCTCTAAGAACCTGACATAGCTCAAGGGAAGTTAGTCATATTGAAACTAAGTTAAGGGGTTTCAATTTGCCAAAGTATGGCGCGTATACAGTGTCTACTCTAACAACTTTTGAAGCATTGTATTCCTCCGGGATAGCATCTCTAGAACTATAGCACTGCACCCAAAAACCATTCAATCACACATTTCACATTTGTACAAGGTCAGCTATTCCAAACACCCTCGTGTTTCATAAAAGATTCCCCATACATCATTCTTCACATAAATTATGAACATTTGATGCCAAAGAAAGTGGGTTCGCAGTCGATGTGGAGGTGCCACAAGGAATGCAGTCCGAGTCAGATGCCAAGTGTGATGATGTGAGACACAGCAAGGGTGGAGCAAGGGTAGAGACAAAGGGCTTCCCAGACAGAGCCTGAGGGTGGCAGTGCTGCGAGGGCGATGGCGCAGAGTGAATACACGACGACAGTCACAGTCTGATGCTTAGGTCCGAAGTCAGGGTCCTGTATGTTTCTCTCTCTAGGATTCTAGAGTGAGAAAGTGAGTGTTTTGAAAATGTCTAACCTTCAAAATGAATTCTCAAGACCTCTATTTATAGAGGTTGAGATGATGTCATCACGCGACACGTGGCGCTCCCCGGGAGTGACACGTCACCGAGGGGTCCACAGCTGCCGGTGATCCGCCGACTGTCGAATTGCATATTCACCCGGCCTGCCCCGCGCAGCGTTGCTCTGTCTATCCAGAAAGACTCGCTCCCACAGCGTCGGTGTGGCCAGAGAAACCCCTTGATCTAGCCTCCAATCCAAGCCCTTGCAGAGTCTCACAGGCCTGGCAGTGGTGGGGAAGACCCGACGCCCAACTGCCAGGCAGACTAGGCGCGATGCCCTCCGAAGACCTGCTCCCGTCTCAGAGTGACCCGGGGGTCATAGTCCATAGGGGTGCCGACGCGAGCCCCCAGTGCCGGAGCACGTAGGCCAGTCACGAAGACACCCTGACAGAGATAGTGTCCCGAAGGAATCGCCTATCCCGCGGGTGAGTCCTTGTGCCGGAGCACTCAGAGTGCGCCAAGGTAGCATCCCGGAGGAGCCGTCTACCTAGCGGAAGGGGAGTTGAAGAGCTCCTTGACGAAGATAGTGTCCCGAAGGAGTCGCCTATTCCGTAGGTCGAGGTAGCATACCGGAGGAGCCGTCTACCTGGCGGAAGGGGAGTTGAAGAGCTCCCTAGCGAAGATAGTGTCCCGGAGGAGTCGCCTATCCCCACGGTGAGTCCTTGTGCCGGAGCACTCGGAGCGAGTCAAGGTAGCATCCCGGAGGAGCCGTCTACCCGACTGGTCGAGGTAGCATCCCGGAGGAGCCGTCTACCTGGCGGAAGGGGAGTTGAAGAGCTCCCTGGCGAAGATAGTGTCCCGGAGGAGTCGCCTATCGCCGCGGTGAGTCCTTGTGCCGGGGCACTCGGAGCGCGTCAAGGTAACATCCCGGAGGAGCCGTCTACCTGGCGGAAGGGGAGTTGAAGAGCTCCCCGGCGGAGATAGTGTCCCGAAGGAGTCCCCTATCCCCGCATGATGTTGCACACTCCGGAGAGTGGGTCGAAGCATGTTCCACGACCAAGGCAAGGTGTGCATGGTGTGGTGAAAGGATGGACTGATGCAAGGACCATGGTAGTGTGACAGAGAGCCAAAGGGCACGACTGTGTTTGTGGCGCGGCGCATGGGCGCGGCGAAGTGAGTAAGGTGCCGAGGGCACGTCTGTGTTAGCGCGGCGACGAGCGCAGCGACGAGCGTCGCGGAGACAACACTTGGTGCAGGGGCACATGTTATGGAAGTGGTGAGGGGACGAACGTCGCGAAGCAATACTTGGTGCCAGGGGCACGTATCATGAAGATGGCGCATGGGCGCGGCAACGAACGTCGCGGAGAAATACTTGGTGCCGGATCATGAACATGGCGCATGGGCGCGGCGACGAACGTCGCGGAGCATATACTTGGTGCCAGGGCATATCATAAGACTGGCGCATGGGCGCGGCGACGAAGGTCGCGGAGCATATACTTGGTGCCGTGGCACATGTTATGAAAGTGGCGCATGGGCGCGGCGACGAACGTCGCGGAGACGATGCACGAGCACGCGTCGGGTGTTCCGAAGATGGGATTTGAGCTGAGTGTACCTGTCATAACAAGATGATGAATGCAACATGTAGTAATGACAAAGTTGGAAGTGATGGTACGCGGTCGTCAATGACGGGTCATTCGGTGGTAGTGCGCGACTTTGGGCGACGGGCATAGCAGGAGCGATGCGCGGTCGCGGACGACGGACGTCGCGAGGTTGATGCACGACGGACGTCGCGAGGTTGATGTACGAACGTCCGTAAACATCGCGGAGGTGCAAAGACTCGAGAAGACAAGTGCGCGCGGGAGGGGAGGCCATAGGCCAAAAAATTGGGGGAAGGCCAAGGCCACCACCCCTAGGGAGGCCGAGGCCGACCCCTTGGGGAGGCCGAGGCCAACCCTAAGGGGTGGCCAAGGCCACTCCCCCCTTCGGTGAACTTCGGGTGCGCCGACGGTAGGTGTTTTGATGAGCAATGACAAATCCGAAAGTTGCGTTGCGACGAGCGTGTCGACGTGAATCGTACCCACGTGACGAACAAGGTGCCTAAGTCACATACAAAGTGTATGAAGCGAACAAAGCGCGAAAGGGACTTTGCGCGAAGAGTGAACAACCGGGGGGAAAGGCCAAGGCCAACACCCCATGGAGGCCGAGGCCGACCCCCCATGAGGCCGAGGCCGACCCCCCGAGGCCGAGGCCGACCCCCCATTGAGGCCGAGGCCGACCCCATGGCCTTGGAGGAGGCCGAGGCCGACCCCATGGGGTTGGCCAAGGCCTATGCCCTTGACCCCGTTGCTCCGGTTGCGCCAACGGTCGATGTTTTTGGTGAAAAGGTGCTCAGGTGGTTTTGGTGTGACGAACGTGCTACCGTGAGTCACGGTAGCGTGAAATAATTGGTGACTAAGTCACGCGTGAGGCGTGTGAAGCAAAGAATGCACGTGACTTGGGCGCGCGCACTTTCACCAGTTCGAAGCGTTGAATACTGTGCTTGTGCGGACGTGTCATGCAAAATGGGACTCCAAGTGGACCTTTGAGTGCAACCAGAATGGGTTGGGAACAACATTCAAATAGATTATACAGATATAAACATCGACAGGTATGAAAAGTGAGTTATAACCTTCGACACGATTTATTAAAGCACGGGTTGTTTCTGGCTCATTGGAATGACACGGTTCCTTTAAAACTGTTTCATAGACCGATACAGGATCTCTTGACCCAGGTGATTACTTTCAAGATTGGGAATTGAGCTGGTAACTCAATTTTTGGGTGATCTTAACTCTTATAGTATTCAAGATGGATCTCAGGATGCCTGGAAGTGGAACCTTCAGTTTCTCCGGACGCATTTTCCCCTCAAAGGCAGTTTAGAAGATCAAAATGCCTCCAAAGGTGGCCTTATTTGCCTTCTATGAAAACTTATAATCGTAAATGTTGCTGCACATGTCCTGCAGCAGAAGAGA
The DNA here is from genome assembly GCA_033070095.1 of Escallonia herrerae. Taxonomy (NCBI): domain Eukaryota; kingdom Viridiplantae; phylum Streptophyta; class Magnoliopsida; order Escalloniales; family Escalloniaceae; genus Escallonia; species Escallonia herrerae. The sequence goes on along the minus strand of JAVXUP010000383.1, from coordinate 337,583 downwards.
CCATAATGCACCGCTTTTAATACTACTCTGGTCCTTTCTTTTTTCCTTCTTTTAGTATTCAGTGGGTTATCCCTGCGCAGTTGTAGATGTATTTCACGGCTGGCCACTCCATTCTATTCAGAAGGATCTAGCCATTTCTGGACAATAGCCCCCCTGTCATTTCCAGGCGTATTTGATTGGAGCGGAACAATCGTACTTTTGAAGGCTTGCTTCCTCCAATCTGGATGAGAAGCTTCACTTTTTGAGAACTTCGTATCCTGGTCTATTGGTTAGGAGTGATATCTTTGTATTCTCTGCTAGCATCGTCAGATGATTTTGGTTAGATTCTTTCAGCTTGGGGATTCTTTTTTCTCCATTTTTGTATATTTCTTGTGTATGTGAGTTCGTCCCCCTTGGCGGCTTTCTAATACACTTTTGCTGATCAAAAAGAGTTTCATTGACTGGTATCTAATCTCCTGCCCACACTTCCAAAGAGATTTATATATAATATATAGAAAAAGAGATATAGACAATTCTCCTCAACAAGTTATCACCACCATCTTCAGGTACCTCACTATCAGCACTACCCTGACATCAACATGCCAGTATTACTATATGATACACTAAGATTCGCCCATGCATATGGGGTATATAAGCCCCAAACTTTTACACCCCAACACCATCTCCTGAGCACAAGAAATGTGAAAAATTAGAATAACTTTTTCACTTCCGTTATAAATGTCATCCAAATGCAGGTGTCCTCAGATTAAACCATGTGCCTTCCTTCTGAAACTGTGAATTTAAGAATTCATAATTGTTCCGCTTGGTCTTTCTTTGCATAAATGAATATAAGTCTGCAATTTGATTTGAATTTTATTTCCTACTTACCATGTAACAGCATTTACTTCTCTCCGTTTTCCGTCTACTTTCCTTAAACCAATCAAAGTTTCAAATGTTGAATGACTTTAAATGAAAATGACAAATATGCTAAACTCCCGAAATCTCACCAATCAATCCTATCCCTGTCCTCAATCAAATAATTCTCTCTATGCTTCAGCATCTTCAGAGCATCTCGCTTCTTCTCTGTGCAACAATTAGTCATTATCTATGAAGCACCAACACCGGTGTGGGTGCAGATGCGATATGGGTGCGGATACGCATATACGGGATTTTTGAAAATTTTAGGATATGGTGAGGCAGGGATACGGCAAAAATTTATTAACATTTATACTATTTGTAACAAAGATAACAATATTTCAAGCAAACAATAAGATAGTTTATTAATTTGGTGGGCTGCTTTAGAAATATTGAAAGTGCATAGCCAATATGATAGTAAAGTTCACTGTTATGTTATTTCTTGAAAGTATTGGGGCTGGTTTAAAAGATTGTCAATAAAGCTGGTACTCAACACATAATAAACAGAAAGATATAGCTGTTACCCTCTCTTATAAACAGCTGTCATCCTAAACAAAACCTCACATTGATAATATCGACATTGACAGATCGAGATAGCTCTGCAATAAGACGCCTTCGCCGCTGCGGCCAGACGTCGCCAGTCCCCTCTGCTGCCGAACGTCACCGGTTGCCGCTACTGTCGGAAGACCATCGCCGCTACCGGCGCTCTCCAACGTAAGTCGTTCCTTCTTCTCTTCTCCTCCTCCCTCCTTTCTTTTCTTCTCTCCTCTTCTCCTTCTTTTCTTCTACTTCGCTCCTCTCTGCAAAAAAGCCCTAGGTGCGTATCCATGTCGTATCCTAGCCGCACCCAAGATCTAGAAATTTAATTAAAAAAAGATCAATTCTGGACACGCACCCATGCCGCACCCGACGCGCACCCGGTGCTGGTGCCTCACCCAAACTGCCGCACTCAAGCTTCATAGGTCATTATCGTTTGACTAGTATGCACAAGAGCAGAGGTTCATGTATTGTTTGACTCTTCTAATATTGTTTTGTTGCACAACTTAACATGCAGAAGAGCACATGCCTCTCAAAAGGCTCAGAAGAATACAACATTGGACAGAAAGTAATTAACGCAATTGCATCCTTAGCTTATACTTCAAAATTGGAGCTTCATTCTGATGCTCATTCCTTTGTTTACAAAATCCATTCCTTTACCTACTTAAGGCCGGAGCCAATTCCAGATGAGGTTGCTGGTCTAATTTGTGAACTCAGGGGGTCTTGGTTCGTGGTTTCTTGCAGGATTCAAAGTTAATAGAAACCAAAGAGCTGAACAAAGGGATATTTCTAATGGTTTGGTGGTAGCTTGGGATGCATAGAGCAACTTTATGTGCTAGTTTTGTTACTTCTTGTAAGCACATTCTTCTTGCTCTACCTCCCGACCAGCTTAAAATAATTGTGCATCTCCACCATTTTCTCTTCAACTACAATTCATATATCTCGAAGTCTATGCTTTTTTAATTCGCTTGATATATATCGACTTCGAATCTTCTTGTTCTCTAAAGTTGTACTATAAATATTTTTTCATGATAAACTTCTTTAAAATTGAAGAAGGCTTTCCATCCATTCTTTGTAAACCCAACTTTTAGTGGCAATTTTTGATAAAAATAATAAATTTGCGAAAGTAAAATAACACTTCAATGTAAGCGACAAATTTTGCAAAAAAATCCAAAAAAATTATTGTTTAATAGGTATATATGATGTAATTGCTTTATTCTACCTTTGCGAAAGTAAAATGACACTTCAATGTGAATCCATATGTTGTATTGAGGATTTCCAAATGTAATCTTCTTTGTTTCATTAGGATAAACTAAGATTAAGTGAACTACTGCCTGTGATGCCAAGGAAGTAGGTTCGCAGTCGACGTGGGAGTGCCACAGAAATGCAGTCCAAGTCAGATGCCAAGTATGCTAATGTGGGACACAACAAGGATGGAGCAAGGGCAGAGACCAAGAGCTCCCCAGACAGAGCCTGAGGAGTGACAGTGATGCGAGGGCGATGACGTGGGGTGAATACATGACAACAATCACAGTCCGACGCTTAGGTCCAGAGTCAAGGTCCTGTATGTTTCTCTCTAGAATTCTAGAATGAGAAAGTGAATGTGAGAGTGGAAGTCTCCTCTTCTGTCCTCCAAATGAATTCTCAAAGACCCCTATTTATAGAGGTTGAGATGATGATGTCATCAACCGACACATGGGGCTCCCCGTGAGTGACATGTCACTGAGGGGTCCATAGGTGCCGGTGCTCCACGGACTGTCGGATCACATATTCACTAGGCCTGCTCCTTATAGCGTCGCTCTGTCTGTCTGGAAGACTGGCTCACACAGTGCCGGTGTGACCAGAGAACCCCCTTGATCTAGCCACCAATCCAGAGCCATTGTAGAGTCCCACAGGGCGTCAAGAGATGCCGATGACCTGGCAGCGGTGAGGAAGACCCGACGTCTAACTGCCAGGCAGACTAGGTGCGATGCCCTCTGGAGACCTGCTCCCGTCTCGGAGTGACCCAGGGGACTATGTCCTTAGGGGTGCCGATGAAAAGCCCCCAGTGCTGGAGCACATAGGCTAGACAACCTGGTGGAGGTAGTGTGCCGGAGAAGTCGCTTATCCCACAGGTGAGTCCTTGTGCCGGAGAACTTGGAGAGTGCCAAGGTAGTATCCCGGAGGAGTCACCTAGCCGATGGGCCGAGGTAGCATTCGGGAGGAGCCGTCTACCTGGAAGAAGGAGAGCCTTCATGTCGGAGCACCTGGAGCTCCCTAACAGAGATAGTGTCTCGAAAGAGTCGCCTACCCGACGGGGCGAGATAGCATCCCGAAGGAGTCGTCTACCAGGCGGAAGGGGAGTCTTTATACCGGAGCACTTAGAGCTCCCTCGCGGCGAAAGTGTCCCGAAGGAGTTGCCTATCCCTGCAGGTGAATCCTTGTACCAAAGCACTCAGAGCGCACTAAGGTAGTGTCCCAGAGGAGTCACCTACACAAAGGGCCGAGGTAGCATCTCGAAGGAGCCGTGTACCTGGCGGGAGGGGAGTCTTCATGCCATAGCACTTGGAGCTCCCTGGCGGAGATAGTGTCCCGGAGGAGTCACCTATCCCCACAGGATGCTACACACTCCGGGGAGTGGGTCAAAGCATGTTCTATGACCAAGGCAAGGTACGCATGATGTGGTGAAAGGATGGACCAACGCAAGGCACATGATATTGTGACAAAGAACCAGGGGCACGACTGTATAAGCTGAAGCGGCGCATGGAGGCGACGGAGTGTGCAGTGCCGGGGGCACGTGACATGGACACAGCGCACAGGCGCAGTGACGAGTGTCGTGCCGGGGGCACGTGGCTCAGCGACGGGCGTCCCGAAATCAGAGGCGCGGGCGACAAGTGTCGCGGAGACGACAGGTGTCGAGGAGACGACACGAGAGCGTCGCAGAGTCGGCAAGCAGTGCGTCGGTCCAAATGTGAGCAACCAACCGGGGCAGCTGGCCGAGGCAGGTCGGCCGGTCACTGCAGAAGGCCCACCAAGGTCGGCCGACTAGGGCAGTCAGGATAGCTGAGGTCCAAGTGCGCATAGGCAGAATGGGATAGCAACTACTTGTAAAGCACTACTTTGACTTGTGCTTAGTTGCATGGAGCGGAAGTTGGAGCGAGGTTCCAGGCCTTAGTAGATTTTCAGAAATCTTACAACTAAGATCCTGTGATATTTTCTAGTTAAAAGTTGGTGCAAAAACTAAAAGGTTTTTGCAAATTCCAGTGCTTTAGCACAAGTCCAACGGTGTATTCCTAGTAAGTAAAAGTGGGCCACTGACAGCATGCCAGACAGCCACACGTACCAAAGGTAAGACCTGTAAGCAACATCTACCCAAGCTCGCAAAGAACTTGCATCTGATGTGCGCAAGCAGCTTCATCGCTGCACTCCATCAGATAAACCATACTGCAAGCCACCACCAGGATCACACCTTTTCAACTACCATCATTACTCACAATCCACCAATCACCCCTGCACATTTACAAATAGCTGAACCCATTACTCGGCAACTAAACATCCAGTAAACTGGACTACACTAAAAAAGGAGACCGTGAAACAGCACTAGTGCGTCTCCTGGCCACCGAACCTGAGAATACCAGCTCAAGGTCCAGCTGATGTATTGCAGTTACATAGTAAGACTCATCCATGTAATGGCGTATATAAGCCCCAATAGTATACCACCACACATCTCTCGGTCGCAGGGAACGTGGAAAATAACTTACAACCGTTTGACTACAGTATTCCTGGAAGCAAAAGTGGGCCTCTGACATGTAAGCAGGCAGAAAACATGTTGGCAAGATGAAGCCAACCTTAGAAAGGACATGTGAAAGAGAGCAATGAGAAGTTATGGTCAACAGTGGCTTTGAAAGCAGACAAAGTAGAGAAGAACATCTTGAACTAGAGGTAGCTCGAAGATTGAAAGAAGAGTAACTCTAGAAACCCAAGCAGATGAAGAAGAGAAGAACATCTTGAACTAGAGGTTGCTTGAAGATTGAGAGAAGAGTGCCTCTAGTTTGAGGCCTCGGTCAAAGACCAACACAGAGTTGACTCCCAAAGAAAAAAAAGGGGGCCGCAAAGCAAGAAGGCAAAGGGACAGGACTGGCAAACTTCCACCAAATAAAAACTCAAGTCTTGAGCAAAAAAAGGTAGTAGCCTAAATCAGTACAAGATCATACAAACTGTCCTCCAAAAGATACTTTCAGCATGCAAATAACATTAAACCCTACCTGGAAAAGGGCAGTATAGAAAATCTATATGGAAGTGCTAGTTGAGTTAAAAGAATTTGGCATAAGATACTTTTGAGAACTGTAGTAATACCTCATAAAGAAATGCCTCCTTCTCCCCAGCGCTAAAGTCTAGCCTACACACAGTAAAAGAAGCTTTAGAACTATAAGTCAAAAACTTACCTTGAGAATTGAAAGCAAGAACAGGAGAAAAACTATGAAGTTGTCTACCAGGAGATTCAGAAGGACTATTTGAATCCCTATGCATTCACTGGGATAATTGAAGAAACCACGGGTATAGTATCGTACCTGTTTCAGAGCCACCCTCAAAGATGTCTCAATTCAAGGAATAGAGGGCAAATTTACTTATGATTTACAAAAGTCAATTCACATGTTTTCTGTCTTTACAGTCATGGCTCTAAATATATAACTTGAGGCATAAAGAACATCACAATTTCAGTAAACCAGTATTAATAATAGACATTGAGTGTGCCACTTGAATAGTTGACTACTAGTGCACGCTTAAAGCATTTTGTATTCTGGTGCACAGCTGTGAGCCTGGTATTGTTTTCTTGCCCCATGTCATGCCACCCATTTCATGATTAGAATATAATTATTCTAGTCTCTATATCTAGGTTAGGCATTACTAAAAACAATGATGGATCAGTCAACTTAACTACTGCTATATATAGCTCGTTGGAGAAAAATAGATCACAGTGAATTCATAACACCATTCTTGCAAAGAAGGTCTTAGATACTAGTTAGTATCATCTTTTAGCATACGACTCTTGATTTGGTTCAACTATTGATTAGAAAAGTGGGATTTGATTAGCTTAGTCAGAAAACTAAATTCAAAGGCATTACATGATTAAACACTTCTACAACATCACCAATATTCTGGTTTAACTGAACTGTTCCTTGGAGTACGCAAGTTTGCGAGCCCTCATGATATCACAGAGGAAGGGAGGGAAAGACTCACATTTCACTTTTCTAAAAGATCATCCACAACAACTAATGATCGTATAATCGACTAGGTTTAGACATGCGACTCCACTCAAAGACTAAAGAAAGGAGAAATTGGATAACAAAGAATTTTGCTTTTTTCAAGGAGAGTAGGGGCACAAGGAGAGAAGATGTGAACTGAACCCTTCTTGTTTTTTGAACTCCACAACTAATACTACAATAGATTTCTTCATAACATGTTATAAATTCACAGAAAGCAGAGTCTTGACCTTTATATCACATTTTCTTAGATACTCATCCTATGATGCATTACGCTTTAGATTGCATTGTCAACATATAAAAGCACTTCTCAATCAGCCAACATTTGACATTACAATGGTGCTGATTATAGAAGTAGACAATAACGATGAAACCTGAATGATCGAATTGATGCAATGGAGAAATAAGAGAAGGAAAAGAGATGTTTAATGCAGTATATCTTAAGTACAAATGCATGAAAAAAAAATGTTATGAAACAAAAACTATGAAGAAAGCGGTTTTATGGGTGTTCTAATTTTTGACAGTTTAGGCCAAAAAGAGGAGTGCGCGGAGACAAGTATGGTGAAGAGTAACGATGTGGGATTCTGGTGGATAGGAGGGCTTGTACTTGGAAACGTCAAGATAATGATTTGGTCACACCCATTGCATCTGCTGTTCATTTTTCTTTCCTTTTCTTTTCTTTTCTTCTCTTTCGTTCTTTCTTTCTCTCTTTCTTTTCTTTTTTTGGTGTGCAAGGGAATAGAGTTTTCGACTTGCTTCGACAACTGAAATTCAATTATGAAACCAATGCCTATCAAAGAATATTGTTGTAGGATATATACGGTTCAAGCACAGGATTCAACTATTTCTCACAATTTTACCATCACCTTGATTATTCTTCAAGTCCCCCAGAAAATTTCCACCATTATTTTCACTTTTCTCCAATTCTTGTTTGCAATAAGTGCAATGTGTATGGCTTTCTTCTTCCAATTCTAGATCAATTACGAGCAGAAACTAAAGTTGCCCACTTTCACCATCACACAAATTTTACGACAATGGACCCACTATTTTATACATTATTATTGCGGGTAATTATACTTGGTTCATATGATGTCCCAGGCAATTACAATCAGCTACGTGAGATTTCAAAAATTACAACCAGACCACCTTTCAGAGATGATCAACACATGGAACTAACAAAAGCAATAAAATGACTAAAACACCCATTACTCTAGGAAAAAACTGTTGACGATAAAAAACAGTTCAGTAAATCTATCAGCGATCATCTCCTTGAATATGTGAGTGGCTGCCATTGCAGACAGACACGGATGAAGCACATTTCTCTATATGCCAAAATATATTTCATAAGCTCAAGACCTTTACAATTCTCATTCTATCTACCCCTTCGTCCCTTCTTCGTGTATCGAGCATCTCCCTTTCTAATTTCAAAACACCACCATCTACATCAATGACCACCACCACACAATTTCTAGATCTCATCACCAGTAGCAAAGAGAAAAAATAGTCCATTTGAGATCTGAACCAGTAGCCGACAAGCAAATGCACCGTGATTAATAGTTGGTCATTTGTTCATATAAACTTTGAGGTTGCTCATGATTGCAGGGTCAAAATGAAATTTGGGTAAGGAAAGAAGAGAAAGGAGTAGAAAGTTTGGTTGCTGAGGGAAGTTGGTGGTCGGTGGTGGAGAGATCGGACCGAATCTATTGGGAGGAAACGAGAGATTTCTATGGAAATCTCCCCTTTTTCTTTCCTGAAGAATGAAAACTTATGTACCGACAGAAGGAACTTATTACATGTTACAGTATTAAACAAAAAAGAGGAAGTTTTTACTTTTCAATATTGATGAGAGAGTAAAGACAGTTAACTAAATGGATCGAGTATAGGACAATGCCAAACCATAAAGGGTGGTATAGTTTATGAAACCTAATAAAGCTGAGAATAATAACCTCAAAGCTCATGCAGGTCGAGCATAATTAACCCTATTGTTGCAGGTTAAACTAGGTGGTTAAGATTTGTTAATGAGGAAAAAAGAGCAACATACCAACCCCTTTTCAGCAATTGAGCAGCAACTGAAGAAACTTTTGCTTGGACATAGCCCTCAGGTGAACTGGCATGTTGCATTACAAAGCGTAAACAAAAGCTGCACAGTATATGATTATCAGCAATATGATCCAAAAGTCTCTAGAACAGAACTTTGAAGCAGTTCTTCACTATAATTGAGACCTAATAAATCATACGGCTTATGAGCAGTAAATTATTCACTCAACATAAAAAAGGTATGAACCAATACAGTAATACTAATTCTAATAGCAACATTTGTTACTGGTAGTGAGGATTCCCAACAACTAATATAACCTTATCAAGCTTCTCTTGTCATCAGCTGTGAGGAATCCCCATTCTCTGATAGCTGAATCTCGAATTGCTGCAGCAGCTTGAAACCTTGCATTTGCCACCTGAGAATTTTCTGGATATAATGAAGCATTGTTAGTAATGAAAAATTACATAGCCTGTCATTGGATTAACAAAAATCATTATAAAGACAAAGATTGTTGTATATTGCCACTAGCAGAATGCAAAAACTCAGTACACGATCAAATCAATCCCAGAATCTTGAAGCATAAAGGCATCACAGGCTATCTGGGACTACTGGAAGGTACCTTTCACTGGGACTACTTATCAACAAAAAATGTTCTGAAGGCTATGAACACCCACTCAAGAATAAGACTCCTCGTCCAGACAGATGTCAGTTTTTCAAAAGCAGTGTTAAAGCGTGGTGAAGAGGAAAGACGGCAATTACTCTAGTAATTCTTGGGTTGTCCTTTCTTTCATGTAAAATGAGTTTGTGTTGCTTACAAAATAAGCTTCTTAGTTATAGCAAGAAACACAATAAACGAACATCAACAGCCTCATTCAGTGATATTTGCAAGGACAGAGTGCTGAGATTTTTCTCGAAATTGTACCCACTAAGAGATGCCAAGAATGTTGACTTGTTCAGCCAAATATCCCATTTAGATCGGGTTCACAAAGAGTTTTTTTTGCACCACTTTTTCCATTTTAAGTATAGTAACTGCTAGGTCACTTGGCATGGAAGGCCTCAAAACAGCACCTTAGAGATGCTAGCGGGAGTAGACAAACTTTTGTACATGGTATATAATCATTTGATCTTACCAAGAATGAACTGACATGCCTGGTAAGGACGAGGAAACTGGCATAGTGACAATATAGTTGCCTCAGCAGCTGCTGGATTTACATGCATCTGCTCAAAATAAAAACAACATGTGCTAAGTGTTTTCTCTCTTGCAGTGGGGCTGGGAGTCAAGGGGGAACACATAGCTATAGTGTCCTGCTTGAATGTAACATTACGGCTAAACACATCTAACTCAAAGTGCATGTTCAAGATAAAGCAATATCTCAAAGAGAGGCGCTTCCAGATATTTGCTAATTCCATGCGTCTAACCAAAAAATCCATTATTAGTTTCGGGATAGAAACCGAGCATTTTTGAACCACGAAACACTTGGTAGAGGGGCACATTCAATTTCAATCCCTATTTGTCTATTAGTTTTCAGTTCTTCTCTTCAGCGCGGGGTAGAGCAGTTTGGTAGCTCGCAAGGCTCATAACCTTGAGGTCACGGGTTCAAATCCTGTCTCCGCAATATCTTATTTATGGATGGTATGAACTGCCTAAACAAGAATTCTTGAACAGCGAACAACCAGTTCAGATATTCACGACCAAGAAGTACTGGATTCTCTTTCGGATAGGCCCTGAAAGGCGAAGGAAGGCTGGAATGCCAACAGGCGTCTATTATTGAATTCACCCGACACGACAGTACCCATTTTGGGAACTTCCGGTATAAATATCAGAAAAAGAAAAGAATGCTGTTTTCGCCAACATGAATAGAATTAGAAAACTACTATTTCTCACCTAAACTATTTGTTTATACCCTAGTTATGAAATCTCTATCAATTATGATAACTCAACCATACCGCGGGGTCAAACATTTTTGGTCATTGTGCACTGGATAGCACAGCTCTACGAAATTATATGCAGCCTAACCACTCATAGCAAACCTTGAAGAAAGGTATGACTGTGTAACTACATCTGCAGTGTATTAGAAATATGATTTACTTGTTTTATGCGAAAAATAAGGGAATTTCTATATGAGCTTTGGGGTGATTTCCCCGTCCTTGTATTGGAATGAGAGAACTCTTTTTGCTTCATATATGGGAAGACGAGAAAGGTAGTCCAATCTCTTTGAATAGTCTATGAATGCAATGAGCATGTGATGGTAAGTGGGAAGCAAAGAAGGTAATTCAATTGAGCAAGGGTGAAGCCCGTTCTTTCGATCTTTCTTACTACACTCCTTTTTCTAATGTGTAAGAAGATCAAAGAGTTCCAGTGGTACGGAAGGGTTTAAAAGACTTGACTATTTAATTTAACGATCTGCTAATTTATATAGAACAGGTAGACAATCACATAAGACACATGATTTGACTTGACCAAAGAATCTTTATCAAACCTCTGTGGCCTTAAAACTGAAGCTGGCCCTTAACTCTATGGAGACATGTACGTCATCCTATTTTCAGAGCCAATATTTTGCCGAATTAAATAGCTTTCCCCCGTTCCATTTCCAAAAGGATATGAACACACTCAAGGACACAGCCTGTGGACGATTCAAGTATTCCTACCAACTTGAATACTGATTCAAAAAGCTTGAGATAAAATCAAAAATGTAAGTGTAACTATGCAAGATATATCGTCAAACTGAAAATAAGGAGACTTACAAGTGTCTGCATGTGCAGGTGTGTGCTCATACAAAGCACAGTGTAGATAGACGGTCCTAAGGCGAATATAGCATGCAAACACATAATGTGTGGTAACGAAATAGAACCAACACTCTTAGACTTAGTCACTCTCAACCATATTAAGGAATCCTCCCTTGAATTCTAAACTCAACTAAGCATTTGTCCATAACACATTAGGGTTTGCCAAATGATTCCTTCTCTTTCCTTATAGAAATAAACCGGCAATTAGTATAGTGGTACAACCAAGTAAAAGGATAGAGTACGCGATTAGAGAAGCAGTAGATAAGACTACCAGGATCCGATCGTAGTCCCTGTACTTGCGTAAACTAAAATTACTTTCCTGTTGTTAAATTACACAAATAAACAGCTAATTACACATGTGTGGGACTCTTGATTGCATGTACCATCACTCTCTCCATTCCATTAGATTTTTACCAATGACCTTTTTGCAAATTCATGTGACAGATTTAGTACCACGTAAACATTGAATTGAACTCAAATAGCAATCACAGAATAAATAAGTAACACTACACGTACTAAATCAGTCCTATGAATTCGCATAAAGTCAAATGGGGGAATATCCAATGGAACGGAGGAGGGGGAATTATAGTGATGTAGATGAGGCTTAATGACCTAACAAGCAGAAAGTGCAAAAGATATAGCAACTGTTATGAATTTGGAAGTGAGATGATCCGAGTCAAGGAAATGTGCAAGACCTGAATGGAAGTGCAAGCGAGTTCGATTGCGTGCATGGTGGCCTGGAGTTGCGCCAAATCCAGGCCTCCGCTCTGTCCATAGCCTTGATGCATCGTTAATCGCTATGCGCGCATATACAGATGTGTGCAAGTTAGGGATATGGAAATTATTTCTACTCTAATCCCCCTCTCCTCTCCTCTCTCTCTCTCTCTCTCTCTCTCTGGGAACGGAGGTGGTGTTGCAGAATGGGGGGTTTTAGGCTTTAGCCAGTGATCAGGTATTTTTTTTTTTTTTGTCACGACAATAATTTATAATTTACAAACTAAAAAGAGCACAAACTCTTGAAAAGTACAACGAAGGTTTATTACATACTAATGTTTGACAGTGACGAAGGTTGTTTGGCAACAAGGTTTACTAATAAGTACACCGCCCCAAACTTTACCTATTCTTCATTTATTTGTCTAATGTCATCTAGAAGTGTTTGAAAAAAAAAAACCCCCAAAAGAAAAAGTTGTTTTTTTCGTTTAAAGCAAAAGTCTTCATGAAAATTAAGGTTCCGTTGGACAATACTTTTAGTTTTGGTTTTCAGTTTTCAAAAAAAAAAATCAAAATCAATTTAATTTAATTTAATTTTTTTTTTTACAAAAACAAGTGGGTGTTTGATAACCCAGTTTTTATTTTGAGTTTTTCTTTTGTGTTTGATTACCCAATTTTTATTTTGAGTTTTTTCTTGGGCTAATTACAGTAGTGTCACTGAGATTAGGGTGAAATTGCAGTCAAGGACACTAAGTTTCAAAATGTAACATACTGTAACCAACAACGTTAAAAAAGTAACACTTGTATCCATCCGTCAGGATTCCGTCCAAAAAGTATAATTTTCGTCATTACATACTTTTAAAATGACAATATTACCCTTGTACAGTATATCTGAATAATTTTTATAGTTTTTAAAACTAGGGTCTTGAAACCCTAATTTAAAAATTAGCCTTTAAAACCCTAAAATTAAGAGGATTCCAAACCCTAATTTAAAAGTTAGGGTTTCAAAATCCAACCCTAATTTGAAAATTAGGGTTTTGAAACCTTCAAATTAGGATTTCAAAACCTTAATTTTCAAATTAGGGTTAGGAAACTTAATTTGGTCTCAAATCTAAACCCCACGCTGCCAGCAGCCCTAGTCCCCTCCTTTGACCCATGTCGCCGGTAACCCAATCCCCTTCCCTCGCCCCACGCTGCCGGCAACCTAAGCCCCCTCCATCATCTAATTCCACATCAGCAACCCTCTCCCTCATGATCACCGCGATTTTTGCCAGGTTATAGATGCAACGAGATTTCAATGCTCTCAAGATCTTCAGTTTAAGATGCGACGGGAGAGATTGATGTCTGATCATAGAACTGCTAGTGCTCATCCAGCTAGGCTGATGGGGTGGAAGAGTCAGGCGGAGCTCGGGCTGACGGGGTGGAGGAGTTTCAGTCGGACGAGACAGATCATCCTTGAAATCATCGGTCCTCTTAGTTTGTTTTGGTTCCTGTCGAATTGTGCACCTTAAAACCCTAATTTGAAGATGACGGTGAGGCAGTGATTTAAATAAGGTTCATTTTCTGTTTTAGATGAAGGTTGATTTTCTGTTTTAGTTGAAGTAATAGCATTGGAAAAAAAATAAATAGGGTTCCAATTTAGGGGCAATAATGTCTTTTCATTAAAACCTTTAGTGTTTTTTAAATTTCGTTTGGTCAACGGACATAAATGTAATTTATCCAAACTATTATCCTTACCTGTAATTATGCCATAACCTCAAGCACGTAGGTGTAATTAGCTTTTTTTTCTTTGATGGTGATTTGAGGTGGCGGTGGTGGGGCGTGATGGTAGGAGGGTGGTGGTAGTGGTGGTCTCAAAATAAAAATAAAAACCAAAACTGAAAATCGAAACTCATGTTTTGGAGTTTCCAAAAACTGCCTTGATTTAAAAACTGATTTTTTTAACTAAAGAAAAAAAAAAACGAAAGCTAGTTACCAAACGTGTTTATTTTTTCTAGTTTATAAAACTGGGGGAAAAAATCCTGTCAAATGGGGCCTAAACTTTGGTATATGTGATTTGTATCTTTAAGAACATGGAATTTTCAGGTTTTTTGGGCCAAACAACATTACTTGTAATCTGAAGATACAAAAATAAGAAAATGAGCTTATTATTGAGGAGTTTTTTTCCCTAAATAATATTGTTTTAAAACTTAATTATCAATATACTCCATTTTGAAACTTATTTATCCGCATACCACACTTTTGAAAATCGTGATTTGAAACCTCGACTATAAGTAGAAATCGTAGTTTCAAACAGCGATTTCTAAAATACACTAAAAACATGGTTTGAAATAGCGATTTTTACTTTAAAGTCGTGGTTCCAAACCACGATTTTCCAAAAGTGTGTTATGCGGGTAAATAAGTTTCAAAATGGAGTAGATTGGTAATTAAGTTTTAAAACAGTATTATTTAGGAAAAAAACTCTATTATTCAGCATGTTAAAAACAAAAGTAAGAAATTAAAGTTTAAGTTGACGAGAAAAATAGTATTACTTTGTTGTGATACTTTTAGCAAAATCTTGTGAGCTTTAGCATGATAGCATCTTTGGAAAAGTTTGAGAGGGTCATTAACTTTCTTGGTAAATAAATACATGAAAAAAGCACAAAACCTATTTCTTTTTCTTTTCTCTCCATTTGCTGCCACTAATTATAAGTCATTACTGATGTAGTTAATCCTAAAAAAAAAAACATGTGTGATTCACTGCTTAGTTTGTAATAGCCCCAACAGTGTAATCTTAAACACTTGCATGGGGTCACTTTCATTTCCTTAACAAGATAGATGCCTTTATTCAATCTTCCCAACTTTGTATTGAAGTTTAGAGAAATAAAAGATTGGTTGGTTTGTGTTTATCGATAAATTGAGTTTGATCTTTCGAAGACAAGAGGAACGAGAAAATTAAGGATATGAGGATTTCATCATTTTACTCACATTGGTAAGTGATCATAAACCTTAATCAAAATAGAATTGTGATTTGAAGATCTTAATATTAGCAGTTGATTTTATTGTTTGGGTTTGGAATTTTTGAAAGCTTATGCAACTTTGCAAATCTTTTAGCGTGAATTGAGGAAAGGGTTTCTTGTATAGATCCACCTCGTTATCGTTATTTTATCAATCAATTTTGTTGCTTTGATTCTGAATCGATGATAGAATTTGTTTTTAATTATCATTTATTCTCTTTGACGTGTTGTTTTTGTATCGTGTTGGCACATCAATTCTAAAAATTTTATGCCTCGATTATTGTGATGTCTGTCGTTTCATAATTGTGGTTTCACGCTACTGTTTGCCTACTACTTTTGCATTTTCAACCTGGCCACAGCAGTGCAACTGTTCCTCTTTCTTTTTATTAGTACTGCTACACTTGCCCAGTATTATTACCATTTTACCACAAATCATTGCAAATCATTACAAATGAATTGTTCAAAGAAATTTAATGGGTTTTGAGGAGAAGTGGCCGTCCGATTTGAGAAGTGGCCTTGCCATGTGTCAACTTGGAAGTGGTGCGCATATTTTGTTAACTTTTTTACTCATATTTCATTATTTGAAAATTCTAGAATCGTACGAACTAGCATCCAGTCAATTCCACTTCCAATGAACTCGTGTCTCCGTCCTCTTCAATTCGAGTCTAATATCGAATAGTTTCTGAAATCGTTAAGTCGTCTTTATTGAAATGCAAGTTTTGATACTTTTGCAACTAGTATGTCTGTAAGATACTTTGATATCTGTTTGACCTCTTTGAATTGAAATAATATTTTTTTTATAAGCAATTGAATAAATATTTTAGAACATTCACGTGCTTAGCTTAACATGATGTCATGACATAATATGGCAATTGCTACTGGTATGCAAATTTTAAACTTTACCTTCACATACTTAGGTTAAGGTGCTCTACACTCACGTATTACATGATTGTACCGTATTTGGTTATTGTTTCAATTATTTGAATGTGAAACTTTGACTTTGATTTGATCTTTGATGGGTTGACTATCCTGAAATAAGATTAATTGTCGTGGTAAGATTCTCTATCGTCTTCGCACTTTCGTTATCTTTCGTTTGGACTCAGCAATATGTTATTGTATATCTGTGTTGTATTCTGTGGGTGTGTGCGTGTGATCCTTCTGGACTTTATGCTCACCCCCTTTTTTCCTCCCATTTCAGGTAATTGAGCTAAAACAACAGTAGAGGAGATAACTATATGCTGAGCTTGGAGTTGTTCTTAAATTTTAGACTCTCTTTCATCACTTGAGAATAAGGGTTTTTCTAATAGTTTGATTAAGTAACTTTTCGAAACCTCAGTTTCTGAAAAGTAACTATTATTATTAGATAGATATATTTCCGCTGCATTTATTAGACCTGATAATGAATGCTAGCTTTTGTTTTGGGATATGTTTAGAGCTCTAATTATTTTGTGGGGGTTATATTTTTGTAAAATATTTTAAGGATATATTTCTAGTAAGTTGGAATGTTTTGAAATAGCATGCGTAGGTCCGCCTCTACATCGGGGGCGTGACAGATTTGGTATCAGAGCCTAGGTTTAAGATTTTGTAGACTCTTAGACTTAAGCTTCTAATGATTTGAGATGAATCTTATGACGTTTGAGATATAGTTAAGAAAATTGTAGCTTTTGCATACTTTTGATTGAAGTGTTTTGTACTAGGGTTGCGATCTTATGAGTTGTTCTCTATCTTAGGAATTATGCCGCCACGTCCAACTAGAGGTGGTAGTAGAGGGGGTCGTAGGGGTAATATTGTCATTGGTAATGATGTTCCCGAGGGCAATCCAAGAGAAAACGCCCCTCCAGCTCCATTAACTGTTGATACCATGAAGGCATTTAACCACCTAATTTTCCAACATTTGTTGGTGCAGACAAGCCAGAGGATCTAAAGGCTTGGTTGAGTAAGTTAGAGGGAGGTTTAAGCTTCTGCACATCACCGATTGTCAAACAATAGACCTCGCAGTGTACCAATTAGATAATGAGGCTGACCAATGGTGAAAAATCGTCGAGAGAACTCTGACTACAGATGAGGAGCAGACGTTAACTTGGGATCGTTTCCAGGAGATATTTCTCGACAAGTATTTCCCCAAAAATGTGAAAGATGTTATGGTAGAGGAATTTTTAAAACTGGAACAAGGAGAGGATGAAACTGTCAAGAACTATGAGGCCAGATTTGCCAGGTTGTCGAGGTTTGCAACCCATGTTATAGATACTAAGGAGAGACGTGCAAATGGTTTAAGAATGGGCTAAAGTATGGCATCCAAAAGTTCTCAACAGTTGTGACTTTTAGACACCTATGGCCAGGTCCTGGATACGGCTCAGATGGTGGAGAAAGATGTCGAGGCAAGGCACAAGTATTACAGGGATCAGAGGCAGGAAAGAGGAATAGAAGAGAGGTAGCTCAGCAACCTAAGAGGAGGAACAACAACTTGGCTATCAAGGAACCTGTTCAAAGTGCTCAGAAGCCAACAATAGCTTGCAAAACTTATGGGAAGAACCATAGCAGTGTTTTTCCTTGGGAGAGTGGTGCATGCTTTAGTTGCCAGTAGCAAGGACACATGATTTAAGATTGCCCTCATCCGCTCATGCCCCAGTTTATTCAAGGTATGGGATAGCAGAAGCAGTTGCCAGGAACTAATCAGGCGGCAACTACTCAGGCTAGAGCTTATGCCTTAACAGAAAAGGATGCCATTACATCTAATGATGCAGTGACAGGTGCATTTTGCATATGTTCATCTAGAGCCTATTGTTTGATTAATCCTGGTTCCACGTTTCATATGTCTCTACGTCTTTTGCTCGTCAGCTTGGTACTGAGTTACAATCCCTAAGTAATGGGATTTGTGTTAGTACTCCAGTTATAGGTTCTTTTGATGCCTCCTCAGTTTATAGATCTTGTTTGTGCGAGTTGGTGATAGGGATCTACCGACAGACCTTATACCATTAGAGATGCATGATTTCGATGTGATTTTGGGCACAGACTGGTTAGCTGCCTATCATGCCAAAGTTGATTGCTACTTAAAATAAGTAGTGTTTTGCATTCCGAGTCTATCTGAGGTTGTATATTAGTGTCCTAAACCTGCTGCACCTCCTTGCATTATTTCAGCGCTAATGGCTAGAAGGCTTCTTAGGAAGGGTTGCATGGGATACTTAGCCTATGTTTATGATACGCGTTCATCTGGTGGGGATTTGAGTAGTATTCCTATTGTGAAGGAATTTGCATATGTTTTTTTCTAAAGATCTCCAGGGCTTCCTCCAGAGAGAGAGAGAGAATTCTTTGTCGATCTTATTCCAAGAGTAGCTTCTACTTCTAAGGCCCTGCATCGTATGGCTCTAGCAGAGCTAAAAGAGCTTAAGGTTCAACTAAGATTTGTTAGATACAAGTTTTATTCGTCCAAGTGTTTCTCCTTGGGGTGCACCTTTGTTATTTGTTAAGAAGAAAGACAGGTCTACGAGAATGTGTATTGATTATATGGAATTAAATAGCATATCTGTGAGGAATAAGTATCCTTTCCCCAAGATAGATGACTTATTTGATCAGTTACAGGGAGCCCAATTCTTTTCGAAGATTAATCTCAGATTTGGTTACCACCAATTAAAGATCAAGAAAGATGATATCCTTAAAACTGCTTTTAGAATGAGGTATGGGCGTTATGAGTTTCTTGTTATGCCATTGGTTTAACTAATGTCCCTGTCGCATTTATGAATTTTATGGACGAGGTGTTCAAATGATTCCTTGATCAATTCGTAATCGTTTTTATTGATGATATCCTTATTTATTCAAGAAGTCGGGATAAACATGAGCAACATTTGAGACAAGTTTTACAAATACCGAGTTATCAGAAGCTCTATACAAAATTCAAGAAGTGTGAATTTTGGCTAAAGCAAGTATCTTTTCTGGGTCACGTTGTGACAAAGGATGGAATTTCTATAGACCCATGGAAACAGAGGCCGTGGTGAATTGGAGTAAGCCAACTTCTGTGACAGAGGTTCGTAGCTTTTTGGGATTAGCTGGGTATTATCGTAGTTTTGTTAAGGGATTCTCAAGCATTTCTAGCCCTTTGACTCAATTGACTCACAAAGGAGTTAACTTTATTTGGTCAGAGGCCCGTGAGAATAGTTTTTAGGAGTTGAAGAACCGGTTGGTTACAGCACCAATTCTCGCACTACCTTCTGGTTCAGGTGATTTCATTATTTATAATGATGCCTCTTTGAAGGGGTTAGATTGTGTTCTTATGCAACATGGGAAGGTTATTGCATATGGTTCACGCCAGTTGAAAAATTATGAAAAGAACTACCTTACTCATGACTTAGAGTTGGTTGTAGTTGTGTTTTCACTTAAGGATTTGTAGGCATTACCTTTATGGTGAGACGTGTGAGATCTATATGGATCACAAGAGCCTTAAATATCTATTCATACAGAAGGAGCTGAATATGAGGCAGCGTCGTTGGCTTGGCTTGAGTTAATGAACGATTATGATTTCAAGATCCATTATCATCCAAGTAAGGCTAATGTGGTGGCTGACGTATTAAGTAGAAAGAGTTCGAGTAGCTTGGCGGGTTTAATTACTCATCAACGCAGTTGTTAGCAGAGTTTGGACTTAGAGATCCAAATCGGTGGTTCAGATGGACAGTTGGCATATTTGCAGGTCGACCTTCCATTATTGTAAGAATCAAGTCTTCTCAAATAAGTGACCCAGACTTGGTTAGTATTGTAGAGGATGTGAATGTAACACCCCAAACTTAGAATGTCGTTACAAATATTCAAATCCTAATTAAAGTCAAACACATTCTACTAAATTTTCAGTTACACCAAGGTATAAAACAGAGCATAATCCATCAGTGACAAAAATATCTAAGTAACACTTAATTAAAACCCTTCCTTTTCAAAATCCACTAAAACCAAATTAGTAAGCAAGGCTAATAGTCATTACAAAATTTCAATCTCAAATCAAAGTACCCACATCAGGGTGAAGTTCTCAAAATGAATTACATTATTCAATTTCGATAACCAAACCAATACTCTAATTTCCAAGCATGCCACATCTCTAATCACGTCTACTACCTGTGGCAAGAGACAAAGCAAACAAGTAAGGGGTGAGCTCAAATAGCCGAGTAAGAAGGAAACAAATGGGAAGCAATACAATAATTCGTAGTCCAAACAAATTCATAGCTCTGACGAACAAGTGATAACAATTGACGACTACACAATTAAGGCGAAACAAATATACAGAGTGATCATTAAGTGGTCCAAAGGACCCAAATCGAACACAAAATTTGAAGGTACGAAATGCATACCGGTAACGTAATAGCCGTTGTTAAGAGGGTTATCCAAAGTCATTAAAAGTGACTGCAAAAGTCACTAGATGACTGCAAAAGTTACTAAATAACTACAAAAGTCATCGAATTGACTACAAAAGTTATAAAGACTCCCCTTAATAAGGGTTGTTCACCTTAATGATCACACGCGAATTACGCTGGACGAACTCGGTATCAATGAAGATCAATACAGGTTTAACAATAATGATGTCAATACAACTTTAGCCAAAGCATAATGAATACAATCCTAAATTAGATAGATATGGTATGTTTAGGACCAAAGAATCATGATAGCAAGGATTCGAACATGAGAACATTAAATTTTCATATTTCGTAACAAGGGTGATAACCCCTACCACGGCAAGAACTAGAATTTCTTATATTAGATTCTAAAGAATTTCCCAAGCCCTCTCCCCTACTCTCTCAGCCGTAAAGGAAAGAAGCAAAGCATAAAAAGGGGCTGGAAAGAAAGGAAATGAGCTATTTAAAGGAAAAACCCAAATGGTTAATTACACTAACACTCCCCCAACTTTAAATGTTTATTCAAAATGTACCCAAAACTTTCTAATATTACAAAAAGGGCACTAACATTATTATCATTTTTAAAATAAAGGAATCTTACACTTTCATTCGAAGGAAAAAAAATTTCGATCGAATCCTTTAGTCGCGAAATTGGCTCCTTCAAGCTTGATTTTTCATCCAATTGAAAAGCCTTCTTTTGACCAAAAAGTTTCCATTCGACTGGATCTTTCAATCCTTGCTTTTATCTCAATTTAAATTACGTTTCATTCGAAGCAAAAATGTTTTCCCATTTGACTGAATCCTTCAGTCATTGCTTAAATAATATCTAATCTAATCACATTAGCCACTAAGACTATTAAACATTAATTTTGTCACTAAAAGGACTCCAAGAAAAATTCTCTATGGTCCTTTACTTTACCCAAAATCAGTATAATATTTAAATTATTACATACACATGTAGCCAAAAATTCAGGGTATTACAGTGAAGGTTGGAAAGCGACCTGAATTTCATCTCGAGAATGATGGTACCTTGAGGATGGGATCGAGGTTATGTGTCCAAGTAGTTTCAGATTTGAGTACAGAGTTATTGAAGTCAGCTCATGGTTCAGGTTTGTTGTACATCCTGGTAGTCCTAAGATGTATAGAGATCTTCATGAGAAGTTTTGGTAGAGTGGTATGAAGAGAGAAATTACAAATTTCATATCCAGGTGTATGGTTTCTCAGTGGGTTAAGGTCGAGCATCAGCGAACTACAGGCAAGTTACAGTCACTAAAGGTTCCTTAGTGGAAGTGGGAGCATGTGACCATGGACTTTGTAGTTGGCTTACCGAGGACCTCATGTAAGCATGATGTTGTTTGGGTTATTGTTGATCGTTTGACCAAATCCACACACTTCCTTGCTATTTGTACCACTGAGAGATTGGCTAAGCTATATATTCGGGAGATAATAAGACTACATGAGGTGCCAATATCTATTATATTTGACAGAGACCCACATTTCACATCTCGTTTTTGGACTAGTTTGCATAAGACTTTAGGCACTTGTCTATATTTCAGTTCAGCTTTTCATCCATAAACAGATGGTCAATCTGAGCGTACTATTCAAATCCTGGAAGATATGTCACATGCTTGTTCGTTAGATGTTCAAGATAATTGGGATGAGCATTTGCCTTTGATTGAATTTGCTTATAACAATAGTTATCAGGCAAGTGTTGAGATGGCTCCATTCGAGGCTTTATATGGGTAACTACCAATCACCTACATGTTGGTACAAGGTTGGTAAGCGAAGCTTATTGGGACCTGAGGTTGTTCAAAATACTTCAGACAAGATACAGTTAATTAGGGATCGTATGCGTGCAGCACAGAGTCGCCAGAGAAGCTACACCGATAATTGTTGTCGTGATTTAGAGTTTGAGGTTGGTGATCATGTCTTTTTTCGAGTTTCACCATGGAAAGGCTTGATAAGGTTCGAAAAAAAGAAAAAATTAAGTCCTAGATATGCTGCACCTTATGAGGTTTTGGATAGAGTTGGCCCTGTTGCCTATCGTGTTGCCTTGCCACCAGTTATGTCTCGTGTGCATAATGTCTTTCATGTGTCTGTTTTGAGGAAGTACGTGCATGACTTATCCAATGTTGCGGAGTACGAGCCTTCACTTATTCGTGAGGACCTATCAATGGAGGAACAACTTGTCAAGATTTTGGGCAAGCGAGATCAGATTTTGCGTACCATGACTATACCTTTGGTAAAAGTGCTTTAGAGGAACCATGCTGTGAAGGAGACCACGTGGGAACTCGAGAAGTCTATGAAAAAGAAGTATCCATTCCTATTCGATAACTTGAAGTACGTAAACTTTGAGGACGAAAATTTTACAATGTAGGGGAGGATGTAAGACCCAAATAGCTAATAGCTAAATTATTGTTATGTTTATGGCATCTTTGCAAATTTAGTTATTTTTGGGGTATTTTGAAATAAGTAATGAATGTTTAGGGGTCATTTAATTATTTACCAAACTTAGAGACTTTTAAGGGCTAGCCAAGTCAATTTTATCGACACATTCAATTTTGGTTTATAGAGAGATAGAAGAAAGGAAAAACTAGGGTTTTGGAGAATTGCAATTTTCTGCACATAATCGATAAGTGATCTTGTAATATTTTGAACTTCGAGAGTCGGTTAAATAACCATCCAGGCCCCAAAAAATAAACAGGCAATAATTTTGAGCAATGTTCGGATAGTAGTAGAGAGTGAAGCTGAAAATGATTTTGGGGCAAAAATGTAATTTTTGAAAATTTTGGGACTTTTTTGTAATTTTGAAAACTTGAGGGACTATTTTACAAATTTTGGAAATATGCCCCAAGTGTCAAATTTGTGGAAAAACTTTCCTAATTAGTGCCACCTCTTGCTATTTTGGGTGGATGACTAATATGATATTTATGTTATTTTATTTTGGTTTTATCTTAAATGGAAAGAAAGAAAACAAAAATAAAAGAAGAAGAAGATAACCTTTCCATTTCGGGAAAGGAACAAGAGAAACTGGAAAAGAAAGAAAACAGAAGAAAAAATGGAAACAGAAAAGGGTAAGAGCTCGGTGCAAAATCAAAGAGAGAATGAGAGATTCGAGTGAATTCATGGGGTAATCTTTCTCTTTTATTTTAGTGCGTGAGTTTGGTGTAAGTGTGTGTATGTGTGTATTGAGTAGGTGTTTTGGTGTTTTTTTTTTCAGTGTGTGCATCACTGTGTGCATATGGAGTGTGTGTTCAGTGATCGTTAGAATTTAATTTGTGGTTGTAAACTGATGTAGGTGTGCGGGGTGAGGTTTCATTGAATTTCTGAGGGGTTTAGAGTGTGAGTTTTTGGGTTTCAGTGTGTATGGGTGAGACCGGGTGTTGTGTGTGTACTCTGTGTGTGTGTGTGTGTGTGTATGTGTAATTCGGGTAAGGTGGAGGGGGATAATTATATGTTTCATTGTGTTAGGATGTGTTTTTATATGAAATTAATTCTATCTAGGTGTTTTCTAGTGTGTAAATAATAAATTGATGGGTGCATGTGTGAGTTTGGAGGGGCTGGGAGCTTAGGCTGGAGGTTGAAAACGAAATGTGTGTGCTTGAAGGTGAAATAGTAGGTACCTTGATTTGAACAGTAATGGTAATTGTCACTAAAGGTAAAAAATTCAATTAATCAATTTTTAACCCGAATTTTTATAAATAGATAGGGACAAAATTAAACAAAGTCTGAAATTATAACCCCTAATATTTTTATGAGACGTACGCTCTGGAAGTTTTGGACAATTTTCGGCATCCGCGAAGGGCGCTAATTTTGGGTACCAATCAAAAAAAATTATCGAATTATTTAGCATAGCAAACCAATCTATTTTGATCTAAACATTTTAGAAAAATCTTATTTTACTGATATGATTCATTATCTAAAATTTCGTGCCATTTTGAGGCCGATAGGTACTTTTTTGTGAAACTGGCCTTTTAGCACTCGGTCCGATATTTCGGGCAAAAATTCTTTAAAATAATTTTTAGGCCATAAATGATTTTAGAATGCTTAAAATAGTGTCTTAAAATGTTTTCAAAATTTTTCCAATGCCGAAAATCCCCAGGCATATTTTGGTAATTTGCCACCCCGAGGGGATATTTTGGTAATTTTACCCATAAAGGATATTTTTGAGTAAATTTACATACGGTAAGAATAGTTTAATGATTTGGCTTACAGAAAGATCATTTTGATGATTTAAGTTGAACGAATGTATTTTGATAATTTGTCGTCCTGAAAGAGTATTTTGGTAATTTTACCTGTAAGAGGTATTTTGAGGTAAATTGACATACAATAAGGTTATTAGTGTGATTCTTCTCACGGGAAGGCAATTTGAGTGATTTAAGTTCGGGAGAGGCTTTTTGGTCATTTTACACCTCAGGGGCCGTTTTGGTAATTTTACTCACGTGGTGAGGGAGGTTCATTTTAGGAGCATATGTGAGTTCGTAATAAGTTATAATATTGTGATGTAGACTATATTCTGATGATTTGATCATTCCGTCTAGGATAAAGCTAAAGACTTCCGGTTATGATAAATTAGCTGCGATCTAGATAAGGGATTCTATCTGAACCCAGTATAAGGACTTTTGTCCGAACCCTTATTTGATAACTCGTACTTGTAAGTACTCCTTTGAATTACTTATAACTAATGTCGAACTCTGAAGTATGCATTTGATATCAGCATGTTCTTGTCCAGAAAACCCTAATATTGAACCTGGATCGATTATTTGGAAATCTTGTGATGCTCGCTTATAATGCGTGCTGAGCAAATTTTATAATTTTCTGTTTCCGTTCTTCTGGATTGTTGCTTAAATTCGATTATTATTTGCAATCGTTTTTGCTGTATATCTGTGATTTTTCTTCTGAAAATTTTGATTTCTTCTGAAAATTTCAAATGCTCACTTATGTCAGTATGATTATTGTTATTAGAATCCGAATTGATTTTGGTGATTGAGCTTATGTTAAAGCTCATTGATTTTGTTAATTTTTTTGTGTTGACCTAGGTTTCCCTTTTATGGGAGGGTGTAATAAGGTTGGTTTGAATCATGCAGGAAAAGCAGGCTAGTACCCAAGTGGACTAGTATTTTGGTATATCATGCATGTGTACACTCTGACTAGCTTGTCGGAATAGCATTGCAATCGCCCCAGGATAAACGATGATTTTTTATTTTCTCTGTTCTGTATATGGCCGTGATTGCTATGGTAATGACTGAAAAGTATTCTCATAAATAACTTGTGCTTAGGGTGAAATTCTTTGAGAAATTCAGTGTATTTTGGAAAGAATTGTCTCAGATGATTTGTGTACGTTTTGAAAAATCTCAAGAAAACTCTGTTGTATTTTGGAAATGATGACTTTGAAAATAATCTTTTATTGATCATTTTGGAACCCATCGTGATGGTGTTTGTCTATTTTGGTATTTATTTCTGATGAATTTTGATCATTTTGAAAATCATTGAGTTGTTCAGTTCATTGAAGTATTCTGGAAATCTTTGTCTTGTAATTCTTGTTTTGGTCCTTGTACGACCTTACTGAGCTCTTAGAAGCTCACCCTTCGTTTGGTTACCTTCTGTAGGTGATGATAAGCTATAGCAAGTTCGGGAATGGGTTAGAGTCTGAGTGAGATTCTAATGAGTCCATCACAACCGTGTAGCGAGACCCATGCGCGGGTCAATACTGTTAATTTGTTTCTTAGAAATTTAAATTACGAAGGACTTAAGCTGTAATAGTTTAAGCTAAACAAAAAATAATCTACTATTTTAAGAAATCGAAGTTGATGCTAAATTGGATGATTTAGAGTATGTGCCAGATTTGACAGGTTCAATGTGATCCTTTAAGTTAACGACCCGGGAGTTCAGGGCAGCGGAGCTCTAGATTTTTGGGGACGTTATAGTTGGTATCAGAGCAATTTGGTCTGGTGGTATAAGAGTATAGGCATATGATTCTGTAGGCATGGAACCACTAAGTGTGGGTAACACGATTATGTAGAATTATATTTCAGTTAATGAGAGTGGGGTAGGATGATGCTAGAGTTAAGAAGTATGCCTTGATTTTAATTTTGTTGCTCTTTAGACACGTGTTAGAATAACCCTGATAAGTGTACATTCTATCAGTATGGTTTGCATTCGGAGCACTGGCAGTGGAGATAGCATGGAGGGCCTAGCGGTTCTCGATAGGGAAAATTCAAACAGAGTGTATAGGATGAGCAGAGGTTCATCCCCGACATTGGAAAGACCTAATAAACAATCTTTAAATTGGGAAATGCACTGTGTGGAAGTCTTATGGGCATCCCTACTTAAAAGGGGGGAACAACAGAACCTTGAACCGATGGATATAGTTCTTAACATTAAGAACCCGACTCTGATTTGATGTCGTAGAATCTGGCTAAGGGACAAGGAGTACCAGATCCGGTTCAATTGTAACCACAACCTCAAGATGAGAGTATCTTGAGGGAAACTTAACAAATCACATACGATTAGTTTAAATGGTTATTAGACCTATAGAGGCATTAAACTGGATTAGCAAAATTGAGAAAAAAATTTAGCAACTGATTGTACTAATTTTGACTAACTGTTATTGAAGTGACGAAAGATTGAATTTGTTATATATAAACTTAGAGGTGAGGCCAATTAGTGGTGGAAAATGGTGGTGAAAGGTCCGACTCACCAGCAATTGATTGATGTCGCCTGGGAATAGTTTAAGGAATTATTTTTTTGACAGGTATTTTTATGAGATTTCATGAACCAGTATGAAGGGAGTTTGTTAATGTGACGCCAGTGGATTAAGAGTCCATAAACAAGGTTGAGATGAAATTTCTTGTTTCGCTAGATTTGCCATAAGGATGTTGTTGATGGAGGCAGATAGCTGCCGGAAGTCTGAATGGGGGCTTAGGCCTGGATTGAGAGACGCGGTGATTCCAGCCCGATTAACAAGCTATGTGGAATGTCTTTATTGGGTACGAGTTTTGGAACAATCTAAGTCCGACAATGGAGGAAGATCCCGGTAAACATAGGGTGGATAGAAAAGAGATAAGCAAGAATTTTTCCTGAACCGATTGTAAGAGGTGACAGTCGTCAGCAAAAAAAATTTACAGCCTACATAGTACGGTGCCCAAGGTTAAAGGTTGGGACAGAATCAGGGATTCACGCCCATTTCTGTGGGTGATATTTTGATCTGGATAGAGTTCTGAAATCCTATTGAGGCATGATACGAGATTTAGGGGAGAGCAGGGTATAGGCACTCGATCAGTTCAAAGTACCAGAGTTGGACCATTTCAGAGTTCTGAAATTTAACCTACCTGGAGTTTTGGTTGGGGTGGCGGGTCAGTTTTTCGGCCATCCCATGTGTTAGGTATGAGAGAAGTCAGAGTGGTGAGTTATGCAATAAAGTGACTCGATGATGTGTTTGGCATGGTAGTGTGGAGCACTAAGTTTGAAACTGTTTGTTTATGAGAAATAATCTGTCTTATACCTATTGTTAATGTAAAAGTGACTAGTGTTCCTCGATAGGAAGAGGACCACGTCAGTAGGGGCTGAGGCCCAGAATATCAGTTTGAGTTTGTCTAATGTCTGTTTTGGATGTTATCACATCCGATGACGTGGTGCTAGGTACACCACATGTTAACTATTAGATGTTTGTATATTGCTTAATTCTGGAGCGTCATACTTTTTGCATCTGTTACTTTGGCATAGTGATTGAGGGTGGAGGATTGTCCTTTAGGGACTGATCTTGGGATAGGCATCCCGTCGGGAGAATCTTTGACTATTTCTACGATTTTCAGTTGCTATATTGTTTACGCTACAGATAGAGATCTTCTTATGGATCTAATCTTATTTGTCACTCGAGGTTTGACATCATGCGAGGCATGAATTGATTACACTCTAATCATGTACATGTAAGTTATTAGGAAAAACCCTAGTAGTTAGGTTGGTGATTTGATTTATGAGTAAGAATAGCGTTTTAAAAAATGACTGGTGTTAAGACTGAAAATTTGGTTTAAGGGTACAAGAAGGAATTTGGAATTTTACTCCGTCATCTCATTCATTCTTCTGTATTTTGAACTCAAGGACAACTTAATTGAATGCCATCTTACGCTGAGATGTCAAGAAGATGTCATTCATGCCGAGTTGTCTTATCCCTTTTTGAGATATCTATCTATTCCTTTCGAATCTATTTGGACTTGATGGGGTAGTATCTGACCCACTGGCCATGGAAAAGCTACGAGTCTTATTAAGGACCAATAACTCCTTCCGATTTTGAACTTGATGGGGTAGTATCTGACCCACTGGCCATGAGAAAGCTACGAGTCTTATTAAGGACCAATAATTCCTTCCGATTTTGATTGTTTCAAGTCTTTGGTTGACTTTGCTTTGCCAGAGTTATATCATTGTTTCTGTGTATGTCGTTTCTTCTGGAATGTCACATAATTCTGTTGTGAACCCCGAGAGCCAACATGCATGATTTTTCTTAAAGATTTCTGTGTTTTGATTGTCTGATTGCGATTATTATTATTATCATTATTGGTATAATTTTTCCTACCTAGATATGAGGTTAGGTAAATTCCCGAGCCTCTAATAATCTGTGAGCGAGAATAGACTCTGGGAAAGTGAATTAAGTTTGGATAAGCTGTTCGATGATTTAGTATAAGATAGAAATTTGGCTGAACTAGTGGTAATAGACCGTGAGTTATTTGCTTTTGGAACCGAAAGATTTTAATGGGTTAATTGAAACAGATGATTGAAGCATAAAGCTATAAGACTTTTGTAAATAATGTGACTGTGAATAAGAGGTGATGTGATAATTTAGAGCTTTAAACTTTAGTGGAAGTGCAAGACCAAGGGAATGCAAAATCATATTCCGCATTGTGTTAAGATAATACATCTCTCTGTAATGAATTCGGTAATAGTTTGGACCTATTTGACTTAAGGTACCAGAGTGTGCAACGAACTCATAGTAGCTATAGTTTTTTGTCATTCTGTGAAGTGTATGCATAACCGTAAGTATGCAATACATAGCTATATTAAGATAACACGCCTCTCGGTGATGAACTTGGCAATAATTTGGACTTGTTGTTTTGAGGTATTAGAATGTGCAGTGAAAGCCTAGTGGCTATAGTTTGCTGTCTGCTGTGAAGTGTATGTGTTTGTATAAATTGGTTATCCTACCCATGATAGCCTTTGTAGACTGCAAGTCACATGTGACTATCACTTAGCTTTTTAATGCGCCTTAAGCTTGAGGTTAAGCTTACGATTGTTAAGTAAGTTGTGCAAATGATATAGTCTCTGGTATAGTATCAGTATGATATAGTGAAAGCTAGTTGTATTACAGTTGGCATAATCCATTGTATATGCATTAACTTCGGGACAGTGTGGGTTGGTTAAGTGAGTTTGTATCAGCAAAATCATTATTCGTGAAGTTCTGGATTAGTTCAAGCGAAGGGATGACCTGGTAGGTTTGGGCTTAACGTTAAGATTTGGAATTAAATTGTTGTGTTCAAATATCTGTGGGACAAGAATCTGGGTGCAGAAGTCAAAGGTAGCTTACCTACTGTGAGATAATTATCAGAGTTCTACAACGGAAGCATGATTTGTAGATGTGATAAGTGATAGGGTATCCGCAAACAAATTTCAAGGACGAAATTTTTTATAAGGGGGGAAGAATGTAATATCTCGAACTTTAGGAGCCGGTTAAATAACCATCTGGGGTCCAAAAAATAAACGGACGACAATTTTGGGCAATGCTCGAATAGTAGTAGAGATTGAAGCTTAAAATGATTTTGGGGCAAAAATGTCATTTTTGAAAATTTTGGGACCTTTTTGTAATTTTTAAAACTTGAGGGACTATTTTGCAAATTTTAAAAATATGCCCTAGGAGTCAAATTCGTGGAGAAGGCTTTCCTAATTAGTACCACCTCTTGCTATTTGGGGTGGATGACTAATATGATATTGGTTTTATCTTAAATGGAAAGAAAAAAAGAAAAAAAAGAAAAAAAAAGAAGAAGAAGATAACCTTTCCATTTCGGGAAAGGAACAAGAGAAACTGGAAAAGAAAGAATACAAAAGAAGAACATGGAAATAGAGAAGGTTGAGAGCTCGGTGCAAAATCAGAGAGAGAATGGGAGATTTGGGTGAATTCATGGGGTAATCCTTCTCTTTTATTTTGGTGCGTGAGTTTGGTGTAAGTGTTTGTATTAAGTAGGTGTTTTGGTGTTTTTTTTTTCTTCTGTGTGTGCATCACAGTGTGCGTATGGAGTGTGCGTTCAGTGATCGTTAGAATTTAATTTGTGGTTGTAAATAGATGTAGGTGTGCGGTGTGAAGTTTCATTGAATTTTCGAGGGATTTAGAGTGTGAGTTTGGGGGTTTCAGTTTTTGTGGGTGAGACTGGGTGTTGCGTGTGCACTGCGTGTGTATATATGTGTAATTCAGGTAAAGTGAAGGGGGATGATTACGTGTTTAATTGTGTTAGGATGTGTTTTTATATGAAATTAATCCTATCCAGGTGTTTTCTAGTGTGTTAAAAATAAATTGATGGGTGTATGTGTGAGTTTGGAGGGGCTGGGTGCTTCGACTGAAGGTTGAAGACGAAATGTGTGTGTTTGAAGGTGAAATAATAGGTGCCTTGATTTGAACAGTAATAGTAATTGTCATTAAAGGTAAAAAAATCAATTAATATGTTTTTAACTCAAATTCTTATAAATAGATTGGGATAAAATTAGACAAAGTCTGAAACTGTAACCCCTAATATTTTTTATGAGACGTCCGCTCTGGAATTTTTTGACAATTTTCGGCATCTGCGAAAGGTGCTAATTTTGCATACCGATTGAAGAAATTTATCAAATTAGTTAGCATCACAAACCAATCTATTTTGATCTGAAAATTTTAAGAAAATCTTATTTTACTCATATGATTCATTATCTAAACTTTTGTACCATTCCGAGGTCGACAGGTATTTTTTTTTTCGCAAAACTGACCTTTTACCGCTCAGTCCAGACACCGGTTCGATATTTCGGGTGAAAATTATTTAAAATAGTTTTTACTCCAAAAATAATATCAGGATGCTTAAAATAGCGTTTTAAGATATTTTTAAAAAAATTTCGGTGCCAGAAACCCCCATGGATATTTTGTAATTTGCCACCCCGTAGGGCTATTTTGGTAATTTTATCTATAAAGGGTATTTTTGAGTAAATTTACATACGGTAAGAATATTTTAATGATTTGGCTTACAGAAAGATCATTTGATGATTTAAGTGCAACCAGGGGGTGTTTTAATAATTTGTCGTCCTTAAGGGGGTATTTATGTAATTTTACCTGTAACAGGTATTTTGAGGTAAATCGACATACAATAAGGTTATTTGGGTGATTCTACTCACGGGAAGGCCGTTTGAGTGATTTCAGTCCGAGAGGGGGTTTTTGGTCATTTTACACCTCAGGTGCGTTTTGGTAATTTTACATACACGATGAGGGAGATTCATTTTGGGAGCATTTGTGAGTCCGTAATAAGTTATAATATTTTGCCGTAGATTATATTCTGATGA
This sequence comes from Escallonia herrerae, assembly GCA_033070095.1. Taxonomy (NCBI): domain Eukaryota; kingdom Viridiplantae; phylum Streptophyta; class Magnoliopsida; order Escalloniales; family Escalloniaceae; genus Escallonia; species Escallonia herrerae. Next base: position 305,437 of record JAVXUP010000383.1, on the reverse strand, counting down.
TTTGATCATTCCGTTTAGGATAATGCTAAAGACTTCCGGTTAGGATAAGCCAGCTGCGGATCCATGTAAGGGATTCTATCTGAACCCTGGATAAGGACTTTTGTCCGAACCCTTATTTGATAACTCGTACTTGTAAGTACTCCTTTGAATTACTTACGACTAATGTCGAACTCTGAAGTATGCATTTGATATCAACATGTTCTTGTCCAGAAAATCCTAATATTGAACTTGGATCGATTATTTGGAAATCTTGTGATGCTCACCTATATTGCGTGCTAAGCAAATTTAATAATTTTCTGTATCCGTTCTTCTAAATTGTTGTGCTTAAATTCGATAATTATTCGTAATTGTTTTTGCTGTATATATGTGATTTTTCTTCTGAAAATTCTGAATGCTGATATATGTCAGTATGATTATTGTTATTGGAATCCGAATTGATTTCGGTGATTGAGCTTATGTAAAGCTCATTGATATTGTTGATTTTTCCGTGTTGACCAAGGTTTCCATTTTTTTGGGAGGACGTAATAAGGCTGGTTTGAATCCTGCAGAAAAAGCAGGCTAGTACCCAAGTGAACTAGTATTTTGGTATACACGCATGTGTTCACTCTGATTAGCTTGTCAGGATGGCATTGCAATCGCCCCAGGATCGACATTGATTTTTTATTTTCTCTGTTTGGTATATGGCCGTGACTGCTACGGTAATGACTGGAAAGTATTCTCTGAAATAATTTGTGCTTGGGTTGAAATCCCTTGAGAAATATAGTATATTTTGAAAAGAACTATCTCAGATGATTTGTGTACGTTTTGAAATACCTTGAGAAAACTCTGTTGTATTTTGGACATGATGACTTTGAAATAATCTTTTGTTGATCATTTTGGAACCTATCGTGATAATGTTTGTCTATTTTGGTATTATTTCTGATGAATCTCGATCATTTTAGAAATCATTGAGTTGTTCAGTTCGTTGAAGTATTTTGGAAATCTTTGTCAGTTGGATTCTTAGAATCGTGTCCTTATACGACCTTACTGAGCTCTTAAATTCTCACCCTTCATTTGGTTCCTTTCTGCAGGTGTTGATAAGCTGTAGCAAGTTTAGGAATGGGTTAGAGTCTGAGTAAAATTCTGATGAGCCCATCACAACACAACAGTGTAACAAGACCCCTGCGCGGGTTGGTACTATTTATTTGTTTCTTAAAAAATTGAATTACGAAGGACTTAAGCTGTAATAGTTTAAGCTAAACAGCTTGTAATCTAGTATTTTGAGAAATCAGAGTTGATGCTGAATTGAATGATTTAGAGTATGTGCAGATTTGACAGGTTGGATGTGATCAATTAGGTTAACGACCTGGTAGTTCGGGGTGGCAGAGCTCTGTATTTTTGGGGACGTACAGATCTTGAACCCGCTTTGATTATAAGGATGAATTTAATCACTTTAGGATTGTGTTTATGAAGAATTTAACGTGATTGGGTTGATTAAGTTATTTAGGTTTTTAGATTTTCGAAAGATTACACGATTTGGTGAAGATTATTGTGTAGATTTGAGATAAGGGTTTTACTTCCAACATCTATCTTTGTTTGTTTGATGTCGTTTAAATGGTTGTTTATTGATTCTTCATTAACTCGTTAGCGTTTAGAGATTTGTTTACATCGGTTTGGTGGTACTTTCTGTTGTACCTTCCATAAGTTACAAAATTCTATCAATAAAATCCATTACTGACTGGCGCATGAAATTCCTCGGGTTTGGTGTACGATTTCAGCCACCTTAAATACTTGTACTTGACCTTTTCCTGTCACGCATAAACTGAATAGTTTTTTTTAGTTATGTGTCATGTATTCATGCATCGGCACACCATACATGTACACCACGAGCCCACCATTTCATATATGTTTATTCATTGTCCTTATGGCATTTTTCTTTCTTTCATTACTTTGTGTACAAAAAGCAGACAGGTTCTGCTGATGCCATGATCTATATGGCATGCTACAAGTCAAAATTTTCATTGCTTGCCAAATTTTTTTTTTGTACGATTCGAGTTTGTTTTTAATAATTTCAAACTCATACAAAATTGAACCCGGGAAAGTCCACTTCTGTTGAACTTGTCCCTTGGTTCTCTTCTATTTGAGTCTAATATCGAGTATTTTTTAAAATCCTTTAGTCATTCTTTTTGAAATTCAAAGTTTTAATACTTTGTGGGTTCGATGCTTTTGAGATATCTTGATGTCCATTTGACTCCCTTTGAATTGAACTAATTTTAGAACCTTTATGTGTTTAGGTTAACGTGATGCTATTGCTATTGGTATTGCTATTGGTATGCAAACTTTGAACTTAGGAACCTTCTCGTGCTTAGGTTAACGTGCTTTACAGTCACGTATTACGTGATTGGATCGTATTTGATAATTAGGTCAATTATTCGAATATGACACTTTGACTTTGATTTGATCTTTGATATGAGTTAATATCCCGAAATGAGATTTGTCGTGCTAAAGTTATTTTTCTTCTATGCACTTCGCTTTGATATGTTTCGTTTTGACTCAGCTACATGTTATTGAATAGCTACGTTATATTCCGTGGTGTGTTTGTGTGATCTTTGCTGCGTTTTGTGCTCACCCCTCCTTCTCTTCCCATTTCAGATAATTAAGCTGAGACATCAGTAGAGGAGTTATCTATAAGCATGATCTTGAAGTTGTTCCATAATTTTAGCCTTTCTTTAGTGACTTGAAAATAAAGAGATTTGTAATAGTTTTGATAAGTGACTTTTGAGAACCCCATAGTTTGGGAGGTAATTATTGTTATTAGAATTTCGCTGCAATTTTTAGACTTTGTTGATGAATGCAATTACTTTTCATTGGGTAGTGATTTAGAGCTATGATTATTTCTGTTGAGGTTATGTTTTTGTAAAATGTTCAGAGTATATATTTTTCGTAAGTAAGAATATTTGAAATAGTATGTGAAGGTCTACCTACGGGTCGGGGGTGTGACAATATAACTTTGTTGTGATAATTTTAGCAAAATCTTGTGACCTTTAGCATGATAGCATCTTTGGAAAAGTTTGAGAAAATGGGTCATCAAATTTCTTGGTAAATAAATACATGAAAAAAACACAAAACCTATTTCTTTTTCTTTTCTCTCATTGAAAGAGCTCAATCGTTCTATTCAAGCTCGGCTCTCTCATTTAATAAACTATGATGAAGAATCTTTTAACTAGCTAGCCACAAGCTTGTTAATGCACAATTTGAATCAGGGAAGGATATATTTGTCCATAAAAAATTAAGACCATAATTTGCTTTGATAAAAATCCCAATTGCTTTGTTCATAGTGGCTGCCAACGGAATAAGGTGCTAGTTTTCAATACAGAGTTGGGTAGATTGAATAACGACATCTATCTTGTTAAGGAAATGAAAGTGACCCCATGCACGTGTTTGAGATTACACCATTGGGGCTCTTACAAATAGTTAGAATTTTTCATGAATGAGCTCTTGAATAGCTCGCATAAACATTAAACTTGTTAATTGCATGGGGTATGATTATTTCACAAATCTAATCTGAAATAGCCCCAAAGCCCAAAGCAAAGTCCAAAATGAAAACTAATAATAGACCTACTTCCTAAGGTCAAATACAATAATTCTTCTTCTTTCTCTTTGTTCTTCAATCAAATGCTACTAGAGGTGAGTGGCGATCTCAGTCAACAGAGTAATTGCAGAGACAAAAGAAGACGCTTAAAAGGTGAGGATGTAGTCGCATTTCTAATTTATTGACGAGATCTAGAAGATCGCGACATTGCAGTTTTGATACACAAATACCATTGGTGAGAGCTAAAAAATTGAAGGTCTATACCATAATCCATAAGCATTGAATTTAATATAATTCAAAATTTTGGTCAGATCTTAAAGTTTATATTCTTTGGTTTTAAATTTTGTTGTTTTTAAGGCATTTTTTTCACTCAGACAAGAAGGAATTAGGACTTTGATTAAGTTGATCTAACCTGTTCAAATTGGTTTCATCGATTCTTTTTTAATGAGTAGAGTCGAGCTTTGCTCATGTTCGCATAAGTTTCATGAAACACAAGTTTGAACAAGTATTTTGAGAAATTGGAGTTGATGCCGAATTGGATGATTTAGAATATGTGTCAGATTTGATAGGTTGGATGTGATCTGTTAGGTTAATGACCCGAGAGTTTGGGGCGGTGGAGCTCTGGATTTTTGGGGGCGTTACAGTTGGTATCAGAGCAGTTCGGTCTGGTTGTATAAGAGTATAGGCATATGATTCTGTAGGCACGGAACCACTAAGTGTGGGTAACACGATTATGTAGAATTATATTTCAGTTAATAAGAGTGGGGGTAAGATGATGGTAGAGTTAAGAAGTATGCCTTGATTTTAATTGTGTTCCTCTTAAGACACATGTTAGAATAACCCTGATAAGTGTACATTGTATCAATATGGTCTGCATTCGGAGCACTGGCAGTGGAGATAGTATGGAGCGCCTAGCAGTTCCCGATAGATGAGATTCCAACAGAGTGTATAGGATAAACAGAGGTTCATCCCCGACATTGGAAAGACCTGACAAACAATCTTTAAATTGGGAAATGTCCTGTGTGGAAGTTTTATGGTTGTAGAGGGGCATCTCTACCTAAGAGGGGGAATAGCAGAACCCTGAGCCGATGGATGTAGTTCTGAACATTGAGGGCCCGACTCTAATTTGAGGTCACAGAGTCTGGCTAAACAGGGATCAGGAGTACCAAATCCGGTTCAACCGTAACCACAACCTCAAGATGAGAGTATCTTAGGGAAAACTTAACAAATCAGATGCAATTAGTTTTAACGGTTATTGGACCTATAGAGGCAGTAAACTGGATTAGTAAAATTGAGAAAAATTTTGAGCAACTGATTGTACTAATTTTGAGTAACTATGAGTGAAGTGACGAAAGATTGAATTTGTTATATATAAAGTTAGAGGTGAGGCCAATTAGTGGTGAAAAATGGTGGTGAAAGGTCTGACTCATCAGCAATTGATTGATGTCGCCTGGGAATAGTTTAAGGAATTATTTTTTGACAGATATTTTTATGAGATTTCATGAACCAGTATGAAGGGAGTTTGTTAATGTGACGCCAGTGGATTAAGAGTCCATAAACAAGGTTGAGATGAAATTTCTTGTTTTGCTAGATTTGCCATAAGGATGTTGTTGATGGAGGTAGATAGCTACCGGAAATCTGAATGGGGACTTAGGCCTGGATTAAGAGATGCAGTGATTCCAGCCCGATTAACGAGCTATGTGGAATGTCTTTATTGGGTACTTGTTTTGGAACAATTGAAGTCCGACAATGGAGGAAGATCCGAGTAAACATAGGGTGGATAGAAAAAGAGATAAGTAAGAATTTTCCCCGAGCAGATTGTAAGAATTTTACAGCCGAAATAGTACGGTGCCCAAGGTTAAAGGTTAGGGCAAAATCAGGGATGCACTCCCATTTCTGTCGGTGATATTATGATCTGGACAGAGTTATGAAATTCGATTGAGGCATGATACGAGACTTAGGGGAGAACATGGTATAGGTGCTCGATCAGTTCAGAGTACCAGAGTTGGACCATTGCTGATTTTAAAATTTGACCTACCTGGAATATTGGTCGGGGTGGCGGGTCAGTTTTTCGGCCACCCCATGTGTTAGGTATGAGAGAAGTCACAGTGGTGAGTTATGCAATAAAGTGACTCGATGATGTGTTTGGCATGGTAGTGTGGAGCACTAAGTTTGAAACTGTTTGTTTATGAGAAATAATCCGTCTTGTACCTATTGTTAATGTAAAAGTGACCAGTGTTCCTCGATAGGAAGAGGACCACGTCAGTAGGGGCTGAGGCCCAGAATATCAGTTTGAGTTTGTCTAATGTCTGTTTTGGATGTTATCACATCCGATGACGTGGTGCTAGGTACACCACATGTTAACTATTAGATGTTCGTATATTGCTTAATTCTGGAGCGTCATACTTTTTGCATCTGTTACTTTGGCATAGTGATTGAGGGTGGAGGATTGTCCTTTAGGGACTGCTCTTGGGATAGGCATCATGTCAGGAGAATCTTTGATTGTTTCTACGGTTTTCGGTGGCTACATTGTTTATGCTACAGATGGAGATCTTCTTATGGATCTCATCCTATTTGTCACTCGAGGTTTGACATCATGCGAGCCATGAATAGATTACACTCTATTCATGTTTATGTAAGTTATTAGGGAAAACCCTAGTAGTATCTGGGAAGTTTATAAGGTATGAGCAGTAGTTAGGTTAGTGATTTGATTTTTGAGTAATAATAGCGTTTTCGAAAATAACTGGTGTTAAGACTGAAAATTTGACCCATTGGCAATGGAGCGTGTTGCTTACATTGGAGGCTTTGGTCATCATATTGGCAGAGCAATTCCACTCAGTTTTGCCGAGGTTTTATTTGGAGCATAGAATGTTAATCTTGCCCTCTGTATCATACATTGTGCGCGAGGAAAGTTGTGCAATTGCGCCATATGTTGACTATACTAATAGTCAATAGATCCTCATCAATGGATGAATCGGTGTCCTCTATAAGAAGGTGAATCCTTCAATTTCGTTCATATCACTTTATTTCATAAAAGAGTAGAGATTCTATACTTGGGACAATTTTGAGCTCTAGAATGTCGTTCGAAGGGAAGCCACCAGAGAATTTGAAAAGTTGTCAGAGTTCTTCGTACTTAGAATCATCCTTTGCCACTTCTCTCTCCAAGTAAGGCTTTAACATTTTCTTTTACCAAGTTTTTATCCAAGAATATGTCATTCACTAGAAGTGAAAATGTTTCTGAGGCTAGTGTGATGCCAAGAGTGCTAGGGTAGAAAGGACTTCCGACCCCATCGTTCTAGACAAAGGTGTTTCTTTGATAACTTTTATTGAACTCGCCAACTCCTTGCTAGGAAAGTTTTGACTGAAAGGGCCAGCAGCTCCAAACAATTTGATGTTGACACCTTTAGAAGTAAACTGAGTATTTATGACCTCAAGATCATGAGGGAACATTGTGAAATCCCTAAAAACGTTAAGCTGAGGCTGCCGAGCGAAGGAGACGCGACCAATATATGCACCATAGATCAGATTGCCGCACATTCAGAAATGTTTAAACTGGTTATAGAGTACCCATTCACCCCATGGATTCTTTAATAGATACGACTTGGTGCTTGGCCAATAGTCTCTTCACACTTGGCGCTTTATGTCATTTTTCATATATCAGTAGAATCGAGTCGGCTTAGAGCTAGGGTTAGAGTAGTTATGTATTTCTTCACCATATGTACCATCAGTAAGCAAGTGGGTGGGTACTTCGTTAGTCGGTGTTCTAGAGCCAATGCCAACCTTTTCCATACCCACCTTCATCCAATCATAATTGGAAAGATAGGTTATTATTTCTATCACCCCCAGAAAAAGTTAAATGGAGAATTCCAAACAAGTGGAGACTTGAGCTGGACACACGATCGTGTCACGCGTTGAAGGATAAGGATTTAGGCAAGACAAATGTAGGTCACATCGAACGGCTTAAGGCGGCTGAGCCCATAGATTTTAAGCAACCTTTAAGTAACGACTAACTTCGTGAGTGTCCTTTTGACTATGAAGGCTTGAATGAATAAGAGGGGGGCCACAAGGCAGTGGGGGGAGCAGAGCTTTTAGTGACGATGAGCCTTTGTTTGTTGGGCTTGGAGGTCATACCTGACGACCTACAAACGTTCAGTGTTGATGACTATAAGGTCCATGACTTGGATTTTGATGCACTCAAGGCGGAACGCCCATAGCCTAAAAAGCAAAGGCCACCTCCCGTTACGGTTGGCCTAGAGGCGGCCGAAGAGGGGACCTAAAGAGACTTCAAAGAAGAGAAAAGCTCTCACCCGCTCATTTGGCTTAGGTAAGTTGGACATACAGCACCGTCTAGACTGGAGCATGATGCCCGAAGAGCTAGTTTTCAAAAGTGCTCCGACCCGTCCATCTGGCTCAGGTAAGTTGGAATTATGGCTTTGCTGGACCATTCTCAAGTCGTCCGAGCACTTTTGAGCATGAGCCTATCTCTACGGGTGATGGGATGGTTCAGCATACAACTATGGTAAGTTCAAACTTTCATGTCCTATATTGGCTGATTAAGGGCAAACGTTAAACTATTTGTTTGCAAGCACTTGTTTAAGTCTAGATTGGAGCTTAGAAGTTGATTGCAACCGTCATGTGTCTTGGCTTGGGAGAAGAAGAAGGTGTTGGTGTCTGACAACCTAGGGCAGAGGCGAGAAGAAGATGGTTAACCTTCAGAAAAGGTCGAGAGGCTTGAAAGAGCCAAGGTTGGCCTAGAGCAATGTCTTGAGATCGAGAAGGAGAAGAAGACTACTACTTCCGTGCAGGCAGTATTATAGGTCCCCTAGTTATAAGGTCGTGCAAGTGCGTGATAGTAAGAGGGGCAGTGGTGCATGGCTATAAAGGGTGCAAGGCGGATATTGAAGCAACTTTCCCTAATCTAGACTTCGGCTTATTTTAGCATAAATTCACTGAGGAAGTTGAGGTTGAGGAGGCAGCTCGTAGGGTGGTTGCTCCCATTCTAACTCTTCCACTTATTTCACGCTGTGTAGGAGGGGAGGCCCTAAGCAGAAGTGTTGGCGTGGTGGCCGTGGAACCAGAAGGGCATGTAGGTATGCCCAAGCATCCGGCTGAGAGTTAGCGAGATGAAGTGCCAGTGGGGCACCATACGAAGGTGTGGGCTTGGGTTTTAGACGTAGCCATCTTCTGTACCTAGCCTTAAAGCCTACCTGTGTAAATAGTAAGCTTGCAAGGAAATAACTGATTTGAGAAAGTCCAAGAAATGTATGAACTTTACTCTTTAGATAAAAAGCTCACACGACGATTACAATGCTATGCCACTTTAGGTCGAATTTCTTAAAAAACTAAAAAATCTAGAGGCTAAGCCCTATAAATATGCTGAGATAATCGCGAGCAAACAGTAAAGAGGGAGGATCTGCCATATTGAAGATGTCCTGCTCATGGATAGTAGCGATGAAGGTTGGGAGCATTCCAGGTACGGTAAATAAACTTCCCATCCAAATCTTCCAGGTGATAAGAAACTAGTCCACCCATTTTTATTCCTGTGTACGGGCCTTTCCAATTTGATGCCAACTTACGGATGGCATCTTCGGGAGCTGAAGCCTCTATCTTATGGAGGACGAGATTGTGGAGGCGAAAGGTGCGAGTGTGCACTGGAAGGTCATGAAACTTGGTTGCCTTGGTCTTGTATGAGGCAAGACAAATTTGGGTTTGATCACTTGTTTCGTCTAATGAGTCCAAGTTGGTCCGAAAGGCCTCGTTGCTCTGAAGGAGTCGTACGCAATAAGCCGGAGAAATGGGACTCCAACTTCAATAGGGATGAAGACCTCAGTGTCGAATTCCAAGTTATAAGGATTCTCGCCTACAGGATTCATTGTTTTCGTCCAATATGCCCAAAGGATTTTGGGAAGCTCGTCCACCTAGAATCCTTTTGTCCCGCCAAGTTTTTTCTTTATACCTTGGATCAGGGTCCTTTTGGTGACTTAAGTTGGCCCTTAGACTGTGGGTAGGCAGCTGAAGTAAAGCAAACTCAATGGACATATTGGAGCAAAAAGTCCTAAAGATGGGGTCAGCAAACTGCTGACGTTGTTCGTAACAAAATATGATGAATGCTAATTGACAAGCAATAGTTTGCCAAAAGAATTTTTCACACTTTCTATTTGTTACGGTGGCTAGAGCTTCTACTTTTACCTATTAGTGAAGTAGTCAATTGCAATGATCCTAAACTTTCGCTGACTAGAGGTAGGTAGGAATAGACCTAACATGTCCATGCCCCATATTGCAAAATGTATGGGACTACTGAGTGAGACTAGTGGCATTGGTGCCTGGTGAGGGATTGAGGCGAATCGCTGACATGTATCACATTTCAGAGTGTAGACTAAGGCAATCTGTCTCATGGTCAGCTAATAATAACGTTGGCAGAAGATTTTGTGTGCTAGAGCTCAGCCTCCCACATGTTGGCCGCATATGCATTCATGTACCTCGCGTAATGCATATTCGGCTTTTAAAGAGGCGAGACAGTAGAGGTAAGGCAAAGTGAATGACCTATTATAAAGGACACCTTCTACTATTGCATATCTCGCTGAACGCATGATGATGTGTCTGGCTTCTTTGTCTTCTAGCAACAATCAATGATTTAAGTATGCCCTAATCGGATCCATCCAAGAAGGCTTTTGCCAACGTCCATCACCTTGACCGATTTGATGTTAGGCTTTTGTAGGAATACTAGATGGACGGTGCGTCCGAAGCTGGAAACATCCAACGAGGCTAGTCGAGATAAGGCATCAACCTTGGTGTTATAGTTCCTACTGATCCAAGTTATGGAAAGGTGCTTGATTGATTAGATTAGCTCTCTTGCTTTGTGAAGGTACTCCATCATGTTGTGATCACGTGCTTCGTATTCCTAAGATAATTGCTTGACAATGAGCTAAGAGCCACTGTAAGTTTAAAGGGACTTTGCTCGCATGGCTTTGGCTAAGTGCATTCCTGCTATGAGGGCCTCGTATCGAACTTTATTATAAAGGCTGTGAAGCTAAAACGAAGATCCTTAGAGTAACCTTTATCTGTTGAGCGACGGCCCTTGTATTCGATAGCGAGGCCATCAGGTCCTTTCTGGCGGTGTTTCTTCGGTTGGGGCTTCATTCTTAATTAGAAGAGTGCATTCAATGATGAAATCCGTAAGGCCTAGCCTTTGAGCAAAGGGTACGACTTATATTGGGTGTCAAATTCCCCAAGCTCCACTAACAACACGACCAATCATCCGGATAACTTTGGTTTGTGTAGTACTTGTTCACAGAATTTTTCCATGAGCATGGTCATTGTATGTGACTAGAAATATGGCCGAAGTTTATGTACAACAATTAGGAGCGGAAAGGCAAGCTCTTTCAGTGCTTGAGTAACGAAGTTCGGCCCATAGTAGATGGGGCATTGTATGTCATCTTATCAGATAAGTATAGCGCTAATTGCTAAGTGAGTAACAACAAGGTAGAGGAATAGTTCTTTTCCAGTGAACGACTTAGACAAATGATGCTAGGTAAGCCTTCAAGGAATCAAATAAGACCTACACTTTACTTCGTTATCCACCATTAAGCTCAACACAAGGAACAACTAATTTATGTTACATAATCTGCCCAGTATTTCAATTTGGCAGCAGAGTAGTCTGTACTCCGAAAATCATAACAATTTAATTACAAGTTCTCTACAGTCAAACTATATATTTTTAGAAACCAGATTTAAAGAGCTACATCTTAGTATTTTACTAGTTTTAATCTCGTGCGTTGCAAACAGAAACCTTATATTGCGATTATCAAAGTATTAAACTATACAAGGAGAGTCTATTTCCACCTCATATTTGTTACTAAAAAACTAACAACTATCTTTAAAATATATTTTTAGTGAAAAAAGTAAAAATTACATGAGAGAATGCAAGTAATATTTCTCAATTACTTGATAAGAGTATTATAATATTGCTCCTAAACTAATATACGAAGGAGCACCAATAAACGTTTATTCTTTACAGAAATATGAAAGTTTTTTTCTTTGAAATTGAAGTAAAATCAAAAGTGATAATATAAATTTTTAAAAGGCCAGATTTTCGTACCAAAAAATAAGTAATAATGGTATTGAGAAAAAGCAAGAGATAGAACATGCATTTAAGCAGGGAAGGAGAAAACGATAATTATTAATTTGAATATCAAATTTAAGAATAAAATTGTATATAGTTTGGAGCTAATTTAGTGATTGGTTTATAAAACTAATTATAAACTCAGATTGTTAAAAAATTGTTAGTATTTTAGATCATAAATAAAAAATAAAAAGCAAAAACATTGGAGAAAGTAGGGATTAGTTTACAAAACTAGTGAGCCCTTTTACTTCAAAATAAAAATTATCAAATTAGCTCGGGGTATGCATAAAATGGTATTACAAAAGTATAGTTGCCAAAGTAAAGTAGAGATAAAAGATGTATGCTTGTCTACAAAATTAGATAAAAAGAGAGATACATGAGGTATTGACATAATTTTTGTTCGTGTGCGTGTGCGTGTGTGTGTGTGTGTGAGAGAGAGAGAGAGAGAGAGAGAGAGAGAGAGAGAGAGAGAGAGTATGAATTCGAATCAAATTGAATTTAATAGGTGAGAGAGAGAAAAGAAAAATATTAAATCATAATTAAAAAAGTTGAGTAGTTTCAAAAGTTAAAATTATAAAGTTCACGTGTCAAGTTAAGACAGTGTCCAAGTAAGAAGTGACTGAACAACATTATCTCAGTTTCAGCTATATATATATATATATATATATATATATATATATATATATATATATATATATATATATATATATATATATATATATATATGGGAGCTGATCCATTGATAGCGCTAGCAAAATAGGACAAGTTGCTAGCGCGATCTGGCCGTCCATCCCGAAAGATGGACGGTCCAGATCTTTTTTTTACGTTTGTTTTAAGTCCGTCCGCTATATTATGTAGCGGACGATTTTTTGACAAAAATACCCTCCAACTTAAAAAGATCCCATCCGCTACATTATGTAGCGGACAAGTTTTCTGACTTTTTTTCTCTTTCTCTCTCCTTTCTCTCATAAATGCTCTGACATTTTTTTTCTCTTTCTCTCTCTCCTTTCTCTCGTCCGCTACATTATGTAGCGGACAAATTTTTTTTACCTTTTTTCTCTTTCTCTCTCCTTTCTCTCATTAATGTCACGACATTCTTTCATTTCTCTCTCCTCTCTCTAATCATTTTTTTTTCTCTTTCTCTCTCTTTCTCTTATTAATTCTCTCTCTCTCGTTTCTCTTCAGAAAGGGAAGAGGAGCAAATTGCAGCCGATTCCAGCACAAGAAAAGCAACTCCAAAAACAGCAAAACAACCGCCATCACCAGCACAATTGGATCAAAATTGGATTGTATTGGATTGATGTACAGATCAAGTTCGTTCTTGTTCGTGGGTCTCTTTCTCTGTCCGGGCTTGTTTTACTCAACCCGTTTTTTGGGGCGCCGGAGGAACCAATTAATGAAGAAGCTTCGGAGCATAGATCAAGCATGGAAACGCTCATAATGTAACCACCGAATGTGAATAGATTAAAAGCCAAGGCACCCCATGGCACATAGCTTGAGCAGATCTACCATCTACGCCTCCCATCGGCCACAACCTGTGAATCAAAGTGAAAAGCAACCGCCACACCATGAAACGACGAAATTGTGGAACCATAGCTTCTGCTTCGAAGTGAATGGAACCGTTGAAATTGTAGATGAAAGCCATGCTCTAAGGGCCGATATGCTCAAACTCTTTTATGCGTATACCGAAAGGAAGATCCCATTTCTGATTAACAAAGTGGTAAGAAAACAGAAGAGACAGAAAGGAGGAGAGAGGAGGGAGAAAACAGAAAAGTGGTGAGAGAAGAGAAAAGAGAGAGGAAGGAGAGAGAAAGAGACAGAAGAGACAGAAGAAATTGATGAGAAAGAGAGAGAGATGTCAGCAAAATTAATGTGCTACTCGTCCGCTACATTGTGTAGCGGACATAACAGAGTCTGAAAATTTGTCTGCTACATAATGTAGCGGACGTAACGGAAACTTGTCCGCTACATTATGTAGCGGACAGACTCGGAGGGTATTATTGTCAAAAAAATACAAAAAATTGTCCGCTACATAATGTAGCGGACGTACTTAAAAAAACGAGAAAAAAATATCTGGGCCGTCCATCTTTCGGGATGGACGGCCAGATCGCGCTAGCAACTTGTCCTATTTTGCTAGCGCTATCAATGGATCAGCTCCCTATATATATATATATATATATATATCATTTTAAGGTCATGTTAAGTCCTTCTAAATACAGACTTCAGAATTTGTCCAACAGCACTTTTACAGGACAGGTTTCAAGTCACGAATTTTAAATCATAATAATAATACTTGAAATAATATGAAATCTGGTGTGTACACTCTATATATGTAGTAGTATAACATATAAAATAACCGAATCCATATCTCAACTAAAAGTATACATTTTTAAGCACCAAGAGCAGTCGATTTTTTAGCCTCGTCCCTATGTTAACCACTACAGCCGATTGTTTTGCACTTGTTTACGATTATTCTCTTTGCACAATTTATCCAAATTTCGCTTCTCTCGTGTTTGCATCAATGTCCTTGTCTTTATCAGACCATTATTGTAACTGGCGATCCATTAATAACTGCAAGAGAGGTGCTTGCTTTCGCTTATTTCTCAAGGCACTTTCTACGGTCCTCAATGCGCGGGGTGGTCTATGCTTTTGTTAACTGTCATATTAATATTTATGCTGCCAACATTTATACTGTATTTTATAAATTGATCTAAGCTTGACTCGGTTACTGGGCTAGTAAATAAATGACGTGAATTTTGGGTCGCAATTACAAAAACTGTCAGGAACCAAAGTTACGAAGTAGGCGAACCTGGAACACTGTCGCAGCCCTAGTTATTCACGTCTCCTTTTTGGTATTTAGTTTAACAAAACCCTGCACTGCAACACATACATGCTAACGAAAGCGAGAAGCAGTACAACAAATTAACGGGTGAGACAAGCAAATTGTATTCCACATTCTTGTGCTTAACTATAGGTTACTTGTGTCCTTCTATGCTCTATCTCCAGCTCCCTGAAGGTTATTCCGTTTTCTTTCAACTTGTTTTTGGTTATGATGTTTTGCAGGATAAGATAGTCTTGAATTGTTATTTTCATTTTCTTTTAAATTTCTGTTCACACTGAAAGTACAATTATGGCGTTGTGTGAAGTTTGTGGAGATGGGTTCTTATCTTTCTCGCTTGTTTTTTCTTTCCCTTCTAGTTTTGCCTGGCACATGGTGTTTGGACAATTGTTAATTTTATGCTTATATTTGCTGTCTTTGAGGAGCTGAGACTTTTTGGGTCTCTCTTTTGTTGAGCTTTTGTATCTATCGTTAAGGATTAAAGCCGGGTATTATCTCAATTTAGTCCATTTGGGTTGTTTTCCTAAGGTGCGAGTTGCTCTAGCTCTAGTTCAGATATGCATTTTTAGGTTTTAAATCATTGAAGGGAAATAAATATGTCGCTAGGCCTGGCTCCAAGCGACAAATTAAATCCTTAATGGCATAATTGTGATCTTACCTTTATTCTGGACTACGTTGTTCTGTAGTAAGGCATAGCAACATGTTCATTTTTCCCTTTTTTTGTTATGTATCCATTGTTTGAAATAATGCTGCATATGAATTTGGATGCAGTTCCACTTGTCTGCAGCTTCCCAACTCCCCTTCTGGTTTTTATTTTATTTTATATTTTTCGTTGTGCAGTTCCATTATCTGCAGTCTCCCTGAGAAGATAAGAGTTGAACAACTTTTTCAAGTCTGGAGGACCTACTTGGATGACCTGCATTAAAGAAAAAAAAACTTACTTGCTCTTGTGACATTGTTCGCTGCTTGCATTGATGCACTCAAAGTGAAAGTTCATGTTTTTCAAGGAATGCTGTATATTTGGCTGTAGCACTTTCTAGCGCCCATTTAGAGGAGAGAAATGAGTTATACAGTTCTTTCTCAGAAATCAATGGTCGATATTTCTTGTTTGCATAAATTGAATCTGGATTTTACCCAAATGGACCTCTGCTGTGGTATTAACCGTTGTTCATTACCAGAAGTATCGGTAAATAATCTCAGTTGTTCTTTAAAAAATACTCTGAATATCCAAAATTGTTTGCGGTGGAGGGGGGCAGTTAATTCAGGAAATCTTGCACCTTTGAAGCAGTGTAGGGCCCAGCAGACAGGTGTTTGCCTTGAAAGAGTTGATGGGGGCTACAAGGACGAATGGTGGTCAGATAGATATGGGATGGCTGTTGAGAAGAAACCTAATGAGCAAATGTCTGTGAAACATTCTTATTCTCTTTCAACGTCGTCAGATGGACCCTTTGTCGAAAATGATGAGGAAACTAATAACAGAATACTTCAAGGTTTTTGCAGTCGTGGGAAGTTAGTCAATGCGTCTAAGTTATTAGAGGTGATGGCCCGGCGAAACCAAATTCCGCATTTCCCTTCTTGCTTAAATTTAATCAGGGGCCTTTGCAAGCTTGACCAGACAGACAAAGCTGCCAAGGCGCTGAAACTCGTGGTCATGTCTGGTGGTGTTCCAGATATTATCACGTACAACATGTTAATTGGGGGTCTATGTAGGAAGGGATGGTTAAAGTCTGCTATTGACATCTTGGAGGACATGAGCTTGAGTGGTTGCCCACCAGATGTAATTACTTATAATACATTATTGCGTTCCATGTTTGATCATGGCAGATTTGACCAGGCCATTGATTTCTGGAAGGATCAGTTGAGGAAGGGCTGCCCCCCATATCTTATCACTTATACAGTTCTCATCGAGCTAGTATGCAAACACTGCGGGATTGTACAAGCTGTAGAAGTATTGGAAGACTTGGCAGTTGAGGGCTGTTATCCTGATCTCGTGACCTACAACTCAATGGTCAATCTAAGTTGTAAACAAGGCAAATTTGGAGATACAGCTTTGGTTATACATAACCTCCTATCTCATGGGATGGAGCCCAATGCTGTTACTTATAACACAATTCTCCATGCTCTTTGCAGTCATGGATGTTGGGATGCGGTAGATGAGATCCTCGATTTCATGAAGGAAACTTCGCATCCACCTACTGTTGTTACGTACAATATTTTGATCAATGGATTGTGCAAGTATGGGCTGCTAGAACGTGCCATTGAGTTCTTTGAGCAGATGGTTTGCCAAAACTGTGCTCCTGACATAATCACTTATAACACCCTGCTACGCGCTCTTTGTAAAGAGGAGATGATGGATGAGGCCCTCCAGATTCTTCACTCTTTAGGCAATACCAGCTGCTTGCCTAGTTTGATCTCTTATAATATTGTAATTGATGGATTGGCAAAAAGTGGTCAGATGGAGACAGCTATGGAGTTGTACAGTCGCATGATAGAGCGTAGAACTATTCCTGATGATATAACCCATAGGTGCTTAATTTGGGGGTTCTGTCGTGCAGATCTGGTTGAAGAAGCTGTTGAGATATTGAAGGTGATGAGCAAGAAAAACCATTGGATAAGAAATAGTGCTTACAGATTCATCATCTATGGATTATGCAAGAAGAAGAAGGTCGATATTGCGATAGAAGTCCTTGAATTGATGATCTCAAGTCGATGGCAGCCTGATGAAACGGTGTATGCTACAATAATCAAAGGGGTAGCTGCTGCTGGTATGGCTGAAGAGGCTACAGAATTACGACAGAAACTTATTGAGTGGCAGGTATTAAAAGATGTCATGTCAGATTGAAAGACAGTTCGTTCATAACTCTACTAGGCAGGCTTCATGATCTAATTACTACCATCAAAAGGTAATGCTTTCTGTCCTGTTTCTATGCAAATGCTCATTTACATTTGGCAGAATGCTTTATCAGTATTTTTATCCACTCCATGACGTCACACTGATGCACGCTTCATCTTTTTGCACTTGTAATGCTATACTTATATGTGAGGGTACTTGCAGGATCTTCGCACTTGTTGCCACATGGCGCCAGGGAGCTTTTAATAAACATGGACACTAGCACTTGGAGAATGGCAACCATGGATCCAAAGGGTAACTTCTCAAGATGCTCGAGGACAAGAGGGTTTACAGTTTGTTTTGTTGAGTGAATCACAGAATTGAGAGTCTAGGCAGGACACTACTTTTTGAAGTTGTATTTCTTTCTGCTCTTGTAGACTAGTGATGTTTAGAAAGTTATTGACGCATGCTTTTGCTTGCCCTTTTCCTGAGAAGCTGGTTATTGGTATACTCGTGTTCTTCTGAAGGTTTTGTGCTTCTAATAGGTCCACATGTAAGCGCAATATTCCGGTGTGTTTGGTGAAACTGAACATGTCATTGTAATTCTTTTACTTCTTTACAGCATGGTTACATGTCATATTACTCATTTCACAATGCACAGATGGGCACACTTTTATGGGGGTGGTTCTGTGTTTAGACAGTTCACATCTTTTCTGTATCACTCACTGGTGTCCTTGCCTAGGAATCCTTGTTGAGTTAGAAGTGGTCCTTTTTAATTTGATACAGGGAACTATTATCATTTCGCTGACTTTTACCTTTTCTTGGTTCCTGGTGTTATATGATAATGCATCAACATAACCTTCCAAAGTGTTGTGGTGATCTAAGTGAAGCTTTAGATGTAGAAGTAGCTTTTCAGAAACCCATGGTATTTACCTGATCCAGAATATGTGTCAGCATCTTGAACTAGCCATCTCATAGAACGCATGGACAAAGGATCATTGTAATTAGATAGGGTGCAGCACGTTCTCACCACAGGGAATGTAGTAGTGGAACTGCAGAGATAAAGGCTCTTTTTGTTACACAAAAGGGAAAGGATGATCAGGCGTACTTGGCTGGTACGAGGGTTAGACTTCTTCCTCCATAGCATGAGAAGCCAACTTTTTGGTTGCTTAGGGGCCATATTCTTTAATTGGAAGGAGTTTTCCAGTTCCTGGATCATGTAAAGTAAGAGTTCGTACCTGTTTGAATTTGCTTCCCCGACCTGAAGCATTAGCAGTCCCACCTCCTACTCAGAAGAAGTCTAAGCGGGGTGATGGTGAGGGACAGGAAAGATCGAGCCAAGGTAGTGGGATTCTGCAGGATACTTGCTTCCCTTTCCTTTTCTACTCTCTTATATCATAACCGCAAATTCGGTCTGCTTCCTCTCACCACTACTTAAAAGTAGTCTCTGTCTCCGCCCTCCACCTCCCTCAAATCTATGAAACGCATCAACATCAAGAATGCAACGCTCGTAAGAGCTCTGGAATTAGGTATCCTTGAAAAAGAGCTCTGGAAGGTCTGCGTTGGTCAGTTTGGTCATCTTGGTGACACCACCCTTCTTCTCTGTCTTGGAATCAGAGGCCATTCCATGAAGCTGCACCATGGCCTTCCTAAGATCATTCTTCTTTGTCGCGGGCTGCATCCCATTCTTGCTAAGATCATTCTCTACATCGAGCATATTCATCTTCAAGTCATTGTCCACATTGATATTTGCTCTTTGATCATTTGGGTATTCCAACTCCTGCTGCTTCAAATTCTTTAGCACCCATATTGTACCAGCAGCTTCCAAAGCCTATTAAAGAACAGAGAAAGACTATACAAGCATCAATAGAACATATGCTCAAAAAGAGGTCCTATTGTAGGAGGCTCTATTGCAAGGAGCACCCAACATTTGAGTGCTATCTCAAATTGCAAAGCCAGTGGTTAGATAGAGAAAAACATTCTGTATTTTGATTAGAATTAAGAGCAATCAAGTCCTCCATAACAGTTGGGTATGCATCCTGGAGATCAGTAGTAATGACGCTCTCTCCGAACTTTCGTATCAAGTGGAATAGTTCATCCTCACCCCTCACATCATACATGGCCTGTGATTTGTATATAAAAAGAAAAACCTACAAACATAAAGAATGTGATATTGTTTGATGGCCTTAGAGATGTGCAGATTACGGTTAGCTTCTTGTAAGAGAAGAACTTCCTATCGTAATTTAACTTTGGGTTTTCTTTTAAAATGGTAATGACACTCTTCTCAATGTTGCATTCTTTGATTTATTTTCTCTGGTTCGAGGTATATTCAGAACTCTACAAGGTTCGGCGAGTCAAACCTCCAGAATGCTTAAAACTAGATTCAAGCCTTGCCCTTTGGGGGCACACTTCATTTCTTGGACTATATTCAAATCTCGTTCTTTTCTTTTTTCACTTTGAAGATGAAGATTTCCGCGGTGGTTTGACGTTCATCTTGTCGAGAAGAACAAATCAAAGATCGAGTTCGGTAACAGATGTATTGGAATTTTAGCAGATGTAGCAATTGAGTACTCGTTGTGAAAAGTTGAAGCATGCCCAACCCAACCCCAGGCCTGGAATCCGTTTTTGCCTTTTTAGGTCCTCGGGTAGCCTCCAAAGAGCGTTAAGCTCCTCGGCTAAAAACACTGCAATTATACATGACACAGAAAATATGGACTTTCTCCTCCCTAGCTTCATTGCAACATCTTTTCTGTATGTGAATGTAATAGAGAGCACTGGCTAGGAAGTGATCATACTCTTGTCAAAAGAGTGAAACAAGGAAAACTAACTTCTAAAACACAGCTACAAAATCTTGTCCATCTCTATACTTTGCCACTCATGTTTTGCATTGAATTATAGCGCCGATTTGCTCCGTCAAGATATCCAACTTTGGAATAAGTTACAGGTGAGAGCATCTCAAATTGACTGACCAAAGCTGCCAACAACAGAACAATGGACTAGAATACCGATGGAACGATCTGTCGAAACAGCCCCGTTAATTGACATAGAAGTATCAACTCAATTAAGCAAAGCTACTTCTTGGTTTCGGAATGAGTCAAGTCTTTGTAAGCGTCCAACATAGGAAATGTTTTGTTCAAGCGTTTCAGCGACTCTTTTGAGATTATATCTGCTGAAAACAGGGAGTTCGCCACGTCCATAGCCTCGGCTCTCCATCCTGCGAAACCTATGCCTTCTATTAGTAGAACATAGGTGGTTTCATTTGGGCGGCAACTTTTTTCAACCATCTCTGCTAGAACTTCAATCGCATCATCAATCCTATGAACTTTACACAACCCGAGAAGCACAATGTTGTAAGTTATAACCGTTGGCGAGTATCCGCTAGTCTCCATATCCCCTAACAACACAATAGCCTCATCCACCATTCCATCTCTGCAGAAACATGAAATAAGTGAATTGTAAGTGATCTCATCAGGGTCAATCCCTTTATTTATCATCTCTGAAACAATTCTCAAAGCCCTTGTTTGATCTCGATTATTCCACAATGCACTGATCATCGTGTTGTAAGAACTCACATCAGGAGGACAACCCATCTCACTCAACTTGTCAAAAATTGCCAAAGCTTGATCATCATTGCCATTCTTACCCAAAGCAGACAAAATCGTATTGTAGTTTACTATATCCGGTAAGCAACCACTCGATATCATGTAATCCAAGAATGCAATAGCCAAATCTAATCTTCCCTCTTTGCACAAAGCAGCAATCAAAGGATCAAAAGTATAAGTATCAGGAGTTAATCCCTTCTCCATCATAAGCTTTAATACATTCACCGCCTCATCTATTTTTCCATCGCGACACAATGAGCTAATCAAGATGCCGTAAGTAACCACATTCGGCTCACAACCTCGAGAAAACATCTCTATCACAAGTTTCTCCCCATCACTCCATTTTCTCTGATTCAATAATGCGCGTAACAAGATATTATATGATATTACATCGGGTTTGCAACCCTTTGATGGAAGGCTCCTAACGAATTCAAAAGCTTGATCCATCATACCTTCTCTACACATTCCCCTAATGAGTGCATTGTAAGTATACATATCAGGTTGAAGCCCTCTTGCCGACATTTCAATCAAAAGCTTCATTGCTTCGTTAATCCCACCTTCAAGGATGGTTGCTTCTATCAAAATTGTGTATGTAATCACAGTAGGATTGCAATTATCTTCTAGTAACTGATCCAGCATTTTCAAAGCCAATCCAAGCTTCCCCCTACTACAAAGACTCCCTATCATTATATTATAAGTAACCACATCGGGTGAAAACCCTCGATTTCTCATCCGATTTAACACCTTATTGGCTGATTCAATCTGATTCAGCTTGCAAAATCCACTAATTACTGCATTGTAAGCGAACACATCTGGTTCACCATGTGCCTCCAAGATTTCCATGACTTTAACTGCTTTCCCAACGTTTTTCGAATTGAAGAAACCCTTTATGAGCTTTGTACAAAGAATTACATCTGGCTTGTAACCCCTATTCACCATACAATCAAGAAAATATAGCGACTCATTGTACTTGCCAGCTTTGCAGGACCTGTTTAGCAGTTTCATCAAATGGGTTTCCTTGAAATCATAAGAATGCAAATGGGTTGGTCTTGTTTCAGTAGAAACCTTCCCGTTTGGTGCGTTTCTCGATTTATTGATGTTGGGATTAAGGCTTCTGCAGTTGACAACAGGGTTGCGATAGGGATGTGAAGTGGGTTTTGGCTGGGCACCAAAGGGGAGGCACTGGGGAAAGAGTTCAGCAGAGTATATAGTCATTGCTTGATGGTTTTTTTGGATTTAATGGTCATGGAGCACCGTGCTCAACAGCAACTTAGAGAGGCAGACAGATTGAAAGAGAAAAATACCTGTAATTCTGCATGAGAAGTTGGAGGGGACGGAAGTTGGCAGTTGAGAGATACGAATTCTGGACTTTCTGGAGGCCACATACACTCGAGGCCTCAATTTAGATTTTTCTTTGGATATTATCGGATCATATTGTTTAAGATAAGGTAACACATGAATTTTTTTACCAAAAAAGGCTTGAAGTAACTCATGGGCGGGTACCAGTGTCTGATAGTCACTTTTACCTTCGAAGCAAGAATCTTGTTTCCAGGTTCTCGTTACTGGGATCAATTCAAAATATTTAAAAATAAGCA
Organism: Escallonia herrerae; assembly: GCA_033070095.1. Classification (NCBI taxonomy): domain Eukaryota; kingdom Viridiplantae; phylum Streptophyta; class Magnoliopsida; order Escalloniales; family Escalloniaceae; genus Escallonia; species Escallonia herrerae. The sequence continues at coordinate 282,878 of JAVXUP010000383.1, read as the reverse complement.
AATAAAAATTTTAAAATTATTTAGTAATCCGCTTTTTAGCTTTGAGAATTGAATATTTCGATTTTTCAATTTGATTATAGAGTTGAAAATTGGCCTATCAAATTCAAAGTTAGGGCAAATCTGGCTCTTCTTTTAAAAAAAAAAAACTCATGACTTAAGGGTCTGTTTGACACAGCTTTTTTTTCTCCAGTAGTCAGTTTTTAAAGAGCAGTTTAATTTTTTTTTTTTACAAAAAGAAGTGGGTGTTTGATAACTCTTTTTTTTTTGAGTTTTTTTTTTTGGGTGTTTGGTAACCTTTTTTATTTTGACTTTTTTTTTTGTAGTGGTTTGCGGTGGCAGTGGTGGGGCGTAGCGGTGGTCGACGGTGGTGGTGGCCAACGGTTGTCGCGGCAGTCGCTGCCGGCGGTGGTGGCCGGAGGTGGCCCCCCGGTGGTGGTTGCCGGCGGTCGGTGGTGGTTGTCGGTGGTTGCTGTCTGGCTGGGTTGGGTGGTGGCTGCCGGAGGTTGCTGCCGGCAGTGGTGGCCGGAGTGGCCTCCGGCCAACGGTGGTGGCCACCGCCCACTGCTGCCCGGTGGTGGCTGCTGGCGGTCAAAGGTGGCTGTGGTGGTGGCTGCCGAAGGTGGCCGCCCGGTGGTGGTTGCCGCCGGCCGGAGGTGGCTGTCGGTGGTTGCTGTCTGGCGGCGGTGGTGGCCGGAGGTGGCCTCCGGCCAACGGTGGTGGCTGCCGACAGTCGGAGGTGGTTGTCGGTGGCTGCCGGGCAGCGGTGGGTGGTGGCTGCCGGCGGTGGGTGCGTTGTGGTGGAGGTCTCAAAAAAAAAATTTAAGTGAAAAAAAAAAGAGCTTTCTCCTCTTTTTTTTTTACTCTACAATTTAAAAAGTGGGTTTTTAAATTGGAAAAAAAAGAGTTACCAAACACCCCATTTTTTCCCAATTTTTAAAACTGAAAAAAAAAGAGCAAAAAAAAACTCCGTCAAACGGCCAGAGTTGGACTTCCAAAAATTGTTACCTCAACCCAACAACACCCACCCACCCACACAAACAATTGCATACATGTGTGTGTATAAACATGTGTATATATGTATGGATTTGTTGTAAAAGCTGACAGCCCCACCCTAAAACATTTAGGGTTCGTTTGATAAATTTTTTTTTTGGTTTTCAGTTTTTAAAGAGCAGCTTAATTTTATTTTTTTTACAAAAACAAGTGGGTGTTTGATAACCTTTTTTTTTTGAGTTTTTTTTTTTTGGTGTTTGGTTACCCTTTTTATTTTGACTTTTTTTTTTGGGTAGTTTGCGGTGGCGGTGGTGGTGGTGGGGCGTGGCGGTGGTGGTGGTGGGGCGTAGCGGTGGTCGACAGTGGTGGTGGCCTGCGGTGGCTGGTGGCTGCATGAGGCCGGCGGCCGGAGGTGGCTGCCGGCGGCCGGAGGTTGTTGCCGGCAGTGGTCGCCGGCCGCCGGAGGTGGCTGTCGGCGGCCGGCGGTGGCTGCCGGCAGTGGTGGCTGGCGGCCGGAGGTGGTGGGAGGGTGTTGGTGGTGGTCTCAAAAAAAAAAACCAAAAGTGAAAAAAAAAATCAATTTCTAGAGTTTTTTTTTTTACTCTGCAGTTCAAAAACTGGTTTTTTAAATTGGAGAAGGAAAAAAAAAATGGTTACCAAACACTTTTTTTTTCCAATTTCCAAAACTGGAAAAAAAAGTTGCGTCAAACGTGGCCTTAGTCACCCCCTAACTCTTTTTGGAAAATTACGCTCTTATCTACCGGTCTATAACAATTAATACATTAAGAATTAAAGGTCATTTAATTCGTAAAAACTAAAGCCCTAATGGCTCTTTTTTCTTCCCGGTGTCACCATTGTCACTAGTCACCACCATTTCCTTAGGCACCATGACTCTCACTCTGTCCTACATCTTTATCGTTGTTCCTATGACTCTCATCTTCCCTCCATATCATCGTTGTTGCATAATTCTGTTCATTCTTCCGCCCCGTCATCCTCAGTCTGATTGGCGGTGAAACATAGAAGGGGTGTGGCCGAACTCCTGAAATTCTCAAATCAAATGCACTGCCCTCTGTTATCCTTGAATTATATCACTGGTTATCCCACTGACGAGTAGATGTTGGTGCAGTGTTGTGCGTGCCAACAGTGTCATGCTTGGCTGGTTGTGGGAGGAAGTCTAGCAAGGGGAAAAGTAAACATAGGATGAGAACTAATATGACATTTGGGCCATCAACCTGTAGCTGCTATAAAGGAGATGGGGAACCTTGAGAGTCAAGGCCTGTAAAAGAGAAAACGACTGATAGTCGATACGGCTTCGGTTGTGGAAACTTTCTGAGGTCTAAGTCCCGATGCAACTACAGGAGTAAAACTTCGAAAAAATCATAGATGTTTACAGAAGTTATTTTTTAAATGAATCCCAAAATTTCCTTCTAAAAAATTATGTCCTTTTGTGCTGTGTCCAAAAAGAAAGAGTTTTGCACATTTTTGGTTCGCCGAGTTTGAAAATTTGGAGTGCTCCTATTTCCAGACGTAGCCGTTGTATCCCGGGAGACTTTCGTCAAGAGACCATTATCACCGTTGTACGACGAATAAAGTCTTAAGGACAGTGAATTAAATTCACGCCTCGGTTTTCAGCTTTCTGCGTTTCTGTTGTAAGTTATTATACATTGTTCTATTTCCAGTTTATGTCACTGCTGTTTGGAACGTTAGACTTTTGCATGTTAGAGTTATTTCGAAACTGTTTTCCGCACAAGCACACACAAAGCAAACATTGTATTCCAAAAGAAAGCAAGTAAACCTGATACAATCCAGCAAAAAAAGCCTAATTTTTATTGTGAAGCCGTATGTTACTGTTTCGTACCACTACACCTAACCTTATATGCACAAGTTCACATATTTTGCAGGTTATATTCCTCTGGATTGTAGAAAAGCTCTTAATCAAAAAGCCAAAATGTTTTTAATCAGTTAGGCTAATGTTGCAGACCACACAAAAGTAGAAAACTTTATTCAAACTGCACTATGCTGACCTCCCTGCACCTTGATTGCTCGACAATGTAACTACGTAAAGAAATGAGAAATCCATGTCCTTCACCTCACAGTTGGAAGACCAAGCACGAATTCAAAGATAACAAGTAAAGAAACTGAGTTCACATAGCAACATTGGGAAACCTTTTTATCTAATCCGAGTATTATAATTGACAGAAATTTAATTCAAGTACATTATAACTGAAATTAATGATTCAACAATAGGACCATCTATGTACCAGAAGAGAGGTCATGTGAGCTGTAAGCACAAAAGTACATCAAACAACCACTGTGAAAATTGTTAACAATGCAGTTAAATACATTTTCTACCACTGAAAATTGTTCGAGTCAAACAACTCGCCAGTATAATTATCATCAGCAATATCTGGAGCACCAATCAATACGTCAAGAAAGCTTAGATCACCAAAAGCTGCTGCGTCAAAACCATCAAGATCAGCCATAGCTGCTGCACTAAAATCATTAACATCTGGCAAAGCTGCTTCTTCTGCAGCTACAAGAGGCCTAGCATAGATTTTGTTCAGCGGCCAGGATGTCTGATCTCAACAAATCGAATGCTCCTCCTTCCATGGCTAATGGGTTCTGGATGTCATCCCATACGGCATTGTCAGCCTTCCCCATATCAGTACCACAGTCAGTGAGTGACGGTCCAGAAGCGATAGGTGGCGGCAGAATACTGCAACTCAAAGGCACATCTTCTTCCCTCGAGTTATTATTCAAGTAATAGGAGGTGGAGGCTGTAAGGAACTGCTCGTGCTTGGCAGCTTTGTGTAGTGTATCGAGCTTGAAACACCACGTCCATGGCCAATTGATTCTAGTTCTCAGTTTGAATTTACAGAGGGAATTAGCAACTGAATGGAATTAAAGAGAGAAGAACCAGAAATGAGAGGAGAAAATAGAATTCACTAGAGAGAGAAGGTTCTCATATCACATTTTTCATGCTTCTACATCATCTCTTCCCCTGATTTATAGGAAATCTCAACTGAAATTCAAACAGGAAAACAGAAACAAGCGGCAACTTTTCGAAAAATAGGAAAGTGTCGCTAAAGAAATTTAAATGCAATCTTTAAATGGTGGCCTCAAACGCTGTCGTCTCATCTAACAGGTTGAGTGTCCAAACGCTGCCGTTCCCTTAGGCGCGAATATCTTCTCCAAGCGACGTCGTTACTGGCGTCACAGGCTTCTTCTTGATGATTTTGATCTTCAATGTCTTCAATGGAGCTCGAGTTGCACCTTGTGGCCATTCTGTCTCAGCTCCGTCCCTGGTTCCTCCTGAGCTTCAGCTGGGGCTTCAACTGCTGGGGCTGCTACACTTTGGTGACGGGTTCAAGATCAGGCACAGGAACAGGCGCGACAGCCTCACCATTATCATCATAAGAGTCACCAAATTTTCTTTTCTTGTTGTTTTTGATTCGGCAAAGCACGTAGTCGTTCTTGTTGGGGAGCGAAAACTCGTCCATGTTCCAATGGTCCTTCTCATCTTCTTTGAAGACAAAAGATTTCAAGAACCCAGACACCTTTTTGCCACTTTCATCAAGAATCTTCTTTGTATGGGTCGCATGCCAGTTGTCGTTGTTGCCAACGGTGCGATCAAATCTCTTACACCCCTCCTTTCCTTTCTTCTTCAGCTGGGTGAAGAAGTACTCTGGCCTTCCTCCTTCTCTTTTAATTTGGCTGAAGATTTGGTGCAGTTGTTTCTCATCATATATGTCACCCTCGGTTACACTGCCATGAGAGGGCAATGGCTTACCAGAGACCTTGCAAGAAAGATAAATTAGTACCTTGTCGTCTGTTGGGTCAAATCGGAACCCTGTCGGTAATCTTTCCATTCTTGAATAAACTTATTACTCCTATGTTTTCAACTTGTACTTGAGTATAGTGATTCAAGAAAGAATCAACTTCAAGAAAGAGGCGGGTATTACTCCTCTGTTTTCCTCTTCAACTTCTCTGCTTTGTATTTGACTAAATTGATTCAAGAAACAATCAGATGCAAGAAAGAATTAACTTATTACTCCTCTGTTTTCTGCTTCAACTTCTACTTGATTAAGTTGATTCAAGACACAATCAGACTCGAGAAAGAATTAATCTGTGGGTAGCTGCTGATTGGAATCAAGCAAATTTAGTAGAAAAGAGCAGGGTGTATGGCGGGCATTCAAGATTTGAAGTGAGGAGTAAGGAGGGCAGTGGAGCATATATATACACTCTCCTAACCACCAAGTTATTTCCTATTGAATTATGTCTTCAGTGTTGAACCGATGTGCTCCTGATTGTGTTTACTGATTATTAGTATATGATATGATGATGACGATGATTATGTCTCCAATGTAAAAACATGATTTACAAAACTCGTGTACTTACCATAAATGCCTTAAAAACATCCTCTAATATAAAAAAATGCATATATAATGAAATACGAATTAAAATGAGATTTTTAAAAACAAAAAAAGGCGATGTAATAGTTGATTAAAAAATGCATTATCTGAAGTAGGATGTAATAGTTGATTAAAATAAAAAAGACGATAAAACAGTTGATTGAAATTTATTTTGTTCTAATGAATATCTATGGTAATTAGCGCAAAAAGTTATTCAAATAAAATAAATCTGTTACAATCTTTTTGGTAAATAAAATACTAACCATTTTATTGATGTTCCACCACAAAAAAGTAGATATACACATTTAATTAACTAAAATCGTAAGAATTAATTTTTAAATTTGATTGAAACCCGTATACAAATATATTAGTGTCAATAAAGGTTTCTAAAAATTATTTTTTAGTAGATCATTATTTTAAAGATTAATCAATTTTGTAAGATTAACAATATTTATATTAGTAAGCCTTATATAATCTAAACATTGGTTAGAACTTAACTTTGATGATTCACAACAAGTACAGAGTTTTCATATGGCGATCAGAGCGATATTAAAGAGGCTGCCGGCGTGGGGTGGTGGTTCATGCTTTAGTTTCAGGTGGCATTAATTACTTGTGTCTGTGGAACCCTAATCTGCAAATTAGGGTTTCAAAACCCTAATCTGCAAATTAGGGTTTCAAAACCCTAATCTGCAAATTAGGGTTTTGATGATGGCTCAGAATACTTCATAAAGATCAAATTGAGAAAAAGGACCATGGCTCGAAATAATTTTGATGAAATTGACTGCAAATTGAGAAATTTTTAAATAGGGAACAAATTAATTTTAGGGTTTTAAAACCCTAATCTTTAAATTAAGGCTGAAATTAAAGATTAAAAATTTTAAAAATATTCAGTATATACAGTACAGGGAGTAGTATCGTCATTTTAAAAATATGTATTGATGACATAAAAAAAATTCACTTTTTGGATGGAACCCTGACGGATGGACACAGGTAATACATTTGAAACACTTTTGGTCAAGGAATGTTACATTTTAAAACTTTTTGTCCTTCACTGTAATTACCCCTTAACCTCAAGGACATAGATGTAATTAGCCCTTTCTAATTTTATTTTTGTTTCCACATTTAAGTCTCCACCAACTCATTTTCTCTCTCCTGACCCACGTTTTTACACTTTTTTATTACATTTATCTCTCCTCAATTAACACTCTACTAACCCATTTTTTTCTCTCGGCCCACTTTCTTCTCCTACTCTCTAAAGGATATAATGGAAAACACATAATGTATGACTTAAATTCTTAATCTGCGTGCCAAAAAAAAGTGATAAATTTAAGTGGGACGGATGGAGTAGTTTTTATAATCCCTATAGTGAATGACGTACAAACCAACTCTTTTTTAAGACATCTCGACCAATAAAGTGACTACATCATATTATTGATATGTAGATAGGTTAATTAGGCATATGTTCCTAAGATTAGGATGAAATTACAGTCAATAACAATAATTTTAAAATGTAACAGACCTTAACCAATAACTTTAAAAAGGTATCGGTCGTGTCCTTACGTCATTGACTAGTTAAAAGAATGTATACCTGCTTTTTAAGAGTCAATACTATCCTCATATTGTATATACGAGGTAAATACAACACAACAATTTAAACTCCTAATTTTCTAAATTAGGGTTTTAAACATAAACCCTCCCTTACTCCACCATACCACCTCCCTTTCCCTCACACCCACCCATGTTGCGCCCTGTCCCCTACCCCACCTCACTACTTCCATATCCATTCCCCTAACCCATAGCCATCCCCTCCCTCCTCCCATATGGGGCGCCTCCATCAATTGACCGAGCAAGGGTAAAGAGATGATAGGTTGCTGACCACAGTGGCTCCAACATTTACAATGAAGGATATTGATTTCCCTAGCACCTTATATGTTCCTTTTCCAGAAGCTCTGCGAGGAAATTGATTTGGAATTAACCCAAGTCAACAAGTCTACAAATCGACATGTTGATTCTTTGGCCACCCTAGCTTTAAAAGTAAAGTCCGAATATGATGAAGATAAAGTTGTCATTAAGATCAGCAAGTGACGAACTCCAGCTTATGGGACTTTAATGATAAGCTGTATGAAGATTTCATTAAAGAAGAACATTGGAGACGTTCTGTGATTCAAGAACTAAAGCAATTAGGGTTGACGGGATGGCCTGTAAAGGTGGTGGTTGTTGCGGGGTTGCTATTGGAGTTTGGTGGTAGTGGTGGACTGATTTTGGAGATGAAATCTAAGTAGGAGTCGGCCCCTGGTGATCGACATAGAGATGGTAGAGGCATTGCCGGGCAGATTGGTTTTGGTGGTGGTATATAGATTTTAGGGATAAAATCTGGGTGGTAGTAGATGCTATGAAGAGAGAAATATGACAAGTGAAGGAGGAACGACGGCACCAACGTTGTAGATGGGTGGTTAATGTTGATGATGGCGATGTCTGTGGCTGCGACGGTGGTGCTGTGGGAAGAATTCTTAAAGTAAAAGGGGAGATATAAGGGATGGCATTTCAAGAATTTACCCAAGTCATAAGTGTAGCGAACTCCCTAAAAAAAATCCAGAAAAGGGATTTTTCAATGAAGTCACCATCTTATCTACTTTAAGGAAAAGAAGACAAACCTAAAAAAATGACTCAATGCTGTCTAAGAAAGACGACTGTTCTATCAAAACTGTAAGAGGGGTTGGGGACTAAGTTACGTAACGGAAAGGTGTTAGGCACACGCCATGCCATTTTAATCTCTATTTCACTTCTAGTGATTAATTGCCTTAACAACACGTAACATGCAAAATACAATAAAACTTGCCCTCAGTTAATTTTTAGATTTTTTACTTGAACTCGACAGTAGGGGTTAAGTGGCCTATGTATCCAATCAAATTAATCGGAATTAAAACCTTTGTAGTTTGACACTGATCCTACAGAGAGTAATATGCATTTCGAGACTTGCACTTAAACAAGAAATGGATAAAAAGACTATTTTTGTTGTCTTTGGAAGGAAATGCAATTACGGGAAAGGGATAACAATCTAAATTTCTACCCTAAAAATTACCTCATGATGTAGCCTACCTTGATGACTTGAGGTGTTCTCTGTAGAATCCACGATGCAAAGAATAAAAATAGGAGTAGTTTGAATGACTAGACTTCTCGAGAGAGATAACATGTGACTTCCCCAAGAAATGGCAAACAAGCTCTTAAGAGAATCAACTCTTGGACTAATAAAAAATTGGCCCCTTAAAATGTAGGCCAAGACTCCTTTTATAGTAATCAGGGTCGCAGAATCTGATAAGATTGACAATGTCAATCTGTAAGGCTGAAGATAAGTCAGAATAATCGCAGATTAAAAAAGCCAGTTAGTCGGAAACCGGCCTATTTAGCCCATTTATTAAAAATGATTTTTTCCCAAACTTTAAGGCATTATCTAGCCTATTTTCAGTGATTATCTCTAAAATTGTGAGATAGAGTGGGTGTTTGTGGTTGGCGATTGGTGGCGGTTGGGCAATTGGTGGTGTTGGGCTGTCGTGACGGTGAAGATAGGCACGACGGCTGGACAACGAAGAGTTTCGTGGTGGCGTGGATGACTGACGGCGGTCGTGGATGGTTGATTGAGTTCCTCTATGTACCAGTACTAATTTATGTGTTCAATTGTTGGGGCCGGCGGTGGTGGGTGATGTTTGAACATGGCAGTGGTGGTGAGAGTCATGGAGATAGCCAAACAGGGGTCTCAACTCTCAATATGTGTGATTGGCTGAAATTAGTGATGGAGATAGCCAAAAAGAAAGGGAAGATGAGAGATCTTGGTTCTCAGGGATGGATCTTGGGCTGATGCAGATGCAGAGGATTGGCTGGTGGGTATTGGGTAAAAGGGAGGGAATAGAACCCTAATTTTGGGACAGAGGAAGGAAAGCGATTTGTCGGCGGATTGGCGGCCGGCAAATCACACCTGTAAAGTACATAGACGGATACGAATTGGAAAATAAAATACCTTCAATGGTAGAGAAGTTGGACATGCATAATTATCATTTCACACAGAAATTGGTGAGATAAGATTATATGATTTTTCTTTTGTTACACAAATATTAATGTATTTGACGGCACACGTGATGAGTAAATATCGCATAAAAAATGATCAGTTAAACAATGACAGTATCGCACACGCATCACGTGTGCACGGCGGCTCATTAATAATAAAGCCTATTATATAATTAATTAAAATACCTACAAAAATGGGGTATCTACAGAGCCCTTGGGGATGGAGCACGCTTGTGGGCAAACATCACGGAGAAAAGGACAACACATTTTTGTGGCAAAAATACGGCAAAAGACAATGTGACTCAAAGATTGACTAAAAGACACACAGATATAAGGCTGGACCTGTACCAAATTCCTATAAAGAGGAACATACCAATGTAGTTCGATGAAATATAGATATTGTCCGAAGTTGAAGCCAACAGTAACAACAACAATCGTCAGACAATGTAGAAAAGAAAATTTTGGCTGTTTTTGGAGGCACCAAATCAATTTGAATAATCGACAGACAAAACTCATGCATAGATACCGAAGCCCCCAAATCAATTTGAAAGGATAGTCTAGCTATGTAAAAGAAATAGAAAACCCGTCCGTTATTGGAGCCCTTGAATCGATTCGAAAGGGTCAACAAACTACAATTTCGTGTCTGTTACTGGAGCCACCAAATCGATTTGAATGGTTGATTGATAGTTACCGAAACTCCAAATCGACTTGAAATGGTCGTCTAGACATGTAAAAGAATCTTGCATGTGCCAGAGCCCCCAAATTGATTTAAAAAGGTTGGCATACAAGATGAAAATGATTTTGATCGTTATCGGAGCCCTCAAATTGATTGAAAAGGGTTTGCGAATAAAATGAAATAACTTTGAATGTTACTGGAGCCTTCGAATCAATTCGAAAGGGTCGACAGTCAAACTAAAAACTTGACTAAGAACTGGAGCCAACAACGCTCTAAAGCAGTTGGTCGCTTAGACAAAAGAAAATTTATGAAATATCACTCAATCCGGAGCCAATAATGCCATGAAAACAGTTGGTCATTGAGTGCAAAGAAGTCAATTCGTGACATCTTGTATTGGCCTTACATCGTACAAGAACCATTGAGTAAAGCAAAAGATTTGAAAAAAATCTGGCTCGTGAACAAACCCAAGGATAAGATGCCGAACATGCACAGGCGGGCAAGCAAGCACACAAGTGCTGAATAAAAAAGCCCTCGGGGGTATGAACATGTGGAATTTGGAGGCAGGCAAACACACAAAACTGTATTGATGGCACAAACATTCGAAGCACACACGTACAAAGTATGAATTCTAGAAAAAAAAATTCGAAAAGGTTTGAAAACTGGCCGGTTGGTCAGAACTGATGAGAGATTTGAAATTTGGATCAAAGACCAGCTCATTACTCAGCAAGTTTTGTAAATTATTGAAATTTCGGCACGAAAATCGACTGGCTAGTCAGAGACTTTTTTTTTGAAAATTAAAGAACCGAAAATTGGTCGGTTGGTCAATCACATTGACCAACTTAAATAAGAAGACCAGCCGGTTTGGATGCCCAGTTTTGTGCGCGAATTTAAGATTTTTGTCAAACACTTTTAATTCAATTGAACCTAATTTCTTTCAGATTTCTTCTAGATAGGATGCCTAAGTCGTGTAATCTTGCCCTAATCACACCCCTAGCCTATAAATACAACCAACCAAACCTCAATTTTGCAAAGTCATGGATGAGTATGTGCAAACCCGCAAGGGCCACGAAGGTCATTATTGTTGGCTACGGCTTCTAAGGATGCTCCTTATGTCTAAGAGATCAATCATCGTTACTATAGGTTCCGGCTCTTAGTCATAAGCCTTCGATGTGTCTAAACGACCGATCATTGTTAACATTGGCTCTAGACGACCTCAAACCAAGAAGATTACCCGATTTCTACTGAAAAATAGGGTCAATGATCGAACTCTACTAACCCTGGACCAGGGTACTCATCTCAGCGCTCTTTTCTTTGCGAAAAAGGTACATTTTGCTCGACTTTTTCCTCTTTACACACAGTATTTCACCTTGCTTCATACACGCACCATTCTCATGCACAGTAGGACCCACATATTAGGTTTTTCAAGCAATTTCCCTATGAACAAGACAGTTTATTTTTAAGTTTTTTCTTTACTTCGCGATTTTGCAGCGCCTTCCCTCAAACATGCGATGTAGAGGCTCTCCAAATCTTTTGAGAGAATGATGGACAAAATTTCCCCTGCCATCATGGGCTTCCATCCCTTTTTGGATGGGTTGCACGCTTCAACCCGGAGGAAAAGGCACGTCTTTTGTCTTGCAGATTGTTGGTGGGATTCCACCAACACCTTTCATATGCCATTTAGGAGGCTACGGTCACCCAATTTGATTTCACAAACATCACCAGTGTTTGTTCTCGAGGGAGGCTCGTGCCTTGGACTCATGATCTCGATAAGGATCAAGACCTCGTAATCCATTTGCTCGGTTACAAACCATCCTTTTAGAAGGGTAGTTTGATATTCTTGGATTCCACCCGCGCTCATTATTTTTAGAGCACGTGAACTTGGATAGGGTGGAGCCCACGGTAGTTGATCAATTTATTCGGGAATTTTTGCTTTACACTCTAGGAAAACCCTATCCTGTAATAGGGATGACTCTGTCCAACTTTGAAGCCTTCGGGCTTTAAGGTGATTGAGGAGAATAAGGAGTATGACGGGGATACTCCCGCTCTAGTTTATGTATTGATCGATGGGAATGGTGTCCCGAAAGCAATCCCTCAGCTTCGTGGGATTCAACGATGTTTGGGAGACATATCTAAGCTTTCGATTATTTTCTAATAGTTTCATACTTATTCTAGACATATTCTCACATATGACATGTTTGCTCTCACATATTTGGGCTTTTGAGGTTCTTGGTTCTCGTGCTCCTCGCTTGAAGGAAGCATATAATGTTGAGACTACAATGATGATGACCCAATGAAACTATAGGGATGAAGAAGCTGGGTCTTGGAGTTCGTGCACCGAGACAGCTACAACGGGTTACGAGAGTGCCGGTAAGCAATCTATATGATTTTGCTATTTTCTTCTACATATGCTAATCGAACTCTCACCTTTTTTCTCTCAAGAATCCCTTTCTTGAGGGGGAATAAGGCGGGGGATTATGCTGAGTTGGCCCACACCTGGTGCCAAATATTGTTGGTGGAACCCTCATAAAAAGAGTTTTACCTAGAAGATAGGGTGCTTCCTTAGCACTACCTGAAGGCTATAGGCTTTAGAATTCCACCTGCCCCTCCCGAGGAGTTGTACTGCACCTTAGAGTTAGACTGGGGGCTAAGGCAGAGTCTGATAAGGGGAATTGTAGTGTCCTTCTTGCTGTGGCCAAACAATAGTAGGTGCTACGAGGCATTCGTGCACGAAGATCTGGTGCCTCCCAGGGGGAGAGGGCAGCCCGAGAGAAGAAGGCAAGAGGAAGAAAGAGGCTGATGTGGCCGAGGGTCTTCCATTCCCTCGATGGACAGTGTCGATCTACCCGAAGGGGAAGACCGGAGAGCATGAGCCGATTTCGCTACCGAAAAAAGACTCTGAGGTCTTCAGGTTCAAGGAGTTGGCCCGAAACCATACGGTAATATTCAGACTCGACCTTATTTTATTATTATTTTTTATAGAGATTTTGACTTTATGCATTCTTCTTGATGTAGGTTACATGTTCTCTACCCAGAGATGTTACAGGATGATCTAAAGCCTGAAGGGCATGGTGTCCGACTACCTAGACATGTTATCGGTGTATGGACCCTCAGAGGAGGCTACCCGGATGCCTGCTGCCACTCCCTCAATGCCACCTTCAAGAGGTGGATCGAGCGGCCGGCAAGCTCTATAAAGCCCCAGCCAAGCTCTGTAGAGCCCTCAGCCTCTGTCACTGCTACTACCATTACTCCTATGGTAACCCCAGTCATTTGTAAGGGCAAACGTATAAAGAGTGTAGCTGTGATTTAGAAATGGGAGAAGAAGCTAACCGATGTCAACACCGTCCAAGGTTAAGGAAGTGGCCACAGGGAGCAAGAGGAAGACTCCAGCCCCTTCGTTGAAGCGAAGACGGAAATCGTCCCGAATTGCAGCAATCTTTTGACACACTTACAAGAAAACTTAATAAAATGACACGGTAATTATCCTGAACCAAAAAATGAGTGCATTAGTGAAGAGAGTGAGGACGAGGCAATAGAGATCAAAGCCACCCCTGAAGAGGCTGAGGAAGCAAGTAAGGAGGCCGAGGAGGAACCCAAAAGGCTTCAGAGTCCAGCCAAGAGGAAGTGCCCAGTCCCAAGAGGTCCTAAAAAAGGCCTTGAAGAATGAATGTTGCTGCCTAGGTTAGGTCTAGGGTAAGCCTAGAAGTTAGTTCTTATGTTCGAGTCTCATAGGGACTTATATTCTAAATAGTTAATTTGATGTGCCTAAACAATTACTTTTCTGTGTTTTTAATTAGTTGATGACTACTTAGTTAATCCCAATGTTAATATGCACTTTATTTATATGCTCACGGACATGCACCGAAAGAAACGAGGATGGGTAGAATGGATGAAAATTTTGAGTTTTGAATTCGAGGATTGACGAGTAAATGGTTAGGCCTAAAAAAAGGCAAACCTTGCAAAATTTCACAAAAACTGACTAACAGTGCAAAAAAAATATTTCTCGAGGAGAACCAGCCGATCGGCCAGAATCTAAACCCAAATTTAAGGGTAGACTGAACGGTTGGTCATTTTCAAGTCAAAATTAGCCTGTTAGTTAGAAGAAAAGTAAATTTTCTTTGGATAATCAAACGGATGATTAGAAAGATGAACCATCAAATGTGTAAATCAAATGGAAAAACTGGCCGGTTAGTTGATAATCGAAAACCAACCGGTTTCCCCGATAAAATTTTTCTGATTATTTGAATTTTTGACTCCTAAATCTAGACAAATTATGGCTACTCCATTATGTATTCAAAACTCATTCTTTTAGAACGACATTCGACCCTTTTCTTCTTTTTATAACTCCTAATGGCTTCCGTTTCGGTCTGAATGAACTTTTCCCTACTTTGAGGAATTCTCGGCACTGGTAGATATCTCAGCCAATCTTCCCATTGGTTTTCTTTTCATCCCAAGTGGTTATGCAAAATCTCTCAAGACTTTGCTGAAGATCAAAAAGGAGTGCGCTAGGTCTTTCATCCAAGGTGATGGTATTTTGCTTTCTCCTGTGATGAAGTGCTTTTCTGTCAAATCGACTGGTCACGATCAAAGTTATGCTCATGGTCGGGTAGCCACCTTAGCATTATGCTTGGTGGCCAATTATCTCACTTTTTTTGGCACTGGGGTTGCTGATGTGAGGTTAGCTGGTATATTGCTTCAAGTCTCTACCAAAGGTAACACCATAATCCCCTTATTGGTAGTTGAAACTTCGCTTGGCACCATGGATGTGCATAAGGATCCTAGTGTTTCTTTTGCAGGCAGTGCCCTGCTTTTGTATATATGGTTGCTAAACCACATGTACCTTACATCAAAACTCACTATGGAAGGATATAGCCCCAGTGCTTTCAGTTCTCAATCTTTACTTTTTGAAAGTGTTCAGGTACAGACAAGTGGAGTCGCTTCTTCTGTGTGCTCCTAGTCCAAGGATTTTGGTTGGTATTGTTCATGATTGGGAGTTCATAAATGATTCACTTTTACAAATTTTTAGACACTATTGTGTCTGCCTCTTGGGCTATTGCTATTGTGCCTTCAACTTTGCATGTCGAATACTGATACAGCTTGGATATAAAAAGTTTGTTCCTGACTTCTACAACACCTTTGCTGCCATGCGAAATATCAAAGCTACTCTGAAAGGTAGGGGTTCCCTCTCTACTTTAATTGTTTCGTTGGAGGTGACATGTTTGTTGATTGCATGGATATGGCTGCTCCAATGTTGTCTGAGGATTAAAAATGCTTGTGGCCCGACATTCGAGAAAAAATGTTGGATTAAGAAAATAAACTGAGGGTAGATTTGAACTAAGACTTCCCAAGTGCTTATGAAATAACATCTTTAGAGCAAGCCTAAGAGAAAGCTTGTGCTACAATAGGTTTTGGGCCAGAGGAACTTGACTTTGGCAAGTCTTCTCAAATTGAGGTAAAGAATTTTCATCGTCCTCCAGCTGAAGGTCAAACCCAGTTTATATGGATCAGTCAGTCTCAGATCGGCTCTCAGACGTTCGAGGTGAAGTTTGATGCTGACAGGATTCCAATATGGTCTTTGCATATGTATGAACCCAAGAGACACCCAGCTTTACTGCTTAAGGAGAAACCACTAGAGAGAAATTGACTATCAAAGCTACTCTTAACCGGAAAGCTGACATGGATGCTTATCTTGAGGATCGGTTTGATCGGAAAGGCAATAAAGGCAAAGAAAAAGTGGATCAAAGACCAACTTTTCAAGTGGAAGAATTGGAGGATGTGATTCTTATATCTCAGAGGTCAGCTTATAAAAAAGCTACGGAGACATGAAAGTCAATCATAAATGGTGAAGACAGTCCAACTATAAAAAAGATGAAAAAGAAATTGATGGATATCCCATAGGTTGCTAATAGGACTTAGAATTTTCTTCATACCCTAACTTTTTCCTAGGCCGCCATTTGTAGGGTTTTCATCCTAGTGGACATTTTTTTTATTTTTTCTAGCATTTTTTTATTTTCATTCTTCTTTTGCCCTTATGTTTGGCATTTTTTATTTTTTTCTTTAGTATTTTTCTGATTTTAATTCTTCTTTTGCCCTAACTTTTGCCTACGCTGCCCTTTGCGGGGTTTTCATCCTAGCGGGCGTCTTTTTTTAGTTTTCTCACGAATGTAGTCAATGTTTTAGCTAGTGTAATAAAAATAATTTTATTAAAATTTGACCGCATCTGAAGTAACTTCACGGCCTTCCTACGTACCTCCATCTATATGTTGCATCCATTGGTTTGTGTTAGAAGATGTTCTTAAGGAGGATCAGGTCATTCGCAGTTCAATTGCAAAATTCGTTCAAGCATAGTATTTCTTTAGTCGATCTAGATTGACTAACTGTGACAACTCAATTCTATCTAATTCAATTCTATCATAGTAACATCAGTCATAATTTGCTTGATCATATAGACCTGACCATTTAGGTTCAAACTTTTCTTGCGGCTTCTAAAATTTTCCAATATTCTCCTTTAACGTCGGATCTCCTTCCTTCAGTCCATGTCCCTTCACTCAATTGTTAAATGTTCAGACAATTCGCTTCTGGTAACCTGAAGTTAATATAATGCCTTCAGTCTCTTCTCATCTACTAGATCCAATTCCTCGAATCTGTGTCTCACCTAGTCTTTCTCGGCTATCTAGTTCTGCAATAGTACCCTGAGACAGTTAGCTTCTAATTCTACTATGAGTACAACCTCTATGTCATAGCCTAACAAATATAGGGTAGCCTCATTTGACGTTCTCATCGATGTTCTATAGCCCCAGAAGACGTAGGAAAGCTTATTCGTCCAACTCCTATAGGAACCTGTCATTTTACTCGGCATGCTTTTGATGTTCATGTTGGCAGCCTTGACAGCCCCATTGATCTATGGATGGTGTGGTGACGATCGATTTTTGATGATGCTGTACTCGTCAGCCAAGCCTGTGACTTCTCCTTCAAAATGTAGCCTGCTGGCTGAGATCAACTCCCGAGACACTCTATATCGGCAAATAATGTGTGTACAAATAAACTGAATAACCTTTTTGACAGTGAGCATAGGTTGAAGCGGCTTCCACCTACTACGTGAAGTAGTCTATAGCTACTAATAAGAATTCATGTCCATTAGACGCCTTGGGAGTAATCTTTCCTATCACATCTTTTTCCCATGCTGAGAATGGCCAAGAGGAGGTCATGTTGTATAACTCTGTTGGAGAAAGATCCAAGTTGGCATACACTGACATTTGTGGCACCTTCTCACACACTCAATACAGTCTTACACCCTATTACTCCAATAATAACTCTAACGGAGGATTTCTTTGCTAGCATTCGCTCGTTCATGTGTGGTCAGTGTTATTAAAGGTGCAGGCCCACCTAAGGCGCAAAAGATCCCTGAAGTCTAGGCGCAAGGCTTAGGCACGCGCCTGTTCGAAGCGAGACGGAATATTAAAAATAAATAAAAAGTAATAAATAATAGTGCATTAAAACAATAAAGTTACGTAAAACAATTAACAATCTTCCCAACACAAGAAAAAGTTTCATATTTCATAACATCATAATTTAACAAGCTTTTAACATGAAAAATGTCTTAAATCCATTGAAAAATAGCAAATCACTAAATTCTAAGTGAACATAATACCACCATCCTCATCATCGCTAGTCGTTGTTAAGGGCCAAGGCAGCAACGCTTTCTTCAAACGGAATCATAGGCTCCAAATCTGGTGTTATTTCATAAAGTCTTTTCTCTTGAAACAGATCTTCAAGCAAATGTATTTGTCACTGTGTAAGCTGCTGCAAGCTAATGCTTTCAACTCCATGTAAGGTGTATGGACTATGAAGTGAGCAATGCTCAATTTGCAGTATGGACTGTGAAGTGAGCAATGCTCAATTTGCAATGCACAAGTGAGATGCAAATTAAGCAACTGACATGTAAATTAAGCAATTACTCCAGCTAGAAGATATTACAATATTGAATCCAATCAAAAGCATACTGTAGAGCTCCTAATTTGATGGTTCGATTCATCACGAAGAAATTGGTGTCTCAATTAAACACCTGACAAGCTAGTAAATGCTGGGTCAACTAGCATCGCAAACTACAGAGTGGAGCACTGGAGCAGAAAGCAGACAAGCAGAGGACGGGGAGACTGAGAGAATGAATTATCCACTTGTGTTGTGATATATATATGTACATATATATATATATATAGAGAGAGAGAGAGAGAGAGAGAAACTGACTGGGTAGAGTGGAGCACTGGAGCAACCGAGCAGAGAGGAGCAACTGCAGCAGTGACGAGCAGCCGGCGGCAATAGCAGCCATGACGAGCAGCCAGCGGCAACATTTTGCACCAGAGCAATGAACTGAAAATGGAACAGCAGCGTCTGCGATGGGTGACCAAGACTGATTTGCGCCTGTCTGTGGCTCTGTGTTGTGAAAGTTAGAATCTAATTTGGGGATTTAGGTTTTAGTTTTTAGTTTTGAAATATTTAATTTGTTGGACCATTAAAATAGAAAGCAAATATGAAAAAAATGGACGGCTTACGGTAGGAGACACGAAATATCCAACAGCTACAATTGACGCGCCTAGATGTGCGCCTCCCGCCCCGTTGTGCGCCTAGCGCCTAGGCTCACTAGGCGCGTGCCTAATTGAACGTGCTGTGCCTAGGCCTAGGCGAGGCGCGAGGGGTGCGCCTGGCTGCGCCTGGCGCCTAGGCACGCTTTTTACATTACTGTGTGTGGTCCACATTTTCCTGTATGTATATCTTCCATGATTCAGCTACTCTCTCTCTCTCTCGATTACACACAACAAGTGTTCTCCATTATAATGTCTCTGGTATAATATCTGATCACACATGATGAACTGTGCCGCCCATCATCTCAGAGCTACTGTATCCTTCACGGAGCACCCTTTAGAATTCCATCTCGGGTAAGATTCTGTATAATGTTATACCAAGGCTCGGCTACTCTCTCTTCTCCTATGGGCGCCATCGTGAAGAAGTAGGCTAGTTGGCCCCTCTTCTGAATGACAAACGGTTTTACCTCTCGTACTTCGGGTATGTAAACCATCGATGCTGGGTGGCTAGGGCATCAACAAAGTTGTTCTTGACTCGGGGTAGGTAATGGAATTCTACGTCTTCATACTGATCTACAATTTTTCCAAATGGGCATGATATGCTTGTAGACATTTATCTCTGATCCTCCACATACCCTAGATCAGGTATATGATCAATGTTGAATCTTCATACATTGTAATCTCTCTAACTCCTAGGTTTAGGGCCATATCTAAACCAATTATACAAGCTTCGTATTTGGCAGTATTGGTAGTACCGTCAAAAGTCAGCTTGATGGATATAGGTGAATAGGCTCCGTCTAGGGAGATTAACAATATCCCTATGCCAAAAGCTTTGTTGTTCGATGTTCCGTCAAAAATACAACTGCCACTTTATTTCTGATTACATAACGCAGACTCCTTCATCCAGAAACTTCGCTTCCCGTTGGCTGGTATCATTGGTCAAACAATCAGTTAACAGGTCAGCTACAACCTTTCCTTTAATTGACTTCTATGTGAGGACAGGATTTTCAAACAAGTACTGCATGGGGTCAATTCGGGCCAACAATTTAATGGGATATGCCAAGACGTAATGTCCTAATCTGTGTTAGCCAACGAAAGATACACATGTCTTCTCCAGGGCCGAATAATTCACCTCCGCTTCCGTTAACTTCTTACTGACATAATATATGGCCCTCTCAACCAAGGAATGTAACTCCCCAAAATTTTCAAGGTGCTCAAAATATTACTAGTTGATTGAGGGAAAAATAATGATGATTTTAAGTGACAATTGGGATTGACATTGTCATGCTCGTTAGGTGGCACAACCTTGCCTTGCCACCTTGTGCTTCAAGCCTTGTCGTGCTTGCTAGGTGGCATAGTCTTGTCTCACCACGTTGTGTTTCTTTCCACCTTGTGCTTCCTAGAAGTTTCTATAAATAGGCCTTTGATCTTTTCAAATTACGTTAAGTTATCCTTGACTTTCCTCAGTAGATTGATAACTAAAGAACGAGAAAAGACAATTAGCCGTAATTATGAAAAAGGAATAATAGGCCTAATTGGGAGCAATTGTATAAGTGGATTCTTTATGATTTAGGTAAGAAAAATTCGATATCACTACTCCTTTATGCCACGTGGTTATTTATTTCTTAACGTTCGTTGCACTCCTAAACACTGTTGTTCTGAAAATCTTGCTCAAATGTTTTGTTTTAAATATTGGTAAATAACTTGTTTTTGAAATAGGTTTGCGGGACATGGCTTAAATACTTTTGATCAATGACAATGCTCCAGTGATTTGTCTATATGCATGGTACGTTATGATACAACTGAACTTTGGCGGATCCCTTTGAGGATACCGGAAGCAAGATGCTGAAGGGGTATGTTTGATGTGCAACCTATATATTGAATTGATTTACTAATTGTTCGGGGTACTAAGCCACGGTCGTGTTGACGGTTCGACTGTCAAATATTTTGACTGATCCTGAATTATTTACCATATTGATTCTGATCTTATGGTGCTATGATTATTCCACTTATAGGGCTACCCGGCTCAACCCCCCCCCCCCCCCAACCATTTACCTTTTCAGTGCAGATGATTATTTTGGTTAACATATGCAAGTGGAGATGTGAGCGGGACAACCTATATTTTTTTGGTCTTGTAATTTGATTGGGATTGCACTTCGATTTTGATGGAAGGTCTTGTAATCTGAATGGGATTATTTGTACTTGTGTTGAAGATATAATATCAACCACTTGGGTCTTGTAACTTGATTGGGATTGCGTTGTGATTTTGTAGAAAATATATTAAATTGGGAGATGTAACGACTGGGGTCGTCATAGTTTGTATCAGAGCGATGCCTAGGCTTGAATTGCTTAGGTCAGTGTAAGCCAAGATAGGTTCCTCTTGGGATAATTATGAGCTGAATTTTGAAGTTGTTGATTCAAATTTAAGGTTGATGAATTTCGCGGACGAAATTCTTTTAAGGAGGGAAGAATGTAACACCCCAAAATTTTTAAGGTGCTCAAAATATTACTAGTTGATTGAGAGAAAAATAAAGATGATTTTAAGTGACAATTGGGATTGACATTGTCATGCTCGCTAGGTGGCAAACCTTGCCTTGCCACCTTGTGCTTCGAGCCTTGTCGTGCTTTGATTAGCATTGTCATGCTTGATAGGTGGCATAGCCTTGTCTCGCCTCGTCGTGTTTCTTTCCACCTCGTGCTTCCTAGAAATTTGTATAAATAGACATTTGATCTTTTTAAATTACGTTAAGTCATCCTTGACTTTCATCAGTAGATTGACAACTAAAGAGTGAGAGAAGACAATTAGCCACCGTTATGAAAAAGGAATAATAGGGCCTGATTAGGAGCAATTGTATAGTGGATTCTTCATGATTTAGGTAAGGAAAATTCCATATCACTACTCATATATGCCACGTGGTTATTTATTTCTCAACGTTCGTTATACTCTTAAACACTGTTGTTCTGAAAATCTTGCTCAAATGTTTTATTTTGAATATTGATAAATATCTTGTTTTTGAAGTATGTTTGTGGGACGTGGCTTAAGTACTTTTGATCAATAACTGTGCTTCAGTGATTTGTCTATGTGCATGGTACGTTATGATACAACTGAACTTTGGCGGATCCCTTTGAGGATACCGAAAGCAAGATGCTGAAGTGGTACGTTTGATGTGCAACCTGGATATTGAATTGGTTTACTAATTGTTCAGGGTACTAAGCCACAGCCGTGTTGACGGTTTGACTGTCAAATATTTTGACTGATCCTGAATAGTTTACCGTGTTTGATTCTAATCTTATGGTGCTATGATTATTTCACTTACTGGGCTACCTGGCTCACCCCCCCCCCCCCCAACCATTTACCTTTTCAGTGCAGATGATTATTTTAGTGAGCATATGCAAGCAGGGATATGAGCGGTGCAACCTATTATTTGGGTCTTGTAATCTGATTGGGATTGCATTTCAATTTTCTTAAATGGTCTTGTAATCTGATTGGAATTATTTGTACTTGTGCTAAAGATATAATATCAGCCACTTGGGTCTTGTAATCTGATTGGTATTGCGTTGTGATTTTGTTGAAAATATATTAAATTGGGAGATGTAATGACTGGGGTTGTCATAGTAGGAATCCTCCAAATGTTGGACTAACATAGCTCCTGCTGCAGTATCAGTTACGGTCAGGTAAAGTAACAAAAGGCTTCCAGGTATTGGTGGGCTTAGGACTAGAAGGTTTCTAAGGTACTATTTAATTTTGTCAAAGGTTCTTGGCACAAAAGGCTCCACTTTTTGCTTGAATTCTTCTTCAACAGTTTGAACACGAACTTACAGATCATAGTTAGCTGGGATCTGAATCTTCTAATGTATTGGATTCTACCTAAGAATCCTCTGATTTCTTTCTCCGTCTTGGGGGAGGCATCTCAACTATGGCTTTGATCTTAGCTGGGTCCACCACTATCCCTCACTTGCTCACCATGAGACGTAGCAACTTCCTGGCTGTGACTCTGAACACACTTCGGTGGGTTCAACCTTACGTTGTACTGCTTCAACCTCTCAAAATACTTTCTCAACATTGTGCAATGATCTTCCCACTTCCTCGATATGATGATCATATCATCCACATACATTCCCACATCCTTATGGATCATGTCATAGAATAGGGTGGTAGTCGTTCGTTGATATGTAGCCCGGGCATTTTCAAGCCAAAAGGCATCATTGTGTAAAAAAGGTACCCCAGAGGGTAGTAAAAGCTATCTTCTCTTAGTCTTTGTGGGCCATCTTTATCTGGTTATAACCCGTGAAACAATCTACATATCTTTTGTCACGCCCCCATCCTGGAGGCGAACCTACACCTACTATTTCAAAATATTCCTACTTACGAGAAATATATACCCAAAGCATCTTACCAAAATATGACCTCAAAGAGGTAATCAGAGCTCTAAATCATATCTGAAATCAAAGGCATTCAAGTTCCTCATCAAGTCTAATAATTGTAGTGGAAGTTTGATAACAATAATCATTTCCCAACCACCGGGGTACCAAAAGTCACTAAATCAAAAACTATTACATGGTTCTTATTGCAAAGCTACTAAGAGAGTTATCAATTAAAGTTTAACTCCAAGCTTAAGCATAATGCTATTAACTCCTCTAAACCGTCTCAACTTAATTACCTAAAAAGGAAGGAAAAAAGGGGTGAGCACAAAGCCCAGTAACGATCACACACACACACACACACCCACGGAGTACAACGCAAGTAATCCAATAATATATAGCTGAGTCCAACAAAGCATATGAAAACAAAAGTGCAAAGACGATTGCAAAATCTTAGCATGATCAATAATCTCACTCCAAGACATTCCAATCCATCAAATATCAAATCAAAGTCAAATGAACAGAGTCGAAAAATTAAACTAATTATCAAATACGATACAATCACGTAATACGTGACTATAAAACACGTTAACCTAAGCACGTGAAGGTTCTAAGTTCAAAATTTTCATACCGGTAGCAATTACCATATCATGTCATGGCATCATGTTAACCTAAGTACGTGAAGATTTTAAACATTAGTTCAATTCAAAGGGTCCAAAGGATATTACATTATCTTAAAGGCATACGGGTCACAAAGAATCAAAACTTTGAATTTTGAAAGAATGATTTGAGAACTTCAGAAAATACCCAATATTAAACTTAAATCGAAGAGGACAAAAATTCGAGTTCAACAGAAGTTGAATCGTTACAATTCGAGTTTGTACGAGGTCGATATGAAGAAATAAAGAAAACGATTACCAAAGATACAACCCAACCATGAACCAACAAAAGTTTGACATGTGGTGTGCCACCTAGGTAGCCCCACGTGAGGAATGATGAGAGAAAAAATATTGAATCTTCCAACTTGATGTTTCTGTATAGATAGAACAAATTGAATATAATAACCAAGTACACCCCACCAATGATGTCAAAGAACTAACTGGCGAGAATAATTAGTCAAACATGATCTGTTGCATCTATTTTACTGGCGTCATAACAAAGGACGCACGGCTCAGTCGTGAGATGAGATGCAACAGAGAAGATCCATTGTTTCAATTACGCGACTCTGTGAATGAAAACTCCAATAAACAGATGGGAACAAAAATTGAACAAGATTTCAAGCAAAAGTTGTTTCGGTCAAAATAATGAGATGCGAAGAACACTATCAAATTCAGTAGAAGTGGTAGTAGTTTATGAAACCCTTACCGCAATTCACGCTACAAGATTTGCAAAGTTGCGTAACCTTCCAAAAGTATCAAACCTAAATAATAAAATCAACCACTAAGATTAAAATCTTCAAATCAATTATATTTTGATTAAGATTTAGGATTGATCATTTACCAATTATGAGTAGAAGGTTGAAATCCTCAAGCCCTAATTTTCTCTTTCTTCTCCTCTCTCTGAAAGACCCAAACTCAATTTGTCGATAAAACAGAACCTAATCACTCTTTTTATTTCTCTAAACTTGGTAAATAACTCAAAAGGCCCCTAAAGATATGTTACTTATTCAAAAGAATTCAAAAATATTATTAAAATTTCAAAAGTAGCCCAAAAATTAAAATAATTTACTATATATTATATGGGGTCTTACATCTTTCTTCTCTTTTCTAGCCGCTTTGTATCCTAAAATGAATTGGTTCTTTTTATTCTCCATATCTGGGAAGCTGGAGTTCCTTGCTAGTTTCAGCCTAAGCCTTTTTCAGAAAAATAGTAGAATTCCCTTCACATAGGGAGCACTGTCATACTGCTATAGGGGTAAAAAGTGCAGAAATTTTCACTGCGAAAAACTTCCTCATACTCGAGCCACTGAACCACGTGATCCATACTAAATACACTAAGTTGAAAATCTAAAGTCATGCGGCACTTGAAGAGTATCCTTCTCAACTTGTCTAATCTGAGACAACTGCAAAACTCTAGTTATGGTGAAAACAATATCATTCAACACAAACTTGATGTGCTGGTGAAATGTATGGGGGATTACAATGACAGAGTGTATCCAACATCTTCCCGACATAGGGTTGAAGGTGTCAGGTATATCCGACACTTAAAACTCAACATCAAAGCTGACAGTACCCACAGTCATTAAAAGCTTCAATGTACCAATTACCTCCCTTCTATAGGTCCCTTCTAAGGATCAACACCTTTGAGTGTTATCCTAAGCTTGGACGACTTGGTTGGAAGCAGTGAATTCTGATGGGTCAATGGCGAGGCTTAAATAGTGCATAGGGGACAAAAATTTAGAGCAGAGTCGTTGTCTATGAGGATTAATGAAATCCTCTTATCAAGTGCTTGTATGGTGATATAGAGCAGGTCATTATGGCTCGATTCTGATTTGGGCAAGTCAGATTCGGAAAAAAGTGAGGATGTTTTCATAATGTATAGCTCCTAGCATTTGAGACAGGTCTTTGGACTGGGTCTGGATTGGTATCTGGGCTTTGCTGACGAGTTTGACAAGGGCTTGGTGGTGAGAGTACGAGGCACACAGTAGTCCCCATATAAAAATATTGGCTTGGGTCTTCTTCAACTGTCTAAGGACCTTGTCATCGGGAGGGTCTTGAGAGAATAATGGACAAGATGTGGCTGGCTAGGGCAGGGTCTGATACAGTTGGCCTAATCAGGTTAGGTAGGATATGTCGGCACTGGGTTGAAACATAAACTCGATTTCTTCATCACATTTTTCTTTAGCCGCGAAGGTCTCTCCTTCCATCAACTCTTCCCAAGTAATCGCATTAGAAAACTACAGCAGAGAATCATAAGCTGTCACTAACTACCAAACTGGCTGGCTAGCTGGAACAATGATGACTGGTGGGCTTTCATCGATTCAATTAACCCTACAAGACAGCAAGAATTCTCTTCAAACATTCCATCTGACATGAGGGGAAACTTTTCCCTTATCGGTGAGGTCTTGTATGACGTGTCATAAGGCGATGTATTTATCTATGGAATGACCATTTCCTTGGTGGTAATTACAAAATGCATTCACATCATATCCTTCGATTATCACCGCTGGTGTGGGGTTAGGCAATAGCTTATTATCAATCTTCTCCTCAATAACTGTTCAAAGACCTTGGAGGACAGATCATTCAGTGGTGTGAATTTCCTCTTAGGCTCTGTAGTGGATTCCTATGTCATTGTCCGAGATGCTTGTATGGTGTTGACATTGTTGGCTGCTGCTCGCTTAGGATGTACACTAAAACTCCTTACACTGGCTCGATATACCCCTAGCGGCTTTGACTTACTAGAGATAGTCCACTTGTTAATGGCATCTTCTAGCTGTATGATGGATCCCATAAAAGCTTTAAATGATGGGTGGTAATGGCCAAAGATATAATCGTAATAAACTGAGAGCATGTTATTTATGACTATGTTTAGTTACTCTTCCTCCGTTGAACAATTCACCATTTGAGTTGCCTTATTCCTCCACCTCATAACGAAAGCTGAAACTGACTCCCTCGGCTCTTACTTTGTGGTTTCTAAATCTCTCCGGATGATATCTAAGTTGGCATTGTACTAGTACTGTTTACAAACTCTCTTATGGCATCTTCTTAAGCTTCATAAAAAATGAGGAACCAACGAGATGTGGCTCCGATAAGAGTCTGATAAAACAACTGCATTAACTTATTCTGATTCACTCCATATTGGGCCAACACTCACATATACATTTGTACATGGATCTTGGGATCATTGGTTCTATCAAACTTATCCATCTTCAGTATCTTGACCTTGAGGGATAACCTATCCTTGGGATTCATGGTTAATGAACTGAGGTCTAGAAGGTTATAGGCTCTCCTCATCCTGGCGATTTATGGCTCGAGTGCGGCTAACTTGTCCTTCCATTATGATGTGGCAGGGGTTTAGTTTTTTCTTTATCCGACTAATACATCTAACCAAACTCCAGACCTTTCTTCTTGTCATCCTTTTTCCCTTCTTCTTATAGTTCTTTCCTACCTCTCCTCTTGAGATTATCCATTTTTTAGTGGTTCAATATTGTTTCTCGGCTAGGGTAATAAAACCATTTTGAAGATCCTTTTGAAGTTCACTGATGATATGGACCAAATATGAGATCTGTGGGATTTCTTCAGCAGTTCATGATAGTTTTTTTAATGGGTCTCGATACAGACCACGCTTAGTCCTTAACTGTATAGGGAAAGTTGTCAAAAATTTAATTATACATTCCGTAGAGATCGAACTGTCTGGCTCATATTTTAATGGGGGTGAGGGGAATTTTCTAGTTTTTGAAGGTGTTTTCTTCTTTTTTTTTGAATTCTTTTAGGAAAGAGGACCGAATAACCACCTAGTTATCCAATTGGTCAGCGAGGCCAGGGTAATTTTTTGAGGATTTTTATGAAGGATGATGTTTCTGACTAACCATCCTGCCATTCTGAGGGATAACTGGCCGATTAGTCTGTGGGTTGTATCAGGGTATGAACTAGCCACTTTCAAATTTTTTTAAGTAATGCAAATACTGACTAACCGTCCGGCTGGGAGCGTA
Source organism: Escallonia herrerae (assembly GCA_033070095.1). Taxonomy (NCBI): domain Eukaryota; kingdom Viridiplantae; phylum Streptophyta; class Magnoliopsida; order Escalloniales; family Escalloniaceae; genus Escallonia; species Escallonia herrerae. Next base: position 255,146 of record JAVXUP010000383.1, on the reverse strand, counting down.
GTTAGTTAGAGTCTCAGCTTTTTTGTGAAATTACCAATTCAGATTATAGAATGCTTGGTTGGCTTCCCCGCCAACATGCCATAAGCTAGTACATGAATTATCCCAACAAAGGGCAGAACACTGAATGGTCTAGGTGTAAGTTTTTCTCCTAATAACATCAGTGTGGAGGTCACTCATGTCGGCTCGACTGTACCATATATCTCTTGCCTGTTACTAGGAAGTTAATAATGGACGATGGCTAGTACGTATACGAGATGTTTAATATACCAAGAAATCAGGAAAAATCTTTAGTATGAGGCCTTGGTGTTAAGAACTCAATTGAAATTTTACCTTATGACCAGGAGAACCAAGGGCTTTAATTGTCGCTCTTGAATGGGTGGGTCAAGGTGAGACGTGCACGTGTGTGAGGTATATAAATAAAAGTGCAAGTATCATAGTTATGTCATATTATACATGCCACAAACTACAAAGGAAATATGACAAGGCCAAAAATCGATAAAAAAAAATTCAAGTCTAGTCCTCTTAGTTGTTTTGTCCCCCAACGGAGTTGCACTGTAGCCATCTGCAACTGAAAAAATTCCCAAAAATGGATTTTTAAATGGATTTGCCAATTTATTTAATTTGAGAAAAATAAGACAAACCTAAAAAATGACTCAAGGATGTCCAAGAAGAAGAATTGTTCTATCGAAACTGTGAGAGGGGTCCAGGAATTAAGTTACGCATTGGGAAGGTGTTAAGCACCCGCCAAGCCTTTCGGTCTCTACTTCATTTCTAGTAATTAATGGCCTTAAAAGACGTAGCATGCAAAATACAATAATTCTCAACCTAAGTTAATTTTTAGATTTTTGGCTTAAACTCAACAATAGAGGTTAAGTGGCCTATGTATTCAATCGGACTAATCAGAATCAAAACCGTCGTAGTTCGACACTGATCCTACAGAGAGTAATCTACATTTTGAGACTTAAACTTAAGCAAGAAATGGGTAAAAACTCTTTTTGTTGTTTTAGAAATGAAATGTGATTACAGGGAAGGGATGACAATCTATAAAATTTCTACCCTAAGAATGTTAGTAAAAATTACCTCGTGATGTCGCTTGCCTTGACCATCAGAGATGTTCTTTGTAAATCCATGATGCAAAAAAAAAAAAGTTTCAAGAGTGGTTCGAATGGCAAGACTTATCGAGAGAGATAATCTATCACTTCACTAAGAAATAACACACAAGCTCTAAAGAAAATCAGCTCTTGGGCTGACTAAAAATCGACCTCTTAAAATGAAGGCTTAGACCTCTTTTTAAAGTACTCAGGGTCGCAGAATATGTTAAAATTGGCAATGCCAATCTACAAAGCTGGATATAAGTCAAAATAAGTGATAAAATCGCATATTGACAAAAATCAACTAACCTGTCGGTTAGTAGAAAACCGGTCGATTCAGTCCATTAATTAAAAAAATTTTGAATTTCGAGGTGTTATTTGATCCTATTTTCAGTAATTATCTTTAAAATTGTGAATGGAATGTACCAAATTTGGGATAATCATTTCCAAACCAAAAAATGAATTGATTTGATCTTTATATTAAGGATAAATCATGGATTATTTTTTCAAGTTATCTAGACAAACTAAATCAATTAGAATAATTTAGACATTGTGGACTTAACCTGATTGGATTGGACTACAGATTGGGCAATGCCCGTGAGCACCTCAACTGTTTTGTTGGCTTCTTAGAGCACTACAGAGGATGACACTCTGAAACTCCAGAAATTTTACAAGTCTCTGACATGATTCTCTTACTATTCGTACTACCAGATCCCCCAAGGTACTATTCACTCTTGGTCTAACCTGGTCCAGCTCTTCCTTAACAAGTTTCACTATGAAGTAGAGCGTGTGGCCATAGTTGACATTATCGGCATCGCCAGATTTTAAGGGAGGACCTTGAAACCTACATTAAAAGATTTCATCTCAAGTGCTTGAAGTGCACTGACTTAAAAAATAATGAGACCATGGTATTACTTTGCATCAAGAATATAAAGGACACCTATAGGGCTACGCAGAAAACCTCTAGTTTGGATCTTGGAATCACTTTAACGAAGCTGCACGACGCGCTTATGACTCTGCCGACCCTCAAGGAGCTTAAAGTCCCAAGCTCAAAATGCCATGTCTCATGCAGTGGAAGTGACAAGTGATATAGACAACAATCGAGAGCACTAGTCCAAAAAGAGAGGAGGAGTGCCTGGCAAGAGGAGGTAGCCAGTGCCTGCCTCACAGTTTTCATGCCACTTGAACACAAACATGGAGCTTTGTAAGGCTTGGATCATGGATAACTTCATATATCTTCTTTTTGCCAGTGTCGAGCCTACCCACGAGGACAAAGCCAATCCCAACCACTGCCTTATCATCAGAATGTTGGCCACAGCCTTAAGAACTGTAGGGCCTCAACTTTTCCTTCACCAGGAAGGTTGCATCTAGAGACCTCAAACTCCAAGTGCAGAGATATCTGTCGCACCTGCTTAAGCCTAGCTAGCTCTACTGCATTTTCCTACACTGTGATTTTTCTTACATTTTCCAAGTTCAGTGCACTATGTGATACTCTCTACAAATGCATGTTGCCCACCTATGTTAAAAATGCAAAATTTTTATCTTTAGACTTATACAATTCTTCAAGTCACAATTATTCCTACTCAACTCTACTAACACCACCATCGAATGCACAACTTGCTCCCATAAGGGCTTCCCATTTCCCAATCCCTAAGCAGGAAGGGGTCCTTGCCACTAGTCTAGCTTTGGATAGTGTCTTGGTAGGTGGTGTGCAGGGTTGCTCAAGCCAAAATGCTAAGTTTTAGCTTCGTTCGTTGACACCAACCAAGACTTACGTGGCGTTCCGGTCGGGCATCCATGCAACATATCTTCCTTGACCACCTCTCACCTCCATGACTCATTTTATCATCGGGGCGGTCTTGCCACCCTAGGCATTTTCTTCCCCCTCGTCACCTTAAGTCGAAACTCCAAGGTCTTTCCCCCCCTCTCAGCTTGACCCTTTTATATTTGCCTCACTAGCCCTAGATTCCTCTCTTCACACCCTTGCCCAAGCTCATTAATACCCCTTTTTGGGACCTAAAACTCTTTAACAATAGTAATCATGACACTGACATGCCCATCGGCGTCTTTGTCACGTGTTCTGATCCTTGTGTTCGTCGTTGCACCACTGAGCCATAACGCTCGACAATGCCTATGCATCCGAAGCACTCAGTGGGTGGTTTATAAGGTGGTTGAATCACCTACTCATTAGTTTTGTTGTTCAGTGACATGCCAATGACACCTACGTTAAAACATTTATTTTCTGAGTATGGGCTAGCAGGTTCGCATGCACTACGTCACGTGAATATGTTGCCAGCTCATCCTACGTTATCCACCTTTGACTGCTCCTGGGTCCTACTGTTACGATGCATAAAAAATATCCAACAGCCAAATTTCAATGCTTTCCATTCGATTTCCATGAAGAGAACGCCCACATCACTTACTTTCTGTCTTTTCTCTATAAATTCTCCTATTGGATTTAGCGATCTTTCTCCCTTAGGCAAGGGAGTTCACAATGCGTCACCGCTTGAGGGGTTGGCCTACGACCACCTTTAGAAGTCAGCCTCCACCCCGGTTTAGGGGTTCTCTCTTCTCGCTCCTTGGGGGCTTCTTGTCATCAGGGGTCCTCATTCCTTTCCCTTTGGGGCTTCTTATTCTTTGAGTCTTTCCTGCCCTTGCCTTCTTAGGGTCTCACCATCCTTGGTCTCTCCTCTTTTTAGGCGCTTCCTTGCCTAACTCATTCATCTCATGTCTCCTTTGCCTCACCTTTTTGGTCTCTTTTCTGGGGGGAGGGGGCGGGGCCTCCTTTGACTTACTCCCTGGTCTCTCCTCTCTTTGGGGTTCCTTGCCTCCTCATAGTTCTTTCCTCCCCATGAGAGCTCCAAGTTTTATGACTTCTGTTTCCATACCCAAACACCATGATGCCTGATTACCATTTTCGCACTACGTGCCCACACTTTTTGCCCACCAAGATGCCTGTTATTGAGCGCGTACCACACATGTTCTACTCGGTTCATGTACTATGCCACTTATACAGTTGTGTACCAAGCACTCTATCACATTGCCATGCCTCTGACGTTGGTCCATCCCTTCACCACACTAGGTAGTCATCTCTGAAACCAATAAAACAACCCTAGAGTGAAAATGATTTTTAAAAAGTAGTGGGAAATTTTAACTAAGCACAATAATTAATCTCAACCAAACCAAGCAATATTTTAATGAAGATGTTAACTACACAATCTCAAGCAATTATCGAGCAATAAGTAAAGAGATTGAGTTAAAGATACTTGACAAGAAGATTTAAATGATTCGGCTTGAACTACCCTCAAGCCTACATCCACCTCTTCAAGGAAGTCTCTTGCAAGAGCACTAGAATCCATTAGCAACAAACTTCTTTCGATTCAAGATCAAAATCCTTAAAACCCTTGATGATATCCCCACGCCAAGCACAAGTATTGAATCCACAAAGCTCGCCCAAGACTTGACAAATCTAAGTCTTGCTTACAATATTTTTACAAAGATCAATTGTGTATAAAGAAACCCTTTTGAAGGAAATGAATACAAATGAAGTTCTAGTACGATAGAGAGATGAGAGAATTGATAATTTGAAGAATGCTCACTTTCAATCAAAGAATTTCTCACAAAGATGCTCTATTTAAGGATGTAAAATCATGAAGGCAAAGTGAGAAAATTTTAATTTATGAATCTTGATGTTTCTCTAATGAATATATGCTTAGGATGTGGTTTCCATGGTATATGATGAAGTCCCAAATCATTTTTATAGGGTGAATATCAAATATAACTGTTGTGGGAAGATTTGGCATGATTTTGGACAAAACTAGCCCTTATTTCTCATCCAACGATCAATAAAGTCGACTACATTCCTTTACTGCCCATTTCTCAACTGCCTCACCAAACCCCCTTTCTTATTTTGGGCATAACTTTATCTAGAAAAATCGTATTGAGGCGTCGTTTTTTGTGTTGGAAAGCTAATGAAAAGTTTTATTAAATATAAAAAGATTAGTACCAAAAACAGTTTTAAGAAAATCTTGGTGAGCCCCAACTTCACTCATTTTTAAGAACCATACATGTGTAAATGCTTATGAACTCACGTGTAATGCATAAAGTGTCTTAAGGTCATTTTAGGCCATAGTCATCAATCCAAGCATCAAACCAAGACCAGTTACATAATATTAAAGTTCAATCATAATTAAGATTAACTTGGCCTATGCATTTTTTATTACTCTTTAACATTGGATTCGATGAAGCTTTCATAACATGTCCATTGTAACTTAAAGCTTCTTTGACTTTAATTTATATATCCAACCTCTCAAATGTGGCTTCATGAGTGTGTACGTATATATCTACCAAGAATCCACTCAAAGAACACATTAGAACATAATCAATGTGTAATTATCTTTCAATCAAGATGTAAACCTAGGTTATCCAACCATATGGCTAACAATATCCCCCCTTTTTTATGATGACAAACATTGGTTCTATATAAGGTAAGATGTATCAAGTGATAGTCAATTAAGCACAACAATCTCGCTTATAACATCTAATCGTTTATAGTATACTCAAGACATGTCAATTTAACTCATATACTATGAAGCACTAGCTAGCTTTCCTTAGCTAAAACAAGATATGTTCTTACTTTAATGTTCTCTTAAAAAACACACAGTCATATAGCATATAAAATCAATATTATTTCTCCCTATTTGTCATCAACAAGAAGACAAGAGTATGCGTGTGCGAAGAGATAGTTATAAGCAAGATAATTGTGTGAGGTGCACATAACTCATGGATTCCTACGGATGACATCAAGAGTTTTTTCATAATCAAAAGAAAGAAATGCAATGTAGCTCAATAATATAATCTTCTTCATACATTTTTCAAGAGTAACAAGATAGTCTATGATTCAAGCATGTAAGTTTCCCCTATCAAGTTATCATGCGCATATACCATCCAAATTTATGCTTCCCCTCAAAGAATGCCAACAATTCTAACAATCACAACTAAATGTCTAATCAAGTCATGCTCTCTTTTTGACATTACAAAGGGTGAGGTGTGTGTGTAAGAATGACAATATGAAGCATTAAGACGACATAAGCACTTAGTCAACATGAAATTACCACAAAGCCAATGATGGTCATCAACAATCAATATTTCTAAAATAAGTGCAAGAAAACCATCCATCATCATTTAAATTTGACATGCATAAAAGTTTAGAAGTAAACAACCAATGATTGGTAACAATATTCACATCAATGCTCAACAAGCAAGTTGTTTATATCATGAGGAATAAATATGAAATTTTAAGCATGCTTCATGATGTATAAGTTTAGCACATGTCACAATGTTGGATGGAGAATCCACTTTTACCATCTTGATGAATTATCGAGGATTCGATATAATGATGGATCATTTTGAAGTCCGTTTTCTTTAGCAAGCTTTGAGGCTTTCCTTATTTGAAGTAGCATCTCCAATCTTGGAATACTTATTCTCCCTTAAGATTTAACTTGTTGCTCCTCCTTTTTAAAATTTTCCTTAGAGCCTTCTTCGTGTTGTTATTTGTCTTTGCTTTGAACAACATATAATCACAATTTAGGTCTAACTTTTGGTACCCACATTTTATTGGGTACAAAAGTGTTAGTCTTAGCAATATTAAGAAACTTTTTAATAACCCATATTTTCTTTACACCTCTAACATAAACAATTGGGCTAATTACAGTAGTGTCCCTGAGGTTAGGGGGTCATTACAGTCAAGGACACTAAATTTGAAAATGTAACATACCGTGACCAAACACGTTAAAAAAGTAACACTTATATCCATCTGTCAGGGTTCCGTCCAAAAAGTATAATTTTCATCATTACGTATTTTAAAAATGATAATATTGCCCTTGTACAATATATCATGAATTATTTTTTAAATTTTCAAATTAGGATATCAATCCCTAATTTTTAAAATTAGGGCTTTGAAACCCTAATTTGAAATTTAGGCTTTTCAAACCCTGAAAGTAGGAAGATTTCAAAACCATAATTTGAAAATTAGGGTTTTGAAACCTTAAAATTGGGGTTCAAAACCCTAATTTTCAAATTAGGGTTTCTATCTCCAAACTTCTTCTCCAATTTGAAATTAGCGAAGTGGTGGCCACATCGCAAGAAGACAACCAGTGGTGCCGACTCACGATGAAAGGGGTGTCGTGGTCCTTCGTACATCGCAGTGCAGGGTGGCCGTCGGCGTAGGATTTCGGCATTGGAGATTGGGGTTTTGCAGGTGCGCTGCAGGCAATGGATTAATCCCACCGATTGAGTAGGATTTTAGGGGACATGGGGTAAGAGAAGGGCCACGACTAGGTGAGGGGAGTTAAGAGGCCGCGACGTTGGGGAAGTGAAGGTAGTGGTTGTTTAGATCTGAAAGGACAGAGAATACCAGGATGTCTTGCCGGTTGCCTGTGATAAGGACCACCAACCTTTGCTCAGATGGTGTGGATGTGCTCAATGAAATAGCCATGGTGTTCGATGAATGCCGGGATGTCTTTGGCAGGCTCCCTTGCCGGTGGTGCTCAATTCTTTGATCGGGAAGGTGCCATGGTGGTGATCACGACAGTGGCTCGTGATGAAAGCGTGGAGGTGCTACGAAAGCGTGGTGGTGGTGGAAAAATTAAAGATGGTGGTGAGGCAATGAAGCCCCCCCCCAAACCAAGTTTGATTTTCTATTTTAGATGAAGTAATGGCATTGGAAAAAAAATAAGGTTCAAACTTAGGGGCAATAAAGTCTTTTCCTTAAAACCATTAGGATTTTTTAGATTCCGTTTGGTCAATGGACATATGTGTAATTTGTCCAAACTATTGTTCTTGCCTGTAATTACTCACAAACCTCAGGGACATAGGTGTAATTAGCCCTAAATAATTCTACAAGAACAATAACTAGTTGTATGCCCTTTCTTGTTGCACCAACCATAATTGTAAATGGTGTGCAATAGTTCTTCGGTTGTCTTGTGGGGATAGTCAATCTATCTTGTTATTTAAAATCTTTAGAAGGCAAGTTGAAGGGATCTAATTCAACACCACTTTTGTTTGGGCCAATACTTTGGTGTTCAAGCATGACATCTAAGTTGTTTTGACCATCAACAAATTTTTCAAGATAATTTTCAAATCACAAATCTCAAGTTTTAAATCTTCATTTTGTTTTTCTAAAACCAAAGTATCATAAGATATTTGTTTTTGTGCTAGGAATGTTCACAATCAAATCAACCAAATCAATGTTCACATGTTCCACATAGAGATGGCTAAATATGTATTCATTCTTGGTATGCAACTCATTATTTTCACTTTTTAAGTCATCTAGCTCTTTTGAAACTGCATGCACTTTATTTTTTTAAAGCATAATTTTTCTTGGCTAATTTTATGAATTCTTCATATAAAAGAGCATAATCATCACAAATATCATCATTGGAGCAATTGCTATCACTATCACTATATGAAGAATTTACCTCATCGTCTTTTTGAGTCATGAAGCATAGATTTGCATCTCTATCATCGAAATGACCACATTCATCTCCACTTGAGTCATTATCACTACAAATGATGACTTCAATTGATGTCTTTATGGAGTGCTTATTTCTTGACCCTTTTTTCTTCTTATTCTCACATGAGGTAGTATCAATACTTGAATCATTCCTTTTTTTGTGTGTGAGTTTCCAACTTTATTCATTTTGAGAAACTCGTTGAATTCCTATACAGCTATGTCCATCTCTTTATTATTCAAGTCTTCTTCCTCTTCACCTGAAGATTGATCCATCATCGATAAAGCTTTAAGAGCAATGTACTTTTTCTTCTTCTTTGGACCTTTTTGCCCGTGTGATTCCGGTTGCATTTCATAGGTCATCAAGGAGTAGTTAATTCAACCAACGGGAAGGTATTGAGATTCTTTGATTCTTGAATGCGGTGATTTTTGTATCACATTCTTTAATTAATGACCTAATTACTTTCTCACAAGATCACCGTTAGAAAAATCTTTTTCCTAATTATTTCAAAGTATTAACAATTTTAAATAAACAAAAATTCATTTCCCTAATAGATGCATCAGAGAACGTTAGAAACTGTTCATATTCTTATGTCATAAATTCATCTTTGAATCTTCTAGAAGAAAAGTCCCTTTATAAGTGACTTGAAGTGTATCCCACATACTCTTAGCCGAATCACACATAATAACTCGATTGAGTTCATTTATATTTAAAGCACAAACAAGACAATTCTTAGCTCTAGAATTCATGCAAAGAAAATTTCTATCATAGTCATTAAATTTGGATTTCTCCTTTATCACAAGCTTATTCCTAAACAATATGGTGGGAACATAAGGGTCATCTTGAATGATTTCCCACATTTCAAAATCTAAGGACTTTAAAAGTACTCTCATCTTAATTTTCCATATACTATATAGTGGAGGTTTAGTAATAGAACTCCCCTCAAGACTAGGAATCCCTATGATCTTTTAATTCTCTAGGTGTTAACCAAAAAAATCAAGAACCGATGCTCTGATACCACTTGAAACCAATAAAACAATGCCAGGAGGGGGGGTGAATAGAGTATTTAAAGATTAATGGGAAATTGAAACTAAGCACAATAATTAATTTTAACCAAACCAAGCAATATTTTCAATGAAGATGCTAACTACATAATCTCAAGCAATTATAGAGCAGTAAGTAAAAAAATTGAGTTAAAGGTACTTGACAAGGAGATTTAAATGGTTCGGCTTGAATTACCATCAAGCCTACATCCACCTGTTCAATGAAGTCCCTTGCAAAAGCATAGAATCCACTAGCAACAATCTTCTTCCGGTTCAAGATCAAAATCCTTACAACAGTTAGTAATATCTTCACACCAAGCACAAGCCTTGAATCCACAAAGCTCACCCAAGACTTAACAAATCTAAGCCTTGCTTACAATCTTTTTACAAAGATCAATTGTGTAAAGAAACTCTCTTGAAAGGAAATGAGTACAAATAAAGTTCTAGTACAATAGAGAGATGAGAGAATTGATGACTTGAAGAATGCTCACTCTCAATCGAAGAATTGCTCACAAAGATGCTCTCTTAATGATGTAAAATCATGAAGATGAAGAGAGAAAATTTTAATCTATGAGTCTTGGTGCTTCTTTAATGAATGAAGGCTTAGAATGTGGTTTCCATGGTGTATTATAAAGTCCCAAATTATTTTTATAGGGTGGATATCATATATAGCCATTATAGGAAGATTTGGCATGATTTTGGATAAAACAAGCCGTTAACTCTCACACAACGATCAACAAAGTTGACTGCATTCAGAATGAAGTCTACTGTATTCTCTTACTGCCAATTTCTCGATTGCCTCACCAAACCCTCTTTTTTATTTTGGGTATAACTTTTTCTAAAAAAATCAGATTGAGGCGCAATTTTTTGTGTTGGAAAGCTAAAGAAAAGTTTTATCAAAATATGAAAAGATTAGCACCAAAAACGGTTTTAAGAAAATCTGAGTGAGCTCCAAAATTCACTCACTTTAAAGAACCGCACTTGTGTGAATGGTTATGAACTCACGTGTAATGTACAAGGTGTCCTAAGGTCATTTTAGGCCATAGTCATCAATCTAAGCATCAAACCAAGACTAATTACAAAATATTAAAGTTATTCATAAGTGAGAGTAACTAAGGCTATGTGATACCCCGAACGTAGCAAAAAAATTATTTAACACTAAGTTGATTAATTAACGGAGATTATTTTATTGAGTAGTGTCATTTTGGCGTTAATTAAGTGGCAGGAAGTAGGAAAATGTGTTGGGGTAGCTTTGGAGTTAAAGTAAAATTTTCCTAAATTAGAGGGGCAAAAAGGTAATTTTGGAAAACTTTGTGGGTCAAATCATAAATTCTGAAATTATGCCCAGATGCCAAGTGTTGAAAGGAATTTTTGTGACTTGTTGCCACCTCGTGCTAGGGTGGTGACTAAGTTAATTTAAATATTTAATAATGGAGGGGTAGAAATTCGGGTGAACAAAAGAAGGGAAAAAAAGAACAAACAGAGAAGAAGAAGAAGGTAGAAACAGAGAGACAAAGGAACAGAGCTCGGGCAAACATAGAGCAAGGGAATTCAGCAGGAAGTTTGAAGGGGAATTTGAAGAAGTCTCTAGGGTAATCTCTACCCTTATAGTGTTTTTGTGTGTTATCCGTGTGCATAGTGTGAGTGTGTGTGCACTGTGTGTGCACTGTGTGTGCATGGGTGTGCGCGTAAGCGTGTGACTGCTGCTGTACTGCTGCAGCAGTGGTGCTGTTATGCAACTGCTGTGCTGCTGTTTTGCAGCTATTTTGTTGCTGTTATGCAGCTGCTGGGCTGCTGTTTTGCAGCTATTATGCAGCTGCTGTGCTGCTGTTATGTAGCTATTATGGTGCCGGTTTGCAGCTATTAAGCTACTGTTTTTGCAGCTATTAAGTTGCCGTTATTCTGCTGTTTTGTAGTTGCAGTTATGCAGCGTATAAACCAGTGTGTAGCAGGTGTCCGTTGTGGGCGAACTGTAACTCTGTGTGTTCATAAGAGTTGTGGGCGAGTGGTGGTATGAAATTGAATATGTTAAGGATGTAAATGGGTTCAGGGCAGTGAGGTAATGGGGGAAACATAGTGTAGTAAGTGTGTAGGAGTGATTTGGGTGAGGGAGTGTGAACTGGGGTAATGTTGTTGGTGTGCAGCAGCTGAAGGTAGAAGAAGGTGCGTGTAGTTTAGGTGTTTTAGTGTGTGACAATTTATTAAATAGTAAGTGTATAAAAGTATAAGTTACTTTAGGTAATTTTTCACAAATTTATTAAAAATAGTTAAGGTTAGATTTAGCAAAAGTGCCAAAACGAGACCCCAGTTATTTTTAGGAGACCTACATTGTGGAAAAATTTCAGATTTTTCTGAGGTCAGGAATGGGGTTAACCGATGCGGGAATTTTGAAACTTTACAGTGGAATTTAAAATATCAAACGAGCGCGGTTTAACGCAAAAATTTTATGAAGACCCTAGGATGTCGAGAAGTTTCATTTTTCAAGATTTTGGGTCATTCTGAAGTCGTTTGTTATTTTTGGCCGAACAGGCTTTTAAGCACTAGGTCTGGACATCGGTTTGGAATTTTTGGGCGAATTTTTTTTTAAAATGCTTTTTAGCTCAATAATGATTTCCGGAGGTTTAAACTAACGTTTTAAAGTACTTTTGAGATTTTTTCTGATGTTGGGAACCCTCAGGGGCATTTTGGTAATTTTTTCCTTTGGAATTTTTTGAGGGACTTTTCAGGCTATACATGATGTAGTTCATCTAAAAAGTAGTTTCAAAGCAATTTTGGGGTGTTGGTGGTGTAGCGGCCATCAGGGGGTAATTTGTTAATTTGCCATGTTGGTGCTAAATTTTTTAAAACGCTCGTTATTAAGCATCTAAAATGGTGGAAAGTGAGGAATGGTGTTAATACATTTAAATAATGAGATAATAATTATTGCTAATGCGCCAATAAGGCTAAGTTAAGGATCCGATTATCGGACCGAAATAACTAGCTGTCGTAAGACGTTATAAACGATTAAATGAGAAAGGGTAGTATAAGGAGTGTGTATATGTTGAATGGTGACTAACGAGCAGGGTATGATTTGACTAGGTGATGCAACTCGTTGCGATTAGAGATTGCGAGTTACTTCGGCTATAAGCCAATCAGGTAAGGACAATGCGGTTGATATACTAATTCATTGTTTCGATTAGCATGCATGTTGATGACGTGTTGCTAAATTCTTGTTGTTATGATTGGATGTCGGTAGTCATTGCGACCAGTATACATATATTTGAATTGTGCTGTTGAGGACTTAAGGTAGAATAAATTCCTTTAGTCCGCTCTATTGATGAAATTTAGTGAGGATGATGGGTGTCCTAGTATGCTATGATTCTATTCGATTAGTATACCTGAAGTGGATGATGATGTTGCGTAAGGGTTATCGTGTGGTTGTTGTGAGATGTCGGCAATTATTGATAGCCGATATCTCTTCTCTTTGAGAACACCATTGAGGACTTGTGGCAAACTTCTCCCGAGTCCGCCCTATCGTTGATGATGATGTTGTTGAGGTCGTTTTGTAAAATGTCGGCGCTTATTGGTAGTCGACATTTCTTTTATATAAGAACGTTGTTGAGGGCTTGCGGTAATCTTCTCTTAAGTCTGCCCTGTTAATGATGTTACGTTGAACTCTTGTTGTTAAGTCTGAACACCGGTTAATCTTCTCATCCGGTATTCCTTGTTGAGCTGTGTTGTTGAGAACTTAAGGTGGAATAAATTTTTCCTTAGTCCGCCCCGTTGATGAGGTCATGCTGCTTGGTTGTAAGGTGGTTAGGGAAAGCACTCTAAATGAGTTCCCTTCTTGTTTACAATGTCTCTTTTATTTACTTAAGACTGAGATGAACATCCTGTAAAATGCGACATCAATATGAGGAGGATGGCCTATGAATTATGATCACTGGCCAAAGAGGATGAATGTCGCTCGAGCAGAGTCTGTCGTGTCTGGTCGAGTCCTGTCCGTCGTGTCCATGTGCATTGCATTTGATTTTCTTTTGATGTTGATGATTTTAATGATTTGTATTCCGATGATGTTTATCTTTACGACCTTGGATTTCGGGTTCACTTGCATAGTCGGTCAGTCAGTCAGTCCAGTCCATGAGGGGGTGGCAGTAATGCTGTTCTGTTGGGCCTTAAAGCCGCTCAGTCTAACGAAAGAACACGTCGTTTGACAACCATGTTGATGCTGAAATTTATTGAATACTCTTGATTCATTGATACTGTTGAGATGATTATTATTCCTCCGAGTCTTTTGAATCATTTGTACACGATACTCCTCGTGTTGTCTTTACTGGGCGATTTGTGCTCATTCCTTATGTTGTATTGTGCAGGCTGTAAAGTTGATCAAGGAGAACCCTCTAAAGAAGGGAAGAGAAACAAGTTAGCAAAGTTGAGCAAGGGGATACGTTGTGTGAGGTAAGACAAGCTAGAAATGGTGAGATAAAGATTGAGCTGCGAGATAGGTTGATAAGAGTCACACGACTACAGTCCTATGTTAGGTTGTAACAATTTATGTTGTTTAGAGACTTGAAAGTCTTCAGCTGCAATATGACGTATGTTTGTAAGAAAATTTTTATAAGGATACATTTTGGAGCGTCTATTAATGATTTATGAGGATGTAGTTGCTCGGTATTCAGCACATGATTTTTTTTAAAAAAGTGATTATGGTTGATAACTCAGCCCGGTGATGTCACTAGGGTTGAAGGTGTCACAGGCTATGCATTCTTTTTTGCTCTTTGACATTGGACTCGATGAAACTTCCATAACATGTCCACTATAGCTTAAAGCTTCTTTCGCTTTTATCTATCTATCCAACTTCTTAAATGTGTCTTCATGAGTGTATGTATATATTTACTAAGAATCCACTTAAAGCACATATTAGAACATAATCAATGTGTAGTTATCATCAAAATAAAACGTAAGCATAGGTTATCCAACTATATGGCTAACAGTCTCATATGCTTCAGCCCACACCTCATGATGTGTAACATCCTCAGGGTAGGCAACTTCTATGGGATACTACTTCAGGGAGCTCCAAGTGCTTTAACATTAGGACTCCCATCCCTTTAGGTAGGTGACTCATCTAGAATACTACCTCGACCTGTTGGGTAGACGACTCTTCCATGACACTATCTCCACCAACGAGCTCCAAGTGCTCTAGCATGAGAGCTCAACTCCCTTCATTCCAGGTGGACTACTCCTCCAGGTTACTTTCTCCATCAGTTAGATAAGTGAATCCTCTGTGACACTACCTTAGTGGACCCTGAGTTCTTCGACAAAATGACTCTATGAAGAATATGCGACTCCTTCTTAGGCATTATCTCTGCTAGGGAGCTCCAAGAGCTCTAGTGAAATGACTCAACTCCCCTGCTCGGTAGGCGGCTTCTATAGGACACTACCTCAGTGAATTGGGTAGGTGATTCATTCAAGATAATACCTTTTCCATCTTGCTTTCTCACTCTAAAATTGTAGAGCTAGAGGATTCTAGAGAGAGAAAACTTTTGGACTTGGACTCTAAAGTTCGTACCATAACTCTGGACTATGACTACAAACCTTGACTCTAGCCCTTAACGTTGGACCTAAATATTGGACAACTAACCGTTGTCGTGTATTTATCTAGTTTGTTTGTCCTTGCAGCACTACCACTCCTATAGCTCCACCTGAGAATCCTCGGTCTACGTCTTTGTTCCATCCTTCCTCTATCCCACATCAAAATACTTGGCTTCTTACTCGAAATGCATTGTTTTGTGGCACCTTAATGTATAATATGAATCCACTTCCTCGGTAGCAACAAGTAAATATATATTTAAGGTATGACGAGGTGCCTTCCACCTTCTTGTCATATAAACTAGTATACAAAAATCCAGGGCTCAACATACTAGATTAGCTTAGTTGGTGACCTAGAGTTATTTCTAGGGTTTTAATGGTTTTCATTTTGTTATCTTGAAGTAACTCTAAAAATTGAATGACGACTGAAAACACTAGATTTTTTAAAGCATGTGATTACAAGGGCGACTTTGTTGAGGATTCTGACTAGGAGGACTAGAGTAGATATGCTTATTGTGGTTTCGATGATCAAACGTGAACAATATTATTGTAAATGCAAACGTATTTGAGTCAAAAAAATAAATGTTTACATGTTTTCTACAACCACACTCTTTATGTATTAGATCTTACAATCTATCAGTCTTCGAGGAAAAAGACCAAAATTCTCCCATCTTCAATCTTGCACTCCTCTTACATCACCGTCCTAAGTCAATTCATCCAAGGGACAATAGTTTAAATGTGTAGAATATTATATACCTCAAAATATGAATATTTATCATAAGTCAATAGAATGCACACCCCTGAAAGTTAACATTTTGTGTAGTACAATAATGAGAAACTGGCTCTTAGTAAAGACTTACTAAACATTTCTTTTAGCTAAAATTAATGTTTTTCTTTAGGAATTAAATCAAAGTACATGATTTTTACTGATAGTTGTGTTTTTATTGACTTGTAGCTTTATGAGCAGAATTATCTTTGATTAGTGAAATTCCTTTCTCTTTTACATTTTTTCTTACTTTGTGGTGTCTTTCATCACGAATCTTATGGACTCAAGATCGTTGCTATCGTCCAACTAGAATGATGTCTCCTAGTACTGCCTAGCTCGTGAATATCAAATTTACACATATCCATCCTACATCAAAGTTATATTGGAGATATATGTTGTTTTTTACTATACTTAACTTTGACAATGACATTAAAAACCTTGGCAGTGTTGGTGGTGGTGACCTATAATAATGTTTTATATGATAAATTTCAGACGTTCTAGAATGAGCTTCGTGGAACATTACAAGCTATGTCTACAAAATCCAACAGATATAGGTGTTCAAAATGACAAAGATCAAGTTCAACATGAAGGTCATGATGATTTGAATTAAAAGGAAGAAAAAGTTATCACTCAAGGCAAACCAGGGTTTCAGCAAATACGGGAGCTACACGCCAACGCCAAGCATAACTCCCATTTTTTAATTCCAGCATCAATATATAGCGTTATAACAATTGGGAGTATGAGATAAATTTTATTTGACATGATGAATTTCTTGAAGATAAGAAAGTGAAGTACGTGGTGTATCTCTTAAATATGGAGCAACAACTTGGTGGGATATCATCCGGGATTCGTCACAATGTCAAGAAAGAGCTCGAAGTCAGACCTGGCGATGTGTGAAGTGACTCGCGAGTGACTAGTTTTGACTCATGATCAGGCAAAGATGAATGCTTTAGGAATTCCAAAATCGTGTTTAGAGAAATAGAATTGTTAGAGCTTGGATACATCCTCGGGCTGTAATTGCACTATTGACTTTTGGGGTCAAAGAATGGCAGGCCACAAGACACATCAATAGGCTTAAGCCAACCATTCGATAATGAATTGGCATGTTGTACGTTTGGACTACTCAAGAAAGACATTGATCAAATCTCATTGAAAGGCAAACTATTTGGACATCCAACAACAGGGTTTCACTGGTTAATTTGGCATAAATAAACATGGACAATAAAGTGCAATTCACCAATTCAAGCTTCAGAGATTCTGAATTTAGCCCCATCGAACTGAGGAACGACATTGCAGCAATATCAACGGTTCTGTTAATAATAGCAGTGCAGAATTAAAACTTGTTTGAATTTAACTTCTCGGCAAACAATTTAAACCCGTGTGGCAAGCCTCATGCAAATAAGTGCTTTATGTTCAATGAGCAACAACACCATTCAAATCATTGGCAAATCATGACCTATAAATATGGTTCACTGTAAGAATGAAGGCAATTAAAAAAGAACAAGATGAAGATTAAGATAACCTCCAGGAAGTTGTATCTGCAAAAGGCGAAGTGTGAGTGTATAAAGTACGAATTCAGGATTATAGTACATGCCAAATTAAAAGGAGGTTCTCTAGCGAAATGTGATCCTACAATCCTAGAGTCCAAAAAAAGTCAAAGGGTCTATGATCTTGTCAACAACAGTGAAAGTTGTGAGGCGCATGTGAACATTTGAAGTTAAAGTTTAAACCACATCCCACTCCACATTAAGGTTGCTAACTAAAGGACATACTAGTTCCTATGGTAACTGAAGTTCGTAAAGTTTCTGTGTCAATTGCTAAATTTTATGAGTCAGATGTTGAGTGTCATGCCATAAACATGGAAGCTTGACATGTCCAAGGTGGAAGGCCATTGACAAAATGACATTAACTCTCTATAAGGGCAAATCGAACTTACACGTGTTCCATGTGGGAGATACAAATATTGATATTCAGTCAAAATACAAAATTGTTTGACCCAAGACTTCGAAAATGGAGGAAAAAGTTGTATTTGTAGTGTAATTTGAACACGAGTTTAATAATGGTGCTAAAGAATCCGAACTATGTTTGACGTGTGCGATAAAATGTAAACTTATTGAAAACTCGTTTGCTAACAATTTGTCAATAATATATCTTTGTGCTACTAAATAGGAGAATTGGTGCGCCACTCGCTTGCCCAAAATAGTTCTTGACTTTGATTAATTTATTATTTATAGAAACAAAAAGTAAAAAAACGTATAAAAATAAAGTACGCTAAGTCACACATTGGACTCTCAACAAAGAAAAAATATATATATAAAAAAATGTAACAAACTCAAAACTTGGCACGTTTCAATCACGTGACAAGGACCGTGACTGTAGATCGCCCACCATACGCCCCAAGTTACGCTCATCGACGCGTTCTTCGTCTTCACGAATCAAAGATTCTCTGGTGTTCCCCCTTCTCTCTTATTGATTGATATACCACAGAGCCACTCTCCCGCTTCCCATTTCCTGTAAATTCGCTTCGTTCGATCTACGATACCCTGTCATCTCTAGGCTTTTCATCACTTCCATTCCTTCAATCCGAATCTCCGTTCGTTCCCAAAGATGCCATGAACAGCAGAGCTGAGGTGATTGTTTCTATAGGATTGTCAAGTGAGTGATCTCCCTGTTTGTTGAGAAAGAGAGAGGTGACAGAGGGATTTGGGAGATGGATTTGGACATGAGCGGGGGTGAGGTTGGGTGCCTCGATGCCGAAATGCTGCAGCTCCCGGAGATATCGCCGCTGGCCGTCAAGTCGAATCCTTACGTCGCCGAGAAGCTCTTCGAGCAATGGCTTTCACTCCCCGACACCGCTCCTTTGGTAATGGTTACTAATAGTAACATCATCTCCGCTTTTTGCCCCATACTTTCAATTGCTTACTTTTCGCCTGTTTTCTGCTTTATTAAACTGCTTGTACAGTACTTATTTCTAGGATGGAAAGATTCTATGGAACTTAAATGGTCATTACAGATCAACAAAAAGTATCTCGTATTTGACTAGTCTAGCTAGAGTAAAAACAATGAGAAAGTCAACTTGTTTAAATTATGTTCTAGGAATTTGTGAAACCTCAAAGGGGAAATAGTTATGAAAGGGAAGGAGTATCTTTTTTTGTTCTTAATTAGTTTGCTTACTAATTATTATTTTTTGTGCTGATTTCTCGTTTTGCCATACCGGTATTTGAATTGAAGCACGATAAAAGTTACATTGCACTTGTTTTCTGCTCTATTAGAGTACTTTTATCTGTAATTTTTTCTTTTTTGTATTTGTTAACGTAATACTTTTTTTATTATATCCCTCCCTTTCATAACTTTTTCCGCTTTGACTTATTTGGCAAACTTTGAGGATAGAAAGATTGATTGAATTGAACTCAATTGGTGATTATAGATCAAAAGTTAATGCTTTTTGACAAGTTAAACTAGAGGAAAAGCAATGGGTAGAGTCAACTTTAACACATTTAAATCCTAATCGAGGAATTTGCTAAAAGTAGAAGTGGACAAAAATTCAGAAATGGAGGGGTTTGCTTACTTGTGCTGATGTCAATGATGGTTCCAGGTTATATTTAAGACCCCCTCTAAGAATTTTTCTATATTGCCTACCTACCAGTGTGGATATGTTTTCGACCTTCTGAAACTTGTGTACTTCAAAAGTTAATGAATAAGACAAGTAAAGTGAAAAGGCTCGTGAGAGAGAGGTGACCGGTTGTAGAGAAACAATCAGAAACACATGTGAGCAAAGGTAGTCTACTTTGCCAAATGACTTTTATAAGGGAAGCAATCAAAGTATTGTTAGGCTACCACACAAGATGATATGCAAAATGACCCATTAGCTTTTAAGGATTTGTATGCTTTTTCGGGAGTCTCATTCCTATTTGTAGATTTGCAAGTGAAGGTCATGTTAAAAGGATTTGCCAACATTGTAGGCAACTATGATCTGACTTACTCTTCATAGAATTCCAAAAAACCTTTTGTCTAGATGTCTCTATTCCTAGGAAGCACTTTACTAGTACAAAATAAACGCATTGACTTTTTACCTTGGCCTAAAGCTTGAGCAGCAAGCCTCAAGTACTTGTTTTCTTCTTTTAGTAATTTGCTTAATAGATTTTATGCCTATTCGGCAACAACAAGCGATGACCTCTCGCTACTCTTGGCATTCGATCGTGCGTACGCTGTACAGTGTTGAGCAGTTTGTTCATGCATCGATATAATTATTTTGTGGCTATTGATTCTGCTACTATTATGTGTGGAGTTTTAAGTTAGTAGCAGCATCTTCATGTCCTATGCTATTTATTAAGTGGTGCGAGATTAGAAAGTTAATGGAAAGCATTTTGAGCCATAATGATTTACTTTTCCCAAGTGACTTTTGTTAGGGGGGCTACCAATTAGTAAAAACTTGTCAATACCCGAAAAATTTGTGAGGTCACGTGCTAGGGGATGTGAAATGAACCATTAGCTTCAGGTATTTGTTTTGCTCAGACAGTTGTTGGATTTGCATGTTAAGGTTGCACAACATTGTCGGCGAGTAGAATCTGGCTCATTTGTCATGAAATCTTGCAAGACTTTTGTCTAGATGTATTTCTTCAACACCAATGGGGTGACACTCACTCACAAATTACCTACTCAGCCTAGCTATACAGCATTTGAAGCTGTCCAAAAATTGAAGATACGCTTCACTGGAACCAATAGTGGATTCCTCAGCCCAGCCATAAAGAGAAAGCAAAAAAGCTGCCTTAATCCTACATAAAGGCAGCTCTTTTCCTTAAAAAATAATCATATATCTTTCCAAACACACCAGGACAGGCAAGGTGGAATCAGCTCCCTTTTTAGTAGTACAAACTGAAGGCATTGGCTTCTTACCCCTGGAGAAAGGCCTCAGGTTAAAGCCCTAGGTCAACCGTTCGAGTTCTGCCTCAAGAAGTTATGTTCATGTTTGGGCGGTCATATTTATTGAAACCACTTTTAGGCGCGGAGTCCACACTTTAGCGCTTTGCTTAGGGTGAGGCGCCTCACCTTGTAGAGGAATTTTTGAAGTCCATCCAACCTTGCAGATGAAAGATGAAGTGGAGGAAGACTTTCTGCAGGACGGGAGGTCTTCCCCTAACTACGATGAGGCTGTTGCTTTCTTGACTCCTTTGTATGTTGATGATCGACTCATGAGAATGATTTCTATTTAGGACGACTCTCTACCTTTCTTAGGATCATGGTTCTTTCTTTAAGCCATGGGAACTTGTGTTGCATACTTGCATGTTGGATGTTTGTTATCTTTTCCCTATGCTTTCTCTTTAGTTTACTGCCAAATGATGATGGAAATTGCTGAATTTGGAGAAATGATTATCAAGACTTTTGCTATTAAATGCTATGCTTACTGATTATGGTGTTTGTGGTATGTTGCGCTTTTCATTGATCAAGCCCGCGCTTGCACTTTGTGCCTAGGCTCCAGAGACCCTTTGCCCTTTACGTGCTCTTGTGCCTTAAATAGCTATGGGCCCTGTGGTGCACATCTGGAGTTGTGTAGTGGTGACAAGAAGAACGTGTGATCGGGTGATTTACCTTTGTAAAAGCACGGCTGTATGCATGTAGGTTTGTATTCATTGATATTTAGTTAATATCTCAACGGTTTACTTGCTAGATACATCCAACTAAGGTGGTGTTTATATTGCTCCTCATCCCAAAAATGGACATTGGTTTGACTTATGCCTAGTGGCAGTGCCAGAATAGTTGAGTGAGGTGGGCAGCTTATAAAAAAATAAAATAAAAGATTAATCATCTCTCAGAAGACAAAGCAAAAGCAACTTACGAGAAAGATCGAATGTTAGGAGTACTTTTCTTGCCCGGATCAACTATACCAAATTAGGGGTAGAAGAATTTTTTTTTTAGGACTAGAACTTTTGATTTTCTTCAAGTCAGAAACACATAAAACTATGGAAATCAAATTAATATAAATCAGCATTTAAAGCATTGAAGAAAAAATGACAAAAGGGTCAACCTAAAAAATACATGATCCATGGTACCAAAAATTGAAACCCTGGATCCACCATAGTACCAAAAATTAAAATCACATAATCACATAAACCACTGCTTTTAATCTGACAAAAGGGAAATGGAAATAAATTACCTCAACTGAAAGAAAACAATAAATAAATAGCATTTAAAGAATTGGACAAAAACTGACAAAAGGGTTCAACCTACAAAATCTCATATCCCTGTTACACTTTTAATCTGACAAAAAGGTAAAAGGAAACGAACTACCTCAACTGAAAGAAAACAATTCGGTGACTTATTCAACACTTTGATCTTTAGGCAAGGCAGCAAACTCTATAAGAAAAAGGCAAGAGAGATTTAGGAAAAGAAGCACCGGGGAGGGAGGAGGTGGGGTTAAAGGGGACTAAGAGATCCCCATTTTGAGATGGAGAAAATGCAAAGATTGAGAAATTGGACCCAGATGTGGAGGTGGAGGAGCCGGGGAAGGAGAGAGAACGTGAGGCTATCAATTTGCCGAAGAGGCAATGTGGACCCCACTTGCTCTGCTGCAATTTATGTTTTTAGTTTTATTTTTTTTTATTCTTGTGGTTTCTTATGATGAAATGCCCAAATGCTCCTCAGTTCAAAAGTCCCATCTTCAAGGGGCACATCTGTCAAAACTGCACTACAAAAATATTCAAGGGTTCAATTCTGGAAGACAGCAGGTGGGCACGTGCTCCGCTGCGAGACCTGCTGTCTCCGTATCTGTGTGTGCCCAAACTCAAAACAGCTGGAAGAAGTGGAAGAGGTCGTAGGGGCAGAAATGTAACAGTAGACATGTTGAAGCGTTGAAAAATCAAGTCATCTCTTCTTGCCTATCACATTCTATAATTTCGCACTTTTCCTTTGGAGTCGTATACATTCAAATTCCTTTACAGATTCTATGGACACCTGATTTTATATGTCCTTGAAAATTATTTTACATGCAAACCCCTTAAAAGATAATGGATGACAACTAGAGCCCTTGAGCAATTTCTAGGTTAAAAATTACACTTCCGTGGACCTTACCATCATGTAATAACATCTTGGACCCCAACTGTTAGCAAACTTAGGCACGTCTTTTTTAACTATCGTTGCAATTCATGTGCAGTTATGAATATTTAGCCAATGTACTGATCTTTCATGTACACTTTATTTTTTGATCGTTGTCAAAAGCTAATGTATAGTATGACGTTATATATCAGAGTATATTGCAGGTTATGTTTAGGGTACTTTATGAGAATTCCTTCTATATCGTCTCCCTTCTATGTTGGAGGTGCATTCAGTATTCTGGAAAGCTTTTGTACTTAGAAAAATTGAAGAACGAGGACAAGTAAAGTGGAAATGCTTATCAGTGAAGAACGGTGACCTGTTGTAGAGAATGAAAGTGAACAACAGTAGTCTACTTTGCCCAAATGACTTTTACAGGGGGACGATCAATTAATTGTTTGGCTACCATGCTATGAGGTGCAAAAAGACCCATTAGGTTTCAAGTATTTGTATTTCTTTGGCGAAGTCTTATTAAAATTTGCAGATTTGCAAGTCAAGGTTGTGTTAGATTTTAGAACAATGTAAACTACAAAAGTTGGTTACAAGGATGTGCCAAGATTTCATGCACAATATGACCTGGCTTACTCTTCTTGGAATTCTCAGAAGCCTTTTATCTTGATCTCTTAAAAGCCTTTTATCTTGATGTCTCTATTCCGTGGAATAAGTTTACTAGTATGAGGTAAGCTGTGGCGCAGGGTATTTTACCCTTGGTCTAAAGCTTGAGCAGCAAGGCCCTCAGGTTAAAGGCCATGGTCAAGCGTCTGAGTTTTCCTTAAGCTATGGCACAGGGTGGTGGTGTGCATACCAGAGTTTGCATAGCGTTCACAAGTGAGTGTGTGATTGGGCTATTGACTTTAGTTTGGCTGTCATATCATGTACAAGTTTGCGATTTTTTTATTTTCGTACGTTTCATGATAATTGGCTGTACGAGTTATACATCCTCTCAAACCTGCATGTTATATTTGAGTACAAATCCTTCTGGGTGACTCTTCTATGACGCCAAACCCACCTTCTGACTTATACTCATCTGCTCCCTCTAGGTCATCTAGTTTTTCCAGTGAATATTAGACAAATTTATTGGAAAAGGAGTTTTTCCATCGACATGGGTTGCTGTTATTTGACTTTTTATTCTTGGTTTATTAGTGATCGCGACAGAGGATATATCCTCTCATTGAGTTTGAGAATTATTACAGACATGAGATGTTGAATTAAAACCTGAACATGCACGCGGAGACTACTAGGATGTGTTGAAATTAACCACTAAATGATACACAGATTCTTTGCCTCCTGGTGCTTAATTGTAGGATGTCCGGGTCTGTCTCCCTTTGACGCTTGGTAATGTTTTGGCCAAGCGTCTGATATCACACTTGGGATGTTCCACGAGTGTGACCTGCGCCACAATTCGTTGATACAAATAAAATTCTTTGATAATAGCAATGCTATGCTTCTCGACATGTAAACTAAACTTTGCCCCCGTGCCAAGTATTTTAAAACACAAGGACCCACTTATTTTACATGCATGAGTACAGAATGTGCCATCTCATTAGGAGTCAAATCTTGGGATGAAATTATGGGAAGAACAGCACTACACTTTTGGTAATTGGCATGGGCTTTCATTCGTAGATCAGAACTGCTGGTTTTCTTACCCCTGTTTCAGTGCATGCAATTTAAAGATTATGGACTGTTAACCATTTCCTTCAAATTTTGCAATTATCCTTTTTACTGGGTACTTTATAGCCCACACTGGAAATCAACCTAAGAACTTCATATTGGTGCAGGTAAAATCTTTGCTTAATAATGCTAAAGCAGGTGTTCCCTTGAATGTCTCTGGATCATCTTCAAGCCCAAAGGCTGCTTCAAGCAACTCATTACCTTCTATGTTTCCTGCTGGCAGTGCACCTCCACTTTCTCCAAGAAGTTCGTCTGGCTCACCTCGTATTATGAAACAGAGAGCAGGGCCTTCTGTTTTAAGTTCCCCTCTAAAATTAGTGAGCGAGCCAGTGAGAGAGTTAATACCTCAGGTTCGCCTGATCTCTGGCTGTTTCCTTTTGTATATGCTGGATTTTCCACATGATTGTTACCTTTGGATTATCCCTTGCAAGTATTATTGGTGGTGGAATTCTGATTTTGATGGAAAAACTTGTAATAATTGCAGTTCTACTTTCAACATGGTCGACCACCTCCGAATGAACTAAAGGAACGGTGTTTATTTCGAATTAACCAGTTCTTTTACGGTCACATGGATGGACTACAAATACATGGTGAGATGCTTTAACCACAATCACTGATACAATTCTTTGAACTGATTAGTTCGCCTCTATTCTTAAATATCTTTGGCTGATGTCACAAATTGCTCTTTTACCTATTGTTTATTGGATATCAGAATTTAAACCAGTTACAAAGGAGATTTGCAAGATGCCATCATTCTTCTCCACTTCTCTTTTCAAAAAGATTGATGTCGGTTGCACTGGTATTGTAACCAGGTATGAGTTTGATTAGTCGATTTCATATATGACATTCTGCCTTTTTGCCCGATCATAAGGATTACTGAATTAGTATTTTTGTAATCTTGCAAGATGGACTACGTTGCAACTAATATGTTAGTAAGAACTTGCAGAAAAGTCGTTCTACTTTTTCCCTTAATACCCTTGAGTTGTTTCTCTTTGTAACTTAAAGGGGATTCGACAAACACACGATCATCTCTTGTCCAACTACTATAAATTCATATTCGTCTACGTGGCTGTATTTAGTTTTGCATATGCATATCTTTAAGTTCCAAAAGAACTGCTGTCTGTTTATTTAGTTTTTTCATTGCCAGTGATGTCGCAAATTTCCCTTCGTGTTGTTTGATTCATTCTTCCCTTCCATGCCTTTTTCCTCTTTTCATGATTAGTATCATCTACCAAAAAGGCACCAACAGGGAGCTCCTTCAATTCACACATGATGAGAGAAGTGTACAGATCCTAGAAAAAGTCAGACATGGCCTGAAATTAAGGCTGTGATGAAAACAAAGCAATATGAAGTTTCACATGACTCGGGGAGTTTGAAAAGATAAACATACTTGAGAATGATTTTACGGGGAACATGTTCATCATTTTGGGCAATTGAAATATCTTCAGTTGACTAACAACTTCTGCTGGAACTCTACGTGACTACGTGGCATTGTAGCTTTCTGAGCCCTTGGCACTTTTTTACTGTCTAGAGACTAGGACCGACTTGCCACATCAATGGCATTTTACACTAATGCAGATTTAACTATAACCTCCTTGTATAACCTCCATGTATTTGGAGAATGAGGACTTCACTGTTACACTTGCTATTTTAGAAGCCAGATAGAACAAGTCCTTCCATGTTAAGCTTTCAGTTAAAAGGATTTTGGAGGTGATAAAATTCTCTGATTTTGTACTTTTTGGTAGTGTAGCGGTATATGCTCCTTTCTTCCCATTTTGAGGGTCTTGTCGCCACTACACACTGTGTGAGGAAACCATCAAATACAGTGCCAACTCACACCATTTAATCATTTTGCCAAAACTGCCCATACAAACACTTCTTCTAAGGAGGCACATCACTTGGTAATATTTACTGCGTTGACAAGGCATACATTTTGGAATAGAAAGCAGGACAATCAAAATGGGATGGACGGAGTAGCTTTTGATTCTTTTCCTTGCTGTATGCAGAGTTTTCTAAGGTTGATTCCTAGGGAGGCCACTGTGGACTATTTTCTTTCGCTTTGTGTACGCATTCTCTGATTACTTGGGTCCCCATCCCTCCCTAGGGAGGACGCCGGTTGGGGGGTTGTGGGGGGGTGGGTGGGTTGTGGGGGGGGGGGGGTGGCGCGGGGTGTTGTCTTGGTTGGGTTTGCACGTATTCACTTATGAAAAAAAGATATTTTGCATGTTTCATTGTAGAAGCTTTTGAGTAATATTTACGTTAACAATGTTAAATAGTTTTCTCTTACTTTGTCTTAACATGACGTTAGAGATGCATTTGTTGATTATTGGGTCAATGGGAATATGTTGACGAAGGATACAGCAACGCAGATGTTTACAGTCTTAAAGCAGCCAGATGTTAAACATCTCACTCAGGTACTTCTTTTAATTGGTCTTTTGTTTGTTGTTTCAACATTATTGTCGTAATATGTATTGTAATAAGCTGAACCGAATATCTTTATGGTCATGTTACTGTTGGAAGTCGTCTTCCGTTATTGCATGATTAGCTTTGTTGTATGCCATGATTTCTCTCAGAAGTGGTCTTCGTGGATGCCATGATTAGCTTTGGTGTATCATTGAGTAGCTTGGGTCTTCCTGGATGCCATGATTAGCTTTGGTGCATCATTGATAAGTTTTTTCCCATCTTGTCATGTTGTAATATTTATCAACTTGACAACAGGATGATTTCAAACCTGTGCTTCAAGAACTTTTGGAAACTCATCCTGGCTTGGAGTTCTTGCAGAGTACTCCTGAATTTCAAGAAAGATACGGTATGTTATCAAAAGATTGACACAATTTTAGTCTGATGTATATACACGTGTGTCGTTTGTTTTGCTATAAAATAAACTCATAGTGTTTGCTTGTTAGTTGTTACAAATGATAGATATATTTCGAGAAGGAAAGTATTCTTAGAGAGCTATAATTGATTTTGTCAACTGATTTTGTCAACTGAGTTGTCGTCTTGTAAAGCCATTTGAACGGCAGCAGCTCCGGGACTTTGGAAGTCACAGAAAAAGTGGTGCTAACTGCTGGTAATTTGAGGAGGAAAATATGTCAATCGGTGCTACATATGTGAACAGGAGGGGGAATTGATGGACCACAGCCTTCATTTTTAGGCTGTGATGGATTTGCGGAGTCTCGTTTTCCGCCGTTGTGGGTCTTCACTGGGTGATGCCATGATCAGTGATAGATTTGTTGAGGTATTGATTGCTCTTTAAAAGGAGGAATAGGAATAAGATGTGGGATTTTGATTTTTCTTTGCTTGTTCTGGTGTCTATAGCTGGGAAGAATCAGTAGGGAAGATAGAGAGAGAGGAGGGAGGTTATAGCTTTGCTGAGGTATTGGTTGCTCTTTAAGAAGAGGAGAAGGAAATATCAGATGTAGGATTTTGGTTTCCCTTCCCTGGTCCTCATATCTAGTACTTAAGTGCAGATGGAAAACGACTCTAGTAATCAGTCCTAGAATCCCTTAGGCCACCTACGGTTCTTGAGCATCACACCCAAGAGCAAGATGCGTCCCGGAAGCATATATGCTAAAAGCTTCTTTTATTTTATCCTTCAAACAGACCTACAGCTGTATTTTGAGCTAACACAATGAACGTTCCTTATAACTAACTTCTCAATGATGAAAGGAACCTCAAGGAGTTACTAGGTACTTAGAAGTGAAGAAACCTAATTGGTAACAAGCAGGTTACCACAAACTAAGTAACCTAGATGTAGAAAGCAAAATAGCAAATACCCTCGGTATGATAAAACATACAATAGACATCTATAACTGACCTACAAAAACTAGCCACTAAATAAAGACGGGTAATCCTAAATATGAATTTGGCTATCTGTTCCGCCTGTAGTCGAGCCTTCAGGAAGTCTAGGTTGTGAACAGAATACCTAACGCCTAACGACAAGTCCACAGCTGAAATTGTTCCTTATCTATGGTTGACAATGAAATGGTATTACCAAGTGCAGATAACCTAATTTTTCTTATATCTGTTTTTTTGCGAATTAGAACCGTTCTCTTGATTGTTCAAATATCACTCGTTTCTCATATATCACTACATTGATTGTCTTTCAATATCCATATCCACGCAACATAAGTTTTAGATTGAACTTTAGCATGGCACTAAAAGAGTAAACGTTCTGTGTGACTGATTATAGAGTTTTTATCAGTCTCAAGTTGGGCTCTAAGAGAATCCATTCACTGTCCAATCTCAATTGCTTTCTCTTTTCAGTGCATTACGCGTCTTACATAATCCTGGGGCAAGTTATGTTTTGCCCATTATGTCATGTTCCTGACCTTGTCAGGGATTATTATGTTTGAGTTTGGACTTTTTGTAATATTTCCTAGTGCCGTTAATGAAGCCATATTCTTTCGACGCTTTTAACGTTTATTTTTATCGGAAATGCCAGCTGAAACTGTAATATACAGAATATTTTACTACGTGAATAGATCGGGTAATGGTCGTCTTACCCTCAGGGAGCTGAGACGTGGAAACTTGATTGCTGCAATGCAACATGCAGATGAAGAAGAGGACATAAACAAAGTTTTAAGGTAAATATGCTATGAAAGAATTTGCTTAGTTGTCCTTGAAGAAATGTATCACCTGTGTTTTACACTGATATTTTCTTTTTTACTCCACAAGAGAATATCTATAGTTTGTGCACATTTAGCTGGTAGCTTTTGTCATGCATTTTACTTTATAGGCTATTATGTGATTAAACCTTGCAAACAGCTTGGGATATGCTTAAATAAAGCTGAACCCATTTCTAAATATTGTTAAGCCAAATCATAGGCCTGCTTACGTGGTCAGGCAAGCTTAAGCAGTATCTCCAGGACATGGGCCACCTTCAACAGCTTGTGAATAGTGTGTGCGTGTGCTTGTGTATGTGTATGTGTGTGTGTATATGTTCTCACTTTCAGGGTGGGTTGGTTTCGGGTGTGTTATGGTGTTCTGAAGCAGTGTATTTTGCGTATTGGTACAAAGCAACGAAATATACTTTTTTGAGGTCAAGACTAAGTATATTCCTTTTGTATGCCTAGGTATCTTAGCTGGTGTTACAATCAAAAGATAATTATTTCTTATGTCTTTTGATTTTTTCATTTACCTTCCAGGTACTTCTCTTATGAACACTTCTATGTGATATATTGTAAGTTCTGGGAGCTAGATACAGATCACGATTTCCTGATTGATAAAGAGAACCTTATCAAATATGGTAACCACGCACTCACCTACAGGATCGTTGATAGAATATTTTCTCAGGTTTGTATCATTTTTTATACTTCTTTTGCTCTTTAGGCCTCACTACATGATTTGCATAAAAAACAAAAAGAAGTATACTTAGGCATTGGATTGTTCCTCTACTTTTGCTATTTGATTGTCCTATTATCTTATCATTATTATTATTATTATTATATGTCATCTTAGGTTCCAAGAAAGTTTACAAGTAAGGTTGAAGGAAAGATGGGGTATGAAGATTTTGTTTACTTCATATTGTCAGAGGAGGATAAATCGTCGGAGCCTAGTCTTGAGTACTGGTAAGCTTGTAGTTATGCTAATTTAATGTAAAGATGTTATACAATTTTCTTGGTGCCTTGTTCTTGGTAGATCATAACCATGTTCTCATAATAAGGTGGGTTTTTCTAAAATAACTAAAATGTACATGTAGCGCAAAGGTGAGCAATTTGAGCAATTGGCATCTTGGTGTCACTGTTCTTAACCGCTCTTAAATCTACTGGCAGGACAGTAGTACAGGTACAAGGGTTTAAAATTGGGTCTTTCCTGGGCCCTGTGGTGAGCTTAGACAAGTAATGGCTCATCTAAAAAACAGCAGTTGTATAACAACCTCACTAGATAGAAGTGCCACTGCTTGCATGAACCTTTGCAACTTTCTTTACTTCTTCAGCAAATTCCTTTTGTTTCTTGACATGTTCTGTCTTCACCTGGCATAAAGCTCATTTTCTGTATTTTCTTGATTAGGCGATTGATGGAGAGCTTGAGAGAGAAGAGAGAGGATCTTCATACAATGTTTATAGAGTTGGAAAAATGGTAAGGTACCCCCAAGGAAAGTGACATGGTGGGCTCTAAAAAAGAGAGGAGTGCCTACCAAGTATCTTGACGTGATTAAGATAGGTATGAAGGAGTGACAAGTGTGAGAACAGCAGATGGAATGACTAAAGTTTTCAATTATGATTAGACGTCACCAAAGTTACGGACGGGCTTATTAAGAATATCCAGGATGAGGTCTTATGGTGTATGTGATTTTTGGGTGATATTGTAAACTCAAGAGACTAGGGTAGGACTAAATGTTAATTTAGGATTCCGGTGAAGTACTTTAGAATCCAAGGCTTTGGGTTCAGCAATCATGGAATTCAACTTCTAGAAAACTAGGAGGCGGTCCATGGAGGAAGTAAATATGGATAGGCAACAAGTTTAGCTAAGAAAGAAATTTAAAATAAGGATCAATAATGCTCGAGGAGGTTTCCCACGAGATAAGAGCAGTTCATGGAAGCGAGGTCTGTTCTGGGGTGTTGTGTGATCGTAATATTCTTCTCAAAGTGACAGCAGTGTAGCCAGCAATGTTGTATTGCTTCAAAATGCTGGGCCACTATGAAAATGCGTACACATAAGATGTGTGTAGCTGCAATATGAAATATGAGTGCTTCAGTGGACATGCAGCCACACAGGCTGGTAGTACAAGTGATAGGGTTCAGACCCTGAAGGAGCATGCTCGTGGAAATGGAAGAAAAAGAGAAAACATCCATATGGGTCTAAAGTACAAGCTTAAGCCCATTAGGCCAGTGTTACATATTATGGATTTCTTTGGTAAGTGGTACAGGTATGGACGTGGTGCGTTGATCTGTAGTTACGCGGTATGTGGGGGTTAGGCTTAGTCAGTGCACTCTTTAAGTACGCAATACGCTGGGGTTTGCTTATGTGTTATACTTTGGTACAATATATATAATTAAATTTGTGACACATAACACTTATGAATACTAATTTGAAATAAAACACCATTAACATTTTCATAAATAGTATTTGTTTTACGTAATCGAGAAAATCTGTATTATTTCTGAAAAAGTATGCTGTCACACTAAACTAATTGCTATAACTCAATTTTCTGAAGTAGTACACTTAACCGTGTAATCGCAGATACCTGGATATTTTTTTAATACTAGGATACGGGTGTTGGGACGGTACGGCGAATAGAGTTATCATATAACGTAACAAACATACAGTGTTTTCAATCAATATAGTGAGAATTATGGGGTTATATCTGACATATTAGTCAATAACTCCAAATAATAAAGTTTCTGGGGTTATTTCAGAATACAGGATTCTATTATGTTGGTTATTGGTATTAGTTTGTATATTGTTGGGCTAAGTTTGTACTGTAAGACCCACGTGAAATAGATCAGAAAACGCTTTACAGAGAAGCAGCACTGTGAAGGTATATCCAATTTTTATTCTTTTTCTTCTGATAACCCTCTTGTTCTCGATCTGTTGATTTCCATCGCTAAAGTCCCCTTTCAGTCGCCTGGGAGCGGTGGCTTCTTCTTCTCTCTATCCAAAACACCCAAACTGAAGGTATGAAAGTAATTCTTTTATATTTGGACCGTCATCGAAACTGGGTACATGCCCTAGCCGCAACCAAAATTCTGAAATCACGTTTCGAATGACAAAATTTCAGATGCGCACTTACCCCAGCCACACCCGCACCCAATCTGAGTGCTGTACTTCGGCCAAAATGAAGCACCAATGCTTCATAGATAAGTGCCTCCAACTGAGTAATTATTCCTGGGAGGCTCATCCTTTCTCTTGTTAACTTCTTTTTCGTTTTCCCTATCTAATTAAACTGAGTTAACAACCTGCGACTAGTCCTCTCTTTCTCTTGTGAGTTTGCTAATTTTGGAGTGCTGGTACGCTAACCCCGTGCATTTGGGGCCATGATTACGAATACGCTGTAGGCTAGGGTCACCATGAACTAGGTAACATTGGTAAGTGCTATTTTGGTAATTCTGACAATTGGCAGGTTCTAGACATTTATGTGGGTAAAACATCTAGTAATTTCTATGATTGTGTAGTTATACGTAAATTAGGATCCTTTTATTATTACTAAGAGTTGTTCTAGTCTTCTAATTTTGTAATCTTCTAGATCGTACCTAGTAGGGAAGGTTTTTATTTTTTGTCGATATAAATAAGCATTAGAAGCAAAATTAACCAAGAGTTGATGAACAGAATTATCTGAAGCTATTTACTTTCTCTTTCCAATACTGAGACTCCATTAATTTTCCTTTTAGGTGAGACTCATAGATGGCATTAGTAAGACTGTAAGGCCCGTACGTTTACACTTTTCGTTTTGTGTATTTGTATTGTGTTTTCGTTTTCAATATTTTCGTATCCAATCACAAATTACGGTTGTGTACTTTTATTTTTTTTACCACTTTTTTTGTGTCATTGTTTTTGTATGTTTACCATTTTCATTTCCGTTTTCATTACTATTACTCCCATGTTTTCCGGTATTACCCTCACCAGAAACAATGTTCTGCCTCTCCTTTCTCAGATCCAGACTTCTTTGTTCTTTGTAGGTCTTCTTTTTGCAACCTAGATCTTCCCATTTCCAATAAATTCCCAATCACAAGTTTTGATCCCAAGGATTACGCAGCCCAATTGCGTTACCTCTGCTTTTCTCGCCGGGGCAACCTCCATGTCGACAAACCCGGCACTAATTGTGCATAGAAAGCCACGGCAAGAATTTCAATCACTGTGTGGCTCTCAACAATCTCCACCGTCAGCATCGACTCGATCATGGCTTGTGACGTCCGGTAGGCGAACAGCTTCGGTGAAAGAGAAGGCTAACAGTTTCCGGTATGGGTGAGAAGCAAAGCTTCGGCGAAAGAGAAGGTGAACAGCTTCCGGTAGCCTTTTGTACCTCGGGCTTTAAGTGTTGATCGTATTGCGTTTTTTGGTTTTTTGGACAAAACCCTAGAAATCCTGTCTCTGACCTGAAAGAGGGAAGCTGGTAGTGGGGGCGGCCATGGCGGTGATTGAGAAAAACCCTAATCTCGAAACTGAAAAAGAGATGATGAAGAAGAGCCTCAAGAGAAAGCGTGGTAAGGCCAAGAAGCACAGAGCGTTACAAGAACCCAATTCGGATGCTTGAAGGCCCTGCTGACCCGAAGTGATTTAGAAAGATTCTTCTTTATCCATGGTGATCGGTCACGGTATCCATAGCGTCGCTTCTTTTTCAGCCAAATCCGGATTTCGTGATGAAGATCCAGGCAATGGATCTGAGAGAAACTGTGAAATTCTGGATAAATTTGTTCTTGAGATCGATTGATTCCCACCCAAACTAGTTTACCCAATCATGAAAAATGTAGAAGAGGGCCGTGAAAGAGTGAAATCTTCCTCTTGAAGCATGCCAGAAGGTTTCTGTGAGGACTCTGCAACCAAGAAACTGAAGAGAGAGAAAGGGTGAACAGATCCACAGGGGGAAAGGGTAAACAGTGGCTGGGGTGACTCTCTGACAGAGGATTCATTTTTGTCGGAAAAAACCGGAAAAAGGTGAAAACACCTCTAAGGTGTTTTCGCTTTTTTCGGTACTATTGGATTTTGTATCCAAAATGCATATCCAAAATGGTAAAAGTACAAAAGAAAGAGCATCTTTTTGCCATCGTTACAAAATTTGAGTACAGAAAAACATAACCATACGCCCTCTAAGGGTTTCCTATCCTTTGTTATTTTCTTTTCTTATTCTATTTGCTGCTAAAAATACAAAGACATGGTGTTCTCGGGTACTGTTCACATAACTCAAAACAACCCTAATTTAGCCAAAATAATCCCTCTTTTTTGTTCCTAAACCCTAACTCTAGCTTCTTAGTTGCAAATCCTATAAACCTAAGCCACAGCCCACCTTACCTGATCGTAGGGCAACCTTAATACCCCTAATTATTTTCTGTCCTGCATCAATGAGAAATGAGGATATCTGTTTCAAAGTGGGGGTGGCGTCAATTGCGGAAAAGGTGAGGGAACATCGTTTGAGATGGTTGTGTAATATCAACTTAGGCCTTTAGATGCTCCTATGAGAAGTGATTTGTACCAACTTGATGGGATTAGACGAGGTAGTGGCGGCCTAAGGATAACATGGGGAGTAGTGAGAAAAGACGATTGCTAGGAATCTATGAGAACCTGTGCTTTGGTACGGTATACTGAAAGAGAAGGGTTCATGTAGCTGACCCCAGTTGGTTTCAGACGAAGGCTTATATGATGATGATAATGATTGTATTACTAAAAATTTGTAGGATAATCAGAAGAATGGACGCAAGGAGATTTATCATCTCATAGAAAGTTATTAAACTATTTCACAGCTAGAGCAAGAGGATTAAGGGTTTAGTAACCTCTCTGTAACTTTTATTATTTATTCTTATTTGCTGTAGGTTTACTTGATGCATTTGGCATAAACATTTATTTTTTTGAAGCTCAATAGCTCTTGTGAAAATTTCAAGTAGGAGAACAGTGAGCCAGTTTTTTCGGTGTGATACTACATCTTCGCCATGATCCTTATCTAGAAGGCGAACATGCCAAGCTTCGTAACCTGGTTTAGTAGAACTACAACTTCCTTCATGTTCTTGGAATCTACATTTGTCTCTACTACACAGCAAGTGATAATACTGAATGAGAGGATTCTTTCCACTCTTGGTTTGGCCTATTGGCTTTCAAGCACTTTGCTTTTGAAATCTCACTGTAGAGGTCATTAAGCATTGATCAGTATCCCAGACTTGTTACCGGTGAAATTTTGTGCTTGAGGTCTTAATAACTCAGCCCTTTGATTGACCAGTCTGAATTGCGTCTTTATACTCTTATGCACTTAATGCATCAAAATCTTTATACATAGCAGGTCAAGTTTTATATACATAGCACGTCACTCTTCAGAACTTCTCTTTTTTAGACCTTTTAGTGGCTCATTTGTTCCTGTCATTTATTGTTAGCATTTATACACTCTACTCACATAAATTAGTTCTGGCAGATTTGAGATTTCTCAAATTCTACAGAGATAGTTGAGAGATTAATATGGAGGGAGGAAGAGAGGAATAGTTGATCATTAGGTGTGGGCTTTATGTAGTGGTAATTAACTAGGCTGATGAGCTAGTAAGATGTCTGCCAATTTTGGAGGTTATGAATTCATAGGTAGTATCATCAGGTACTTTAATGACCCGAAATCATGAGATGTTGGCACCCAGCCAGTTCAATTTGGATTGCACAGAACTGCTTCTGGCACTGGGCACACATTTTGTAATCTGTTGATGGATATCTGTATTTAAGAAGTTTCGGAAATCTTTGGTTCGTATTTTATCTTTTCCCTTCTGATGAGCAAGTTTTGATTTGTACCTCTGTAGGGTATGCCCCATCATTATTTTTTGAAATATATGACATCTAATCTTGTTGATCAGGTTCAAGTGCATAGATTTGGATGGGAATGGGGTTCTGACAAGGAATGAAATGCAATTTTTTTACGAGGAGCAGTTGCATCGAATGGAATGCATGGCCCAAGAGCCTGTGCTATTTGAGGATATTTTGTGTCAAATTGTTGACATGATTGGACCAGAGGTAAGCAGCCCAAGCTCTATTGTTAAACTTTTTGTTGCTGTAGTCTATATGTTGTTTTGATCTTCCTTGTACTTAGGTGGGCTTGGAATGAGTTTCAAGGATGACTTACGTGGCACTCTACCTAATTTTTCTGTCTAATTTGCATGTGTATTCACCAACTTTTTACTGCAACAATTGCTATATGCAAAGACATTACCTCGAAATAAGTTTTTGCACTGAGACATGCCATATTTGTTTTCAGTCTTAAAATTACATACGAATAGACCGGCATTAGATGAAGGTGTCAATGTAGGGGACAAATATATTTGACAAATCCTTTCAAAAGGAAATGCTGGTACATTTTTGATGGGGTTGTAATTACTTGAGAAGCAGCTACCATTCGGAGAAATATTTTCAGCACATTAAGGTCAAACCTTAGTAGCAGGAAACTCCTAATATGGTGACACTTCTCTCTTGAAAACTCGCTTTTGCGATCCCAAGTTAGGAGCTCCATGGGATTTTGTCTCAAGCTAATATGGGAACTCGATTCCGTCATCTGGACAGAAATGCATGAATAAGTGAGAGTAACTGAAAATCAAGCCCTATTCAACTCAATTCTCTTGTTTCTCTCTTCCTTTAAGTCCTTAAAGCCTCCTTGTCTGTTGTTGATGACTACCTTCCTCGAGAGAATAGAGTTTGTCAATCAGTACTCTCTCTCTCTCTCTCTCTCTCTCTCATAAACTATACTAAATAAATGGTAATACTCTTTATGCATTTATTTATTCAAGACGCTCTCAACCTTAGATTCTTCTAGGTGCTTACGCTCCCTTACTTCCGCCCCCCCCCCTGTCCCCGCTTTGTGCAACTAAGGGCCAAACATGCAGCAGGTAGTGACATAGTTATCGATATCGTACTGGTACCGGCCAATACGTACCGCTTTTTGTCTTTTACTGGTACGGTATCCCTTACATTTTTTACTGGTCAAAATACAGCTCTGTACCGGTTGTACCGGCCGGTACAGGTGATATCGACCGAGAACTATGTATCGGCCGAGATAGTGTATTTTGTACTAGTCCTTTAAAAAATGTAGAAGTGACAAATTTTGTTAGAAATTTTGTAAATTGACCGTATAAAGTCTAAATAGAAAAAACTCGAAGTTCTATTATACCAATCAAAGTTTCTATAGTCTCTTGCTCGTAATATTCATTACAATTTTCAAAATCTTTCCTGATAAATTTTCAATATTCGCTTAGCTTTGATGTACTTCATACCTGCAACCTTTGATCATACTCTTTCATTGACATGATGTACCGCTTTACATGTGCGTGTGTGCACAAAAAAACAGCTTATTCTTGAAGTTAAAGACGTTATTTTTGAACAAACAACTTATACTTCATACCTAGAGGAGGTAACTCAATTGAATAAGTTATTTGTTTTTAATGTAATTGTATAGGAACAAACAACTTATTTGAGAATTAATAGTTTATTTGAAAATTAAGGTAATTCAAGGTCTATAGGATAAACATTTTCTTCTAGAGGAATTGTGAGTAAGGAAATATATTTATATATTGTTAGTTTGCCAATGAATGAATATTACATATGTATAGTATTGATGAAAATTTTGAGATGTTACCGAGACGATATCTGGTATCGGTACGTACCATTTCACAGAGAAAACAGTATACACTCCGGTACGGTATTTATAACTATGGGTAGTGAGCTGTTTCGGTCGATCAAAGCCATTTTTAGTTATATGGTTTTTGATCTCCCAAAGCGCTCCAACCAAAATAGGGTGTTATGGCAAACATGTTTACTTGCTAAGATAGCTGCCATCTTTCAAAACATACAAATACAAATTAAATGATAGTGTGCAACATTTTTCTTGCTTGCAGGATGAGAGCTATTTTACATTACGTGACTTGAAGAAAGGTTGCAAACTTTCTGGCAGCTTTTTCAACATCCTCTTTAACCTTAACAAGTTTATGGCTTTTGAAACTCGTGATCCATTTCTGATCCGTCAGGTACATGAGACATTTATTGTTAGAACTTTTAAAGTTTGTCTTCTAGGAGATGCCATAACTTCAGCTGTGCTTATCAATGATGTACCAATAATAATGATGCTGTATGTTGAACAGGAGCGTGAGAATCCAACTTTGACAGAATGGGATCGCTTTGCACACAGGGAATATATTAGGCTTTCGATGGAGGAAGATGCTGAAGATGCATCTAATGGGAGTGCAGATGTTTGGGATGAATCACTTGAGGCACCTTTTTAAGATTTTCTTGGTAAGCTACTTAGTTGAGTTCTGATAAAATGTGGAGGATCAGAAGTTTTGGTTTTAACCCGTAAAGCTCGTAAGCTGATGGTAGTGTTTTAGTTATACTTGGCTATCACTTGTGGCACCTTCCGGCCTTTTTCAAGAAAAATGTCATAATGACTCCATAGTATGTATCATGTGATTCTCCTTATTCATTTTAGGCTCCCAGGGAAAAATCATAAGCAGTTCAGTGCTTTATATCCTAGTTATAATACCATGGCAATTAGAAGTCAAGTGAACTTGTCGGTCCTGGATGTCTTTGTGTGTACCGTATGCATCAGTTGTACATTGCTTGCTTGACCCAAATGATGGGACTGGAAATTGATGTCTCTCACTGCAATTCAAAGTCTTTCAAAACAATGGACCTCGGGTGTTCAAAATGCGTGCCTAACAGCAAGGCACCTCATTTGTCTCGTCTGTTTTTGGTACGGAAGTCAGGGTTGAGGTTGTTTTGCCTCTACATTCATTTGTTAACTTACTTCTTAACTTTTTGTTTGCCTTATAGGTGTCTATAGAGAATACAGTACTTAAAGGTAGCCACTCAAGAGGAAGGCGATAATTTCTCTGGACTAGTCACTGAAATAGATCAGCAGTTGGTCGAGGCCACTGAGGATCACCTAGTTACATTGACGGAGTCAAGTTTTTACTACTTGATCGGCGTAAGAATGCCAGCCGAGCGAATTTAAAGGGTTCTGCGGGAGATGGTTATTTTAGTGGGGGGAGTCTAGGATGAAACCCTTTATAATAGCTCGCAACTTTCAGCTCCTTTGCGCTAGCTATGAGTACGCATTAATTATTATTTCTTCTAGTGAGGACGTTTAGTGCTTTTGTAGTACAATTTTCTCAGTGGTGATCAGCTCAGCTTCTTTTTTTTTTTTTTTTTTTTTAACAGTGTTTGTTTGTATCCCTTTCTTTTAACTTTGCTTCTTCTGAATCCGACTCGGGTAGCTGCGTGTTATCTAGTATTGAGAAGTCCAGTGATAAAGTCCTAATGCCAAAGTTGCAATCAGAGGGACAACACATCTTCCTTTCCTTGGGTGATATGCAGCGAGTGCAGAGTCTTGTAGTTAGAAGATAATGGACAAAAAAAAAATCTGCAAAGTTGAAAGTCCGTCATCCTTTAATTACCGTCTGCATAATGAATTAAGAGTGAGGAAGGAAAATGATCACATGTAAACAATTAGTGTACTTAACCGAACAGTAGTATGGCCTAAAGCAATTTGAAATGCCGAATGGTCATTCTCAGCTTCAAAACCTTCAATCATAACCCCAAAAGGATGCTAGCTACTATTTAATAAAATCAAACCAATCCCAAAGAATCGAGCAGAGGAAGAACCAGCCTCTGAAATAGTATAGAAAACCGGTGGCAAAGAAGGCAAACAACCGCAAAGAGAAAAAAAAAAGAAGAAGATAGGGCATGGAGGTGGGTGAAAATGAGCAAAACAGTCAAGCTGCCGAGCCCTAACATGCCCTAAACCAATGTTGTGCTGAGCCTTCCTGGGACAGTCCCGGAATACCTTGGTTTTTAGGACGAGGCCTAGAAGAATGCGACATTTAATTAGAATTGTTGATGAAGAAAGGTCTTCACAGTTGAAGATTAAAGCGTTTTGACCAGGGCAGATGGACCAAAGAAAAATTGCAATAGTAACGAACTCCGTTAAATCATGACTATTCTCGAAAAGAGGTTTATCTAACCAAGTTCGGAACCAGGCACTAGCCGAGGAAATAGGGATTTTGAGAAGGAAAAAATTGGGGAAGAAAGTAGTCCCAAAGCTGACGAACTATTGCACAATCAACAAAGAGGTGTTCGTGAGTCTCCGGAACAGATATGCATAAATGGATAGCGATTTATAACAGGGCAGTGGCGTTTCAAAAGTAGAGATAACAGGGGTAATCTGTGGTGAAGAAGCTGCCAAAGGAAAATTTTAATTTTCTCAGGAAGGGGAAGTTTCCAAAGTTTCTTCCGAAGGCAAGAAGTCATCAAAGGGTTAACACAGGAATTTGAGAAGTGCTTAACAGATAACAATTTATACACAGATTTCACCTAGAAGGCACTGCCCTTAACAAAGGAGAAAAAAGATTCATCTGGGGAGCTGCGAGTTAAGAATGAGAGGTGGAGAATTCGCAAGACAATTTCAGCAGGAAAAGTATGAAAAAGCACTTCTAAATTCCAATAATGAGTGGGAAAGAAAAAGATCCGAGATCTTCCAACTTGCATTATCAGAAGTATGGAATCCCTAAAGGTGACTGAAGGAACCAAAGGTAACCACCAATCCATCCCTACTGAAATCGATCGACCATCGCCAATATGCCACTGTAATCCCTGTTTGAGAACATGTTGTCCAACCAAAACGCTATGCCAAATCTAAGAGCTGGAGCAAGG
Source organism: Escallonia herrerae (assembly GCA_033070095.1). Classification (NCBI taxonomy): domain Eukaryota; kingdom Viridiplantae; phylum Streptophyta; class Magnoliopsida; order Escalloniales; family Escalloniaceae; genus Escallonia; species Escallonia herrerae. The sequence goes on along the minus strand of JAVXUP010000383.1, from coordinate 214,087 downwards.
TTCATAGTTTCCTCTTGTTTCAACCTAACTTTTCATTTCTAGATTTTTTTTTGTAATGGGTTAGCTGTGATGTGCTTGGGAAGGGAGGCTTGGGGCGAGTAGGGCCTCAGGAGGTTTGTGGTATTAGTCTCTTGTTATATGTGCTTGCTAATTTGTCCCCCTTTTTAGCAGCAGTGGAGAGTTGCAGAACTTGCAGCGAAGACAATCCATTCTTGTGTTGTGATTTCATAAGGCATTGATTTCACTCTTGTTTCCTGCGACAACCTATGAATTTTATGTTTTCTACTATAATCGTAGTAACTTGTAATATTCATGGTTTGTCATGACTGTGTTGTTATTATTATTTCTGCTCTGTTTTTGATCCGTCAGAATTCTAGTGTTACTTTTGAACTTTAAGAGCTTGGCAGGTTATTTTAAGTTACGCTACGATGTATAAGATATGCTATGCTTCGGTTAATTGTAATCGGTTTGGACCTACTAGGCAGCCTGTTACCATATTGACCTTTGCAATCAAATATACCTAATGTACTAAAAAAAGAAACAAGAACTTACAATAGTTATGTTAGCTCTTCCCCTTGTCTTTTTAAGTCAGTACTCAACTTGATATAGCCACACACTTTAAATTTAGGTTCAGAAAGCCTAACTCATATTGAACAACCTTCACCTGAAATTGTAATGTGTGTACAAGATAAACAACGCCGTATCATTGAAAAAGGCACGCACGAATAGGGTTTCCGAGTACCTTATTTTCTGGTTGTTTAAAAGTAGAAATATACGTCCTTTGTTTCGGCATTATTCTAAAGGGTATAAAACAAAATTATACATCCTCTGCCCTCAAGTTATTGCTCATATTCTCTTTTAGGACATTAATTTGGGTTAATTACACTCAGCACACCTGATTTTAAACACATATTGACCCGTTGGTCACGATTCAAACCACCTAAACTTATTTTTTTGGGTTTCAAGTCGTAGATACTACTCCTTCCGTCCCAAATTATTTGATCATACTTGACTTGCACACTTAAATAGGTTATGAGTTACATTTTATAAGTTTCCTATTCTACCCCAAGAAAGATAAGGGGAGAAAATGGGCCACGAAGATAAAATGTGTTGGTGAAGGGCAATTGTCAGAAATACAGTGAAAAAAGTGTAAAACGGATAAACACGAAAAAAAAGAAAAAGGCAAGGAGCAGAATGCCACTTTACCGACTGCAATACTAATCAAAAGAAGCAATTATATGTCTGGAAGAGGATCTCTTGTTGTGTTAGACTTGTCTCTGAGCTCCTCCAGTACTCTATCCGGAGATCCAAACGATGTGGATTATTCAAGAATCGAAGTCAATTTGCTTCTGGAGCCAGTCTTTCCTGTCAGCTAGCCGGTGTGGAGCTTTGGATATGGGTCGACCATGTAGTAATCCGATGAACTGGGTTGTACCTGTTCCGATTTTTAAACCTACCTCACTAGGAAAGAACTGCTTGTCTTTCACAACCTATTCCAATAAGCATTGACTATTGGAACAGACGACTTAATGATAACCCCGGCTTGGACTTCTTTCGAGGAAGTCCTTCCTCCGTGGCATATAGAGATGGGTGAAATGTCAAAACATCTAAAGAATCTTTCTTAATTTAAAAAGTGATCAATTTTTTTGGAACAGCCCAATAAGAAAATATAATCAACCTTTTCGGTTCGGGACGGAGGGAGTATCATTTATATGGGTATTCAAGCCAATCCAACAAATTTACAAGTACAGAATATCTAAACATATATAAGTAGCAGGCTACGGTACACACAAAGCTCGGCTTACAAACCTAAACTTAGATGATCTAGCAGAAACGGAAGCTATGACATATAACATATAAGATAGGTCATGCTATAGCACTAATTTCATCCTGCCTTCTCATCTGGCACCGCTATGGAGGAGGCCACCACTGATGTTTTAGAATTGATATCCCTTAGGCAACCACCACAACTTTTGGCTTCCTTTGAATTTCACACACCACGCATGGAGAAGAGAACCTGTTATTCAAGTTATAATAACTCAGAGAAGTTTTTTGAGGATGAAGCATAGATTATAATTCAGGCTACCGTTACTAGTGTTATTCGAGTTGCTAAAGCATAAATGGAGGCTTTACACTGAAGTTCTAGTTCTTGTAACCTGAAATCAGTACGCTGTGTCTAACTTGTAAAGAGCTTTTCGTTGGCCAGATACCCGCATGTACCAAACAAGTTCAAAAAATATTTTCATAAAATAAACAGGGCTTATGGAATATCTAGTCTAGTACGTAGAAAAGACTATCCATGTCTTGAAATTGGGATATGTGTCTTTTCACAGAGGTACGAAGCTCTTGTAAACAAATATTGGATTGTGTACAAACTCAGAAAACCAAAGCTTCCCACCAATATAAAACAAAGTTGCCAACCCACCTTAGAAATCATGATCAGAATGACATTGAACCTTGTTTCTTACCACCAAAACTAGCAGGTTAGGACCATCACCAAAGATCTGAACCAGGCAAAAATAGGAAAAGATTAATGGACCATCACCATAAAGCACCAGCAACATGATGAGTAAATTTCATTTTATAAAGTTTCTTCTTTCTCTTCTAGCCCAATCCTGATGTTCCAAATAACTAAAATAATGTAGGATTGACTTTTTCCAATGCACATTCATATTATCATTGATTAATAGTATGTAGTTCAACTCACATGCACAAGTGTAACCAAATGAGACACATCAAGAGACAGAGAGAGAGAGAGAACTCCATATGAGTTCTTCTCCTGCTTACTGAAGAGACTTTTGGTGCGAACTTGGATTGAGTTTCTTTGTCTTTTCCTAGGGTTCATACTTCATTTATTGGGTTCATAAGTTTGTAGGTGGTTGAAAGGGTCTACGGCTGGTTATTGGAAGCATGTCGCTTTCCAATATAGCGTCTTCCAATCTGCAAGAGATTCCGATTTTAGAACGTTGTGGTAATCCGATTATTGTGGATCAGGAATTGCTTTCATTTCAACAATTGAAATGGGCTAAAACCCTGATTCGTAAACTGATTGACTGACGAACTTTTCCTTTAAGACCGATTCAAAGCGCTGCTAATCAATTTTGGCGTTTGTTGGGTACTATGGAGGTGGAAGCTGTTGGATATTTATATGCCTTCCACTTCTCTAAAGAAGTAGATTTGGAATGGCTCTTGGCAGAAGGGCTGTGAAACATTCACGGTGGACTGTTAATCTACTGTTAACGTGTGGGTTCGGTTGCATGACATTGCCGTAGAGTTGTTCGTTTATGATTCTGCTATAAGGTTTGGAGGTTACTTTTTGGCGAAGTTCTGGCAATTGACTGGTTTGGAGTTAGACAAACTTCTTGAACTTTCGAGTGATTAGTGCCATTTCAGGATCAGAGTCGTCGCTGCTTTCTGAAAGTTCATGTGAGGCCTCAGCTCTAAGAGCTAAGTTCTTCTTCTTGGAGATAGTTACTTCTTCGTCATGAATTTTCATTGTAATTTCATGAGTCATTAGAGAACCCACCAATTCTTCGAGTTTCAGCACATTCAAATCCTTTGCCTCTTGAATGGCTGTGAGCTTTGCTTCCCATCTCTTTGAGAGAGATCTGAGAACTTTTCGGACAACGTCTTTCTCGGGGTAGATTTTACCCAAAAGCTTTAGTCCATTTATAATAAATGTGAATATGGAGTACATCTCATTTATGGACTCGTGCTCCTTCATCTTGAAGGCCTCATACTGCTGGACCAACATATTGATCTTGGTCTCCTTTACTTGATTTGTACCTTCATGAGTAACTTCCAACAACCTCCACATTTCTCTAGCGGTCTCACATGCTGAGACTCGATTGTACTCATTCATGTCGAGGCCACAACTGATAATGTTCTTAGCTTTGTCATCCATAGAGAAGAGCTGCACCTCATGAGAGTCCATTTCAAGAATTCCTTTCGGAATCTTGGTTCCATCTGGTCCATCCTTCATCGGAATTATAGGACCATTTTCAACAACATACCAGACGTGTGTATCATGCCTGAGAAAATTCCTCATGCGATTCTTCCAGTAGCTGTAGTTGTCATTTTTCAACAGTGGTGGCCTGGTGGTTGCTAAACCTTCTTCCATAACGCGATCTTTAGCTCTTGACGATTAAGTCAAAGAAAATAACCAGAGCACACGGCTCTGATACCACTTGTAGGTCCCTAAATACACCTAGAGGGGGGTGAATAGGTGTTTTACAGCTTTGAGTATAAATTAAAAATTGAGATACAAAGTGATGACAAATATAACAGTGATAAATTTAACACAGAGATTTATACTGGTTCGGCCCCACCAGCCTACGTCCAGTCCTCGAGCACTCCACGCAAGGGAGACCTACTCGAGCCTTTCACTAAACCAACTAGCTTCGGGTGCTAGCTCAAACCGCAGTACAATTTCCGAAACCCTTCCAAGGTTTCCAACAGATTACAAATGAAAAGAGATTTACAAGTTGAATGTAAACAAACAAGCTCCTTCTTGAGCAAATATTACAATGAAGAATAAGATTTAAGCCTTCTTAGGTGGGAAGATCTATATCCTTTCAAGAACCAAACCAAGAAGCTCACTATGAACAATCTCGAGGATAAAAACTCACTCAATAGAGAATGAAAGATAAGATATCAAGATGAGAGAGAGTTTTTGAGATGTATTTGAGAGTATGAAAAAGATTTTCGCAAGAGAGAGAGTAAATGCTCCCAAGGACCCCCTATTTATATATGTAGCAGAAGTGAACCGTTAGGAAGGAAAAGTCCAAAAAAGGATTCGACTAAAAACAAATGATTTGGCTTCGACTAAAAGTTTTTGTTTCGACGAAAACATTTAGCTTCGACTGAAAGTCATGGCTTCGACTGAAAGTCTTGGCTTCAACTAAAAGTCTTGGCTTCGACTGAAAGTCATGGCTTCGACTGAAAGTCTTGGCTTCGACTGAAAGTCATGGCTTCGATTGAAAGTCTTGGCTTTGACTGAAAGTCTTGACTTCGACTGAAACACTTGACTTCGACTAAAACACTTGACTTCGACTGAAACTGATGACTTCGACTGAAATGCTTGACTTCGACTAAAACACTTGACTTCGACTAAAACTGATGACTTCGACTGAAATGCTTGACTTCGACTAAAATTGATGACTTCGACTGAAATGCTTGACTTCGACTAAAAGATTTGGTTCTTTACTAGAATTTCTGTCAGATCTTTTAAGAAAGACTTATACTGACAAGAAAAAAATTTGACATCAGGTTCTTGCATCTTCAATGTAGTCCATGGCTTTAAATCCCGAGTCCAAGTTCTGATTCAAGCTTTGTCCATGTCAAGATCTTGTCTTTGTTTGATTAAGAGATAAATCCTAAAATGTTTATCTTAATAAAGTTGTCAGATTAATGTTAGAGATAATATGTCTGGAATCATCAAAATCAAAAAGTCAACAATCTCCCCCTTTTTTATGATGAAAATATTAGTTCTAACAAAAAAACAATATACTCCCCCTTAATCAGTTAATCATTTACTCAAGGATATAACATAAAGAGCATCTTATAAAATTTTAATCAAAGAATTAATAAAGATGCATACAAAAGAATGATCAATTCAAACAATGAACAACAAGTACTTGTTCTCCCCCTTTGTCTAATAAAAAAGAGGGGCAGCTAATGCAACAAGCAAAAGAAGAAATGAATAAAACAAAAACTAAGGCCGACGGCGGCGAGCACCCTGGGTAGAGGAGGAGGGATCAGCAGGTGGCGGAGCGGTTGTGGGGACTTCAACGACTTCGACGACACGAGGAGAGCGCGGCTGCGGAGGGTTGTAGGGAAGATGCGGGTTAAAGAAGCATTCTTCCCCTTCAGTGCCAGTGTGTCGAGAAGGAAAAATATCCGGACTAGTCACCCGAAAGCCGTGTGCCTGATCGAAGATCTGATGAGCCAGGTAGCGGTTTTGTTCAGTCAGAATGCTCGTAGTGAGATAAGCCTGGCGACGATGATCTTGAAAGGCAGTTTCCTGCTGGTGACGAAGATCTTGCTGCATCCAACTCAAGCATTCCATGAGGGGAGTGTGATTGAGGGGAAGAGAGGAAAGGTTAGCAGTAGGGTCATTGAGCAGGTTGTGAAAGTCGATTTGGTTCGAGAGAAGCTGAGCGGAGGAGTGTTGAACCGACTGCTGAAGGGCAGTAAGCTCATGAAGGAGAGCGGTGTGGTTAGCTGCAACAGTAGCAGCAAGGGTGGTTTGCGATTCAAGAATTAACTGAATCGAAGTAGAAAGTCGTGAAAGAGTTTCAGAGAGGTTGGGGGTGTCGGAAGAGAGGAACTCATCAAAATTTAGGTTGGAGAAGTCGTCAAGCGGACTAGAGAAAAAAGGGTGAGGAGGAGTGGGCAGATGTGGGATCGAGGAGGAAGGGTCAGGGGGAGGAAAGGGGAAAGAGCTAGATGGGTCAGTCTGTGCAGGGGGGATGAACGGAGTAGAAGAAGGTGGTGTTGGTGGAATAGGCGAGGGAGGAGCAGAAAACGCGGCTGAAGGAATTTCGGGAGCAGGCGAGGGAGGAGGAAGAGAAGCAGGAGCAGAGGCCAGAACAGACTGGGTGTGGGAAGGATCGGTAGCAGTGACGCGCTCAAGAAGGACAGTGTCGGAGGTGAGATCAGAACGAAGGACGAAACCAGCACGACGAAGAGAGGTTTCGTCAAGAACATGGTGACTCGGAAGGGGGATACACTCCGAGGTAGAGGTGGGCAGAGGGACATGAAAATGTTCAAAAACACGGGTGAGCAGGAGTCCGAAAGGAAGATTGACAGAGGATTTTGTTTTTTGGGCATTCATTACGAGCATGATGATGCCCGCAATGTTTAAAGGAGAACCCCGAATGAAGTGGGTGAAAAGGATGATGTCTAAATAGGAAAAGCTAGCATAAGATCCTGAGCGAGCAGAGAGATTATAACAAAGAATAAGATGAAGAACACGGTGAAGAGGAGAGAGGTCACCTAGACTAGGTTTACGGGGCCGAGAAATGGACGGGTCTCCTAGAAGAGTTTGGGTTTGTTGGAGGGGAGTAAAAGAGCTGGAGGTACACCACGTGTTTGCGGTGAAGACAAGGGTTGAGGATGGATTGGTGAAACTGAGTATTTGGGCTAAGGTGGTGGCATCGAGACGTATGTGGACCCCATTCACAGAAGTGGTCAGAGAGGAGGGTGGTGGAGCGAAAAAATGCATGTTAGAGTAGAACATGCGAACAAGGGCCGGGTAATAAGTGGCGGGAGGAGAGAGAATGGAGAGACATCCCATTCGCTCAAAAATGCTGGTAAGGCCAAGTCGAGTCATGAGAGCGACATCACTTGGGCGACCGGGGATGACCTCGCGATTGACAAAACTGGTATAGTAGGTGAGTTGGTCTTTGACGGAGGGGAAGAAATGGGGAATGTGAAGTATATCGGTAGGTGAGATATAGGGACAGGTAGGGGGTGGACAGGTTGGTGGCGGTGCAGATGAAGATGAAGAAGGGGTAGCAGGTGGAGGAGGAGTAGGAGCAACATTACCTGAGGATGGTGGAGCAGTAGATGGCGGAGGAACTGGTGCAGAAGACGAAGGACGGGTAGCAGCGGCTGAAGTTTGACGAGTGCGGCGGCAGGAGGATGGCGGTGGAGTAGCAGCAGCAGCAGTAACAGGAGCATCAGTCGAGGTAGGAGCCGCGTCGAACTCATCGTCAGAGTCAATGAGCAGACGACGACGACGACTACGAGGACGTGGATTCAGGTCCATGTGGGTCCTTGTAGTGACAGGTGGACAGGAGAGAGAAGAAAAGTATGAGTCTGTGAAAACGAAAAGCAAATAGTGAAAAGGGAACAGTAAAAAGTTAAAATGAAAAAGGTGGGCCTATTTATAGATGACAAACTTTTAGTCGACTGATTAGGTTTTAGTCGACTGAAAGTGTACTTTGAGTCGACTTAAACCGAATGATCCTGAAAGTGGATGACGACTCGCATTCGACTGAAAGTGAAGTTTTAGTTGACTGAAAATCTTTTAGTCGACTAAACGATGAATGAGCAAAAAATGAAGCGGTCATTTTCGTAAAAAGGAATTTAGCTAAGATCACACATTCCTAAGCGATGACGAAGTGAACAAAAGGAGGATTCAGCTAACGGTTTTGTAAATATATCTGCGAGCTGATCTTCAGAGCCAACTTTCTTGAGTTCTATTAATCTTTCTGAACGTTGTCTCGGAGAAAATGGTGACGAATATCGATGTGCTTAGTGCGTGAGTGTTGGACAGGATTTTTACTAATGTCAATAGCACTGCTACTATCGCACATAATAGGAATATGATCTATGAAGACACCAAAATCTCGTAAAGTTTGACGCATCCATAATACTTGGGCACAACAGCTTCCAGCTGCAACATATTCAGCTTCAACAGTGGAGAGAGCCACAGAAGTTTGTTTCTTACTATGCCACGACACTAAAGCATCGCCGAGGAACTGACATGTGCCACTAGTACTCTTTCGATCAACAAGACATCCCGCATAATCAGAGTCAGAAAAAACCTACTAGATCTAGCGAGGAGTTTCGTGGATACCAGAGTCCCAAATTTAAAGTTCCAGAAAGATATTTAAAAATACGTTTAACTGCAGAAAGATGAGATTCTACCAATCATGCCACGGTAAAGTTTGTTATCTACATCTTTACCATTTTCATCTTTCATAAGATTAACGCTAGGAGAAATCGGGGTCCCTCTAGGTTTAGCATTATCCAAGCCAAACCGTTTCAAAAGCTCTCGTGAGTACTTAGACTGACTTATAAAAATTCTTTCTTTTGACTGCTTGATCTGAAGTCCAAGGAAAAAAGTAAGTTCTCCCATCATACTCATCTCAAATTCCCTGCGCATATTCTCAGCAAACTCATCTCAAATTCTTTCTTGGCATAAGTCATCGTCAGTGGCACCAAAAATAATGTCATCAACATATATTTGAACTATTAAGATATGCGAATTCCGAATTTTCATGAAGAGTGTGGTATCGACTTTGCCACGAGAGAATCCATGATCAATGAGAAAGCTGCTAAGACAATCATACCAAGCTCGAGGGGCTTGTTTAAGACCGTACAAAGCCTTTTTCAGCTTGAAGACATGATCGGGGTATTTTTCATTTACAAAACCAGGAGGTTGTTTAACAAAAACTTCCTCCTGTATTACCCCATTCAAGAAAGCACTTTTCTCATCCATTTGAAAAAGTTTAAAATTCAAATGACATGAAAATGCCAAAAGCATTCGGATAGCAACTGGGGCAAAGGTTTCATCAAAATCAACCCCTTCGACTTGATTGTATCCTTGAGCAACTAGTCTAACTTTGTTACGAACAATATGGCCATTTTCATCAAGTTTGTTTTGAAAAACCCACTTAGTTCCAATGACCTTTTGTTGAACAGGAGCCGGGACTAGTGACCAAACATTGCTTCTCTCAAATTGATTCAATTCATCTTGCATGGAAAGAATCCATTCAGAATCGTTTAGAGCCTCAGAAATATTTTTAGGCTCAATTTGAGAAAGAAAAGCAAATTCCGCACAAAAAAGATTTACCGTAGATCGTGTAGTAACTCCGCGTTCCACATTACCTATGACTTGTTCTAGTGGATGACTTGATGAGTATTTCCAACTTTTTGGGAGTGGCTGTGTCACATCACTGTTGTTGTGAGTGGATGTTGTGCACTCCCCCTCGGTTAAAGAAACATTAAGTTTCTTGTTCAAGTCCAGTGAGAGTTCTTCACTGTCATCACCTGCATTCTTACTAGGTTTTTCAACGTTAGATTCTTCAAATACTACATGCATAGATTCTTCAATAGTCATAGTTCTACGGTTATAAATTCTATATGCTCTACTTTTTAAAGAATAACCAAGAAATATTCCCTCGTCAGATTTCGCATCGAACTTTCCCAAATTTTCACGATTGTTCAAAATAAAACATTTACAGCCGAAAACCTTGAAATAATCAATTTTTGGTTTTCGATTTGAGAACAATTCGTAAGGTGTTTTATCAAGAATTGGTCTGATGAGTACTCTGTTCAACACGTAACAAGAAGTGCTGACGGCTTCGGCCCAAAAATATTTTGGCAGAGAATTTTCATGAAGCATGGTTCTGGCCATTTCTTGCAAAGTACGATTCTTTCTCTCTACAACCCCATTTTGTTGAGGTGTTCGAGGAGCAGAAAACTCATGTGAAATGCCATTTTCAATGCAAAAATGAATAAAATCTTTTTCAAATTCACCGCCATGATCACTTCTAATTTTTACAAGCTTCAACTCCTTCTCATTTTGAAGCAGTTTAACAAGACTAAATTTTTTTTCAAACGCCTCATCCTTATGAGTTAGAAAAAGAACCCAGGTGTACCTGGAGAAATCATCAACAATAACGAAAGCAAAAAATTTTCCACCAAGGCTGACATTTCTCGAAGGGCCAAATAGATCTAAATGAAGGAGTTGAAGAGGGCGAGAAGTGGAAACGACATTTTTAGCTTGAAAGGATGTTTTTGACTGTTTACCATATTGACAGGCATCGCAGACCTTATCCTTGACAAACCTTAGCTTAGGAAGGCCTCTGACAAGCTCTTTCGAGAGAAGTTTCTTGATTAGGTCCATGTGAACATGACCTAATCTACGATGCCACAACCAAATATCATTATGCTGAACGGAAAGACAAACTTCCCGCGAAGAGTCAGATGCATCAAAAGATAAAGTATAGATATTACCATCTCTCATACCGACCAAGGTACCTCCATCTGACGCATGACAGATCAGGCATTTATCGCCTTCGAACTGCACTTTGTGTCCGTTATCGATGAGTTGACTGATACTTATCAGATTGAACTTCAACCCATCAACCAAGGATACATTGTCTATAGTAATGGAGCCTGTACTAATTTTACCTTTACCAATGATCTTCCCATTTGAGTAGTCTCCGAAGGTAACAAGTCCTCCATTCTTCGGAGTGATGTGAGAGAAAAGAGAGCGATCACCGGTCATATGTCTTGAACATCCGCTGTCGAGAATCCATTTGTTGGAATCTGTCCTTGCTTTCAAGCATACCTACAATAGACTCTGGTTTCGTTCCTTTAGGTACCCACACTTTCTTGGGTCCTGGAAGATTAGATAAACGAAATTTTGGCACCCAAACTTGTTTCACTTTGTTTTTTGTAATAGAAGGGAATGCCTTATTTCTGACAGCACTACGAGGACAATTTTTAGCTAAGTGCCCTTTCTTTTTACATACTGTACAGAGTGTGAAAGGCGAGCAAGAAGCTAAATTTTTGTGAAAGAAGTTTTTATAGTCCTTTTGCTTCTTTGAAGGGTCGTATCCAATTCCACATTTCTCAAAAACACATCTTTGTTTTCCTAAAAGAATATCTAAATTCTCTCTTCCTTGAGTAAATTTTGAAAGGGTAAAATTCAGATCTTCAATCTTCTTTTCTAGATTAATTTTTTGCATAGAAATATCTTCCAGTTGAGATTTTAAAAGATTGTTTTCAACTGGAGCTTTTACTTCATGGAGAGATTGAATTTTAGAGGACAAAAGAGAGTTTTCCTTCTTAGAAGTGTTCAGATTATTTTTCAAGGAAGTATTTTCAAAAATATAGAATTCAATCTTTTTTTGAAATTCTTCCTTTTCGCCTTCCAACTCTTCAACAGTATTAATTAAAGAAAGAGCTTTACTTCTTAGATTGGCATTCTTAACTTTTAACTATTCATAATTTTCATTTAGTTCTAGAAAAAGCTGACTTGAGTTCATTGAAATCAAGATTCTCAGAGATTACCTTGGAATTTTTGTCTTTGGCCATGAAGGAAAGTTGGGCTACTTCATCATCTTCGTTAATTTCTTTGTCGCTTTCATCCGAGTCATCCCAAGTCAGCAGAGCTTTTCTAGGCTTGAACTTCTTTTCTCTGAAATTTCGACTGTTGCTACTTACAGTCTTGTTCTTGAGTTGTGGACAGTACTTTTTGATGTGCCCAGTTCTACCACACTCATAGCAGGCGTCAGCACTTTCCTTTACGTTCCAATCACCATTATTTCTCTGATGTGATTGGTTTGTAGGATTTCTCCTAATCTTCCCGTCTCGCTTGCTTGCGAGAAACTTCTTGAACTTTCGAGTGATTAGTGCCATTTCAGGATCAGAGTCGTCGCTGCTTTCTGAAAGTTCATGTGAGGCCTCAGCTCTAAGAGCTAAGTTCTTCTTCTTGGAGATAGTTACTTCTTCGTCATGAATTTTCATTGTAATTTCATGAGTCATTAGAGAACCCACCAATTCTTCGAGTTTCAGCACATTCAAATCCTTTGCCTCTTGAATGGCTGTGAGCTTTGCTTCCCATCTCTTTGGGAGAGATCTGAGAACTTTTCAGACAACTTCTTTCTCGGGGTTGATTTTACCCAAAAGCTTTAGTCCATTTATAATAAATGTGAATCCGGAGTACATCTCATTTATAGACTCGTGCTCCTTCATCTTGAAGGCCTCATACTGCTGGACCAACATATTGATCTTGGTCTCCTTTACTTGATTTGTACCTTCATGAGTAACTTCCAACAACCTCCACATTTCTCTAGCAGTCTCACATGCTGAGACTCGATTGTACTCATTCATGTCGAGGCCACAGCTGATATTGTTCTTAGCTTTGTCATCCATAGAGAAGAGTTGCGCCTCATGAGAGTCCATTTCAAGAATTCCTTTCGGAATCTTGGTTCCATCTGGTCCATCCTTCATCGGAATTATAGGACCATTTTCAACAACATACCAGACGTGTGTATCCTGCCTGAGAAAATTCCTCATGCGATTCTTCCAGTAGCTGTAGTTATCATTTTTCAACAGTAGTGGCCTGGTGGTTGCTGAACCTTCTTCCATAACGCGATCTTTAGCTCTTGACGATTAAGTCAAAGAAAATAACCAGAACACACGACTCTGATACCACTTGTAGGTCCCTAAATACACCTAGAGGGGGGTGAATATGTGTTTTACAGCTTTGAGTATAAATTAAAGACTGAGATACAAAGTGATGACAAATATAACAGTGATAAATTTAACACAGAGATTTATACTGGTTCGGCCCCACCAGCCTACGTCCAGTCCTCGAGCACTCCACGCAAGGGAGATCTACTCAAGCCTTTCACTAAACCAACTAGCTTCGGGTGCTAGCTCAAACCGCAGTACAATTTCCGAAACCCTTCCAAGGTTTCCAACAGATTACAAATGAAAAGAGATTTACAAGTTGAATGTAAACAAACAAGCTCCTTCTTGAGCAAATATTACAATGAAGAATAAGATTTAAGCCTTCTTAGGTGGGAAGATCTATATTTTTTTCAAGAACCAAACCAAGAAGCTCACTATGAACAATCTCAAGGATAAAAACTCACTCAATAGAGAATGAAAGATAAGATATCAAGATGAGAGAGAGTTTTTTAGATGTCTTTGAGAGTATGAAAAAGATTTTCGCAAGAGAGAGAGTAAATGCTCCCAAGGACCCCCTATTTATATATGTAGCAGAAGTGAACCGTTAGGAAGGAAAAGTCCAAAAAAGGATTCGACTAAAAACAAATGATTTGGCTTCGACTAAAAGTTTTTGTTTCGACTAAAACATTTAGCTTCGACTGAAAGTCTTGGCTTCGACTGAAAGTCATGGCTTCGACTGAAAGTCTTGGCTTTGACTGAAAGTCTTGGCTTCGATTGAAACACTTGACTTCGACTGAAACTGATGACTTCGACTGAAACACTTGACTTCGACTGAAACTCATGACTTCGACTGAAAAACTGAAACACTTGACTTCGACTAAAACACTTGACTTCGACTGAAATGCTTGACTTCGACTAAAACACTTGACTTCGACTAAAAGATTTGGATCTTTATTAGAATTTCTGTCAGATCTTTTAAGAAAGACTTATACTGACAAGAAAAAAATTTGACATCAGGTTCTTGCATCTTCAATGTAGTCCATGGCTTTAAATCCCGAGTCCAAGTTCTGATTCAAGCTTTGTCCATGTCAAGATCTTGTCTTTGTTTGATTAAGAGATAAATCCTGAAATATTTATCTTAATAAAGTTGTCAGATTAATGTTAGAGATAATATGTCTGGAATCATCAAAATCAAAAAGTCATATATATATATATATATATATATATATATATATATATATATATATATATATATATATATATATTTGCAAACTTTTAGCGACAGCTAGCGTAACGGGATTATGTCATAATCGTTAAAATTTTCTTCTAGTGCATTAAACTATCATAAATAATTATTGCGGGCATTTTCGCAATGATAAAAAGTTTTGAGTAAATTTAAAATAACTAATGAAAATTGAAGGGGGGGGGGGGGGGTTGTGGTAGTTTTTCTTTTAGGGTTTTATATATTTACTTTAGAGGGAGCAGTCGTCTTGTTCTTTATAAAACGGCTGAGAGGAAGCAAGTTTCAGAGAGAGAAAGGAGAAGGGAAGAGATCCAAAGGATTATATTTCTACGATCGGGTGGAGTTTCCGGTAGGGCTCCTTTGAAATTATATTTCTTATCTACGTAAATATCGTGGGATTAGGTCTGAATATAAATGGGTATTTTTTAGTTTAAGAGGGTTGTTAAAGGGTTGGACTTTGGGGGTTTTGGGTTGTGTGTTCGCATGATATTGTGAGAGTAAAATGTCGTGAGTGAAATAGGAGGGGTTAGGCAAGTCACAGCCATGGTGGCTGTGATTGTGAACCATGTGGGTAAGTTAAGGAACAAACAAGGTCAGAGCCATGGTGGCTGTGACCGTGTGCGGCTCATGAGCAAGTGTGTGTAAGGGCTGAGAAAAGAGTGAAAGTGGGAGAGAAATGGGTATAAGCAGCAAGGCAGGAAGAGTGTTTGTGATGTGTGAATGAATGGTGCATGCAATTTTATTGGGAGATTGATGGAGAAGGCAGATCCTAGATGTATGTTGTGTGTTGTGTGTGTATCCAATAGAATTGCATGTGTGGGTGGAACAAAAATAAAGAGGAAAAGCTACTGCCTCGTGTCCATTTCTTTGTATAGTTTGTTTGGTGAGAGTGCTGTGTACGAGTGTAAACTCATTTGAGTGTGTTCTTTTAGTGTAACCTGAGTGCATAAGTGTAGTGTAATGTGTGTATGTGAATGCTGTGTGTGTTAATGGGGTGATGTGGGTGTGTAGTGAAGGAGAGTGGTGTGCAGGGTCTGCTGTGTATGCGTGGGTGTGATAAGAGTTAGCACAGAAGGGGAAAGAAGAAGAAGAAAACAGGAACTTCAATGGAGAAGTACGTATCGAGTAATTTGGGTTAGCGTTAAGTTTGACACATGTATATGTTAGCGCACGCTTATCATTAGCAAGTGAAAATTTACAGTTAGACCATATTAGAATTCTTGGAAAAAATTTATAATTTTCTGAGATCGTATGAATTTTTAGTATTTTCTGTAATTTCAAAATTGTAAAATTCTTTTGAAGCCTTTAAACCCAGAAAATGTTCAGGAAAAAATTACAGTAATGTCTTTATGGTTTAAATAAGACTCAGTTTCTATTTGATGATTTTTGGAGTTGATTTTATGTGGATTCCATATCGCATTAGTTTTAGCAAAACGAAAATTCTAAAAATAGATTTTATGTCTTTTAAATTCTGATTCTGATTTCTATAATTTTTATATATATTTTAAAGTTCTGATAAAAATTATGGGACTTATTTTGCAGCTGGAAGTGATTATGGCTATTATTGGGTTTTTGTTGAATTTAAAGAAATTATTTTAATTTGAAAATATTCAAAAATTCAGAAAATGCATATTTTGACTTTTAATAAATTTTTAAGCTAAAAAAGTGTTTTAGTGTAAATTATTATAAATTCTAGAGTGTCGTTATCCATTAAGAAGCGTACGAGAATTTCGATTAGGTTAGCCGTGTGCAGGAACCGTATGAGTTACGCGATTCCGGGATTAGAAGTGAGCGCCGTCTGGGTAGTTGATACTAGGTTTATAGTATATTAGTATAGATTATGTTATAACATATGGATTGCCAATTTAGGTTTATTCAAAGATTTTTGGATCGAGGTCAGTTAGCATCGCTTAGCTTGGACCAAGGTAAGGAATTCTGTCCAAACCCTATTTCGTTACTATGTTTTTCAAATGCTTATAGAACAGTATTACAAACTACATTGATTTGGTTTTATGTTTGATATAAAAGATGTTTTTGAAACTGTCCATGAAATCCTAATTTGAGCTTGATAGCGATCGTTTGGAATTCATGTTTCATTCTTATATGTTTACTGATCTAATCATCATAAAATATATATTTTGAGTTGTACTTATCTCTTTTCATGCTCATCTGTTTATTGAATTCGATAATCGAAAAGCATTTTCAGTTATAGTTTACTCTTTCTTAATGTTGACATGAATTAGTAACTTAGGAGCCATAATGATGGTCTGTAGTGTTGGCGTTATAAGGATAGTCTGTTGAATGGGTTTAACTAGTACCTAGATGGACTAGTCAGTGTACATATATATCTGTAAAGTGTATCGAGCACTGCCGGGGTGGCTTTGCTTCTGTACTGCTCATATTCAATATTTCCTGTTTATGTTTTATTGCACTTGAACTGTTTTGAATATTATCCATTCATGCTTTATTATACCTGAAGTGTTTCAAATGACTATTATGTAAGGGATCGAGTTGAATACTCATCCCTATGTTTATATCGTATTGTAGTGATTTCATCGAAAGCAAAATCCCTCAAAAAGATGTTATTGGACTTGAATGTAAAATCGTTCATTTTGTTCATCTTTGTCGAAATGCTATCTTTTTGTTATTATTATTGAAAATACCCTTAAAAACGTTTTGTTTGACTCTATATGAAAACTCGTCTGAATCGTTTTGTTATTTTAAATCTTTGAACGACCTTATTGGGCTCTCAAAAGCTCACTCTCCTTTGCCTTCCTTTCCGCCGGTTACGTGAGTACGGATTAGAGCTAGTGAAAGCGAAAAGGATTTAATTTTTGGTGTTGATTGTTAGAACCCCTGCGTGGGTGACATGCTAGTTTATTATTCCGGTTTAAATTTAGTTTTCAAGTACGAAAGTACACAGAGAGAAAATACGTTGATGGATATTTAGTTGATCTGACATCTTGTGGTATTATTTGGTTAAGTTTTGAGGATAATATTGCTTAGTGTATATGATCGATCGAGTGTCTAACGTTCCAAAAATTTCGGGATGTTACATCTTATTCTCGCCTCTTCTCAGGATTTGGATTCTTATATGGACATCCAAAAGTCTATTTAGGAGAGTACTGTGGGGTCTTTTAGTGTCAATTCTGGTTACTTGTCAGGTACCTCTTTGCTTGTGTGGGGATATTAATTAGGTGTTGGATTCTTATAAGAAAATTGACTGTCATTCTACAAATATTATTGGTTCTTAGTTTTCACATGACATTTTGGAATCCTTTGGCTTATCAGATATTAAGTGGGTTGGTTCTCTATTTACTTGGGTTTGGGTTCTCCTGCTTTAAGTTTTGTCTATAAAAAACTGGATCGCCTCTCTTGATTGGATCATCCTTTACCCAGATGTTGTTCTACCAATCTTGCTATTCAACGTTCTGATGGTGCGCCTATTTTTTGTGATACGTTGCCTTTTCGTCAACACTTCCTTAGGCCTTGTAGATTTAAGGCAATTTGGTTGCCTGACCCAGGCTGTTTCTCGTTTATTCAATCTATTTGGCTTTCCTCCTTTGATTGCTCCCCCTTGTTTTAGTTGATGGAAAACCTTAAATTGATGTTGGCATCTTTAATTGGTTGGAGTCGTGTTCATTTTAGGAACTTAGATAAGCAAATCTTTGAGACTCGGCATCTTTTGCAAGAATCTCATAATGTAGTGCACTTATCTGATCTTTCGCGGTTGTCTAACTTTTCTCTTCATCATTAATTTATTTTTTGCTACATTGTGAAGAGATACTTTGGGCACAATGTTCGAAGATTAGGTGGTTAGGATTGGGTGATCGATATACAAAAAAATTTCATGCCTCCATGATCATTTGGCGACGTCAAAATCAAATCATCTCTCTTAAAGATAAGCAGGGGTTACAGTTGACTGACGCTCTTGCTATTAGAAATATTTGGTTTCCTATTGTAGGTCTCTATATTCCTAAGAGGAACCTCAACCTTTGGGTGATGATTTGTTTAGTTTTGACTCAGTCATCTTACACTTAAGATCACTATTACCATTCCAGGTCAAACATTTAGAACATGCCTTTATGGGGGAAGAAATTAAAGTTGCTCTTTTTTAGATTAGGTGTCTTAAGGTCCCCGAACCTAATGGGATACCAGCAGTTGTCTTCCAATGATGTTGGAATATGATGTTTCCCCTTGTTACTCAAGGAGTTCCTTTCTTAATTTTGGCAAAATGCTCAGTGAAGTAAGCAAAACTTTCATTTCCCTTGTTCCAGAGACTTCTTCTCCTATGTCGGCTATTGACTTCTCGCCCATTAACTTATGCTTTGTTGTCTACAAAATTATATCTAAAATTTTGTTGAGTAGGATGAAACCTTTAATGAAAGGCTTGATCTCTCCCTTTAAAATTGCTTGATGTGGCGAGTTGTTGTCTTGCTGATAACGTAATCCTAGCTCAAGAACCCAAAGATTGTTGCGCCATCGTTTAAAGAGTAAAATCGTGCTATTGGCCCTTAAATTAGATATGAGTAAAGCGTTTGATTGCCTTTGCTCTGATTTTGTTCAAGATGTTTGGTAAGGTCTTTCCTGAACGATGGGTTCATTCGGTGATGCATGTATCACCAATGTGTCATACTCAGTCTTGGTTAACGGTGCCCTCACTTTGAACCTTCTTGTGGTATTCGGCAAGGTGATCCCTATAACGCCCCAAATTTTCAGAGCATTAATATCAAATAAACAAAGTAAGAAAACCTCAAAAATATCACAAAGTCTCCCAAGTGGTCATTCAGAGTATCCATTACCCAATCTATAAGATACATCAATAAATGCCATAGCAGCCTAAAGAATTTATAAAATCCAAATTACTCTGAACCGGAGTTTCAAAATAAAACCTAAGCACATCCAACTTATCTTAATTATCTATATATATATATATATATATATATATATATATATATATATATATATATATATATATATATATATAAGCACGTATGGGCTTAAATGGCTAATCTTTTCTTTCCTTAAAGTACCCTTTTCTAACTGATATTTCCATAAATGATTAAAGGTGAGTAAGGGTATTTTTGACCTATCACATTTTTTTTTTCCATCAAATACCCTTTTTAAGTTAGAGTGTTATTTAAAAATGAGGGTGTTTTTGACTTCTCATAGGATATATAGCCTCTTTCCTTAAAATACCCTTATTGGGATATATGTTTTCGTTAGAACTAAGGATTGCTTTAACTTTTGAATTAAAAAATTTTTATTCATTAAATACCTATTTTTAATAAGAGTGTGACTAAAAAAATAAGGATATTTTTGACTTCTCATATGGTAACAAGCCTCTTTCATTAAAATATCTTTATTGAAATATATGCTTTTGTTATAGTAAAGAGTTGTTTTGACTTTTATTAAAAAGAAAAAAGAAACCTTATGAAAATTCTACAAAATCATTCTTGAACTCGCGCATGCACTCTAATTTATTGAAAAAATTCCTATCAAACCCTATTGCCTCCATTCACGTTAAAGCTAAATTACCTTAGAGTTATTATATGTTCTTCTCATATTTGATTGAAGAAAATAACTTACAGATTTTTCTATAGCCTTTTTTGAGAAATGATATATACCTAAACTAAATTGAATATTTTATCAGAAACTCAATCCTTTTTAACTTTTTATTTCATATATATATATATATATATATATATATATATATATATATGTTGATGCGTATGCTACAAATTTGAATTATTCTGCATGTATATAGATTTTAATAAAAACATATTAGTACATTGAAACTATTATAAACCTGACGTTTAACTCTAGATTTTGAATGCACACATATTGATATAAGGAAGCTGTCGTAAAACTGAAGTTTACTTTAGGATTTTTTTAAGTTCATACGTAATCCTAAATAGAGTTAAATTGCTATTTTTTTTAAGATGTCTTTTTTAAACTGAAGTCTTCATCCGAAATTAGTGTTTTGATTAAAAACTTTTTTCCCATCAAATACCCATTTTGAATTAGAGTTTTGTTAAAAAAAAAAAATAAGGGTGTATTTGGCATCTTTTAGGATATCAACCATCCTTTCTTAGAATACCCTTACAGGAATCTATGCTTTAGTTAGAGTTGCTTTGTCTTTTAGTAAAAAAAAAGGAAAAAAATATGAAAACCTATAAAATCACTCTTGAACTCCTGTATGGTCTTTGATTACCAAATTGTTTTATCAAAACCCACAACCTCCATTCACGTTAAAGCTAAATACCTCAGAGTTACTACATCTTCTCCATCAATTTTAGTTAATGAGTTAAATACTTCTGACCTACTACAACTTGTAGAGAAAGTGTTTTCTATATCTTTTAATCTACTAACACTAAAATTGAATATTTTATCAGAAAGTTCATTTCTTTAATTTTAGTTTTGTATAGCATAATTGTATGTTGATGTGTACGCTACAAATTTCAATAATTTTGCATCTATATGTATGTAAATGCAAATATATTCATACATTAAAACTATTATATAACTGAAATTTAATTCTAAATTTCAATTGTAGACACATTGGTGTAAGAAAATTATCGTAAAAGTAGAGCTTTAGAAATTTTAAATGCACATGAATCGCTAGAGATCATTATAACTTCAGTTCATGGTAAGTACATAATCCTATATTCGTATGAGAGTTATTGGAATACCCTTATTTGCATGACAACATATCATTCATATGATTATTGTCTTTCTATGATCTACTGTGTTCCGAGATATCATATATTTACATGATTATATATTATTCATATAGCTATTGTCTTCGTATATTTCCCTCTTATAAGTGATAGAATTAGGTGAAATCCAATTGATAAAAACTCTAATTTATTTCGGCTCAAATGATTAATAATTTTTTTTGAGCTTAAAAACTCTCAAGTTTTGACACGTAAGGGATTAAATTACTAATTTTTTTCCTTAAACTATTATTTTCATGTTCAAAAGTTTTCTAAATAGTTTGACTGTTTAAAAGGTGAGGTTAAATTACTATCATTTTGACTGATTTTAAACATTTTGAAGCGAAAAAGGTTCACTAATGCATCTTTTAGTGACAAAAGACTGTGAATATAACTAAAACGGGTAAAGATCTGGCTCCATCCTATAAAATAATCTCAAGAGATTAACATGGCTAAACATTTTTTTCATTAAAAATACCCTTTTTAGAATTAAGTGTGTTTTTTACTTTTAAGAATGTGAGACTAAACTACAATTTTTTGGCTCAATATAAATAATTGTTTGTTAAAGAAGTTAAAAGTTTACTAATGCATATAAGTGACAAAAATGTGGGAGTGAACTTAATCCATTCTTCTAAATATGATGCTAAGACTCTGTTCACTTTTGAAGAAAACCACATCAAAAGATAACCTTAAAAATTATCAACTTTAAAATAACCCATGTCCCTAAGGTTATCGTAAAATTACAACCAATGACACTAAGTTTTAAAAGGTAAAGTCGTATTGATCTGTTAAAAAAATATTATTTTTGCTTATGTCATTAATACTTATTTTTTAAATGTCAATACTGTCCTCATTTTAATCTACAAGTTATATAAAATATAAAAATTTATAAATCAGAATTTTCAAATTAGGCTTTTAATCCAAATTCTCACCCCACCTCGCCACCTCACTTTTCTCGGCAAGCACTCAGCCTGAAAGTTGGCAAATTGGCTCAGTTTCACCCGCCTTATCCCAGCGCCGGCGAACGTCGACGTCCAAATTATCCCATCCCGTCCAAATGCCTCCACCACCAAAACATCCTCGACAGAAACATAAACATGCAAATTTTAAAGCTGCCAAATCAGTCATAAGTCTATAACATTGGCTGAATGTGTGTGTAAGCCTGTTAACTAGAGGTGTGGTGGGTCGTGGAAGGCTGATTGATGGTGATTGTGGTTTGTAGAGGGTGGATTTCAAGCGGTGGCGGGCTGATTAAACGCAGTGGTAGGTTGATTAGTGGTGGTGAAAGGCTGTTCTGGTGATAGTTAATGGCAGTGACTACTGTGGTATTGGGTTGAGAAAGCTGTGATAATTTATTAACTGAAAAACATGATAATGGAGGGAAGTGATTGTGGCTGTGGTTGTGGCCGATTGGGGGGGGGGGGTGCGGGGGCATGTGTATGTGTATGTATGTTGAAGCTGAAGAAGAGTAAAGGGGTGATGGTGGTCTGGCTGTCTGGGGAGATGGAGGGATGCGAAATGACATTTGAGGAATTGTGTTCCTATGTGATGGGTATTCTGGTCTTTTCATCTTTCAGTATTTTCGTTAATCAATGGACATAAGTGCTATTATTGCAATAAATGGACACACGTGTCATTTTACCCTAACCTCGAGGTTATGAGTGCAATTAAGCCTATAATTTTCTTAACTCTCAAAACCTTATGTCATGAGTAATATTTTTTTTCCTTTTCATTTCGATGATACATGTCTTTATTTGATGAATGATTTGAAATTATTCTTGATAGACTTTTGTTGAGTTTGTATTTATATTAAACCTGCAATGCATATATATAAATATAGAGTGAAAACGTAGGTTTCAAACATGGTTGAAATTACTTAGTTCATTACCATTATCTGATATCAATTTCACATATTTATTTTGCGGTATAGATTTCAAAAGGACACACACAAGCACACATGTATATAGACTTTTTAGATGAGTAGGTTTGGTATTATCATATAAGTTTGTGTTAAAAATAAAAATTCTTATTATAATACTAAGATGAACAAGGTCGTGCTAGATAAAAATAAAAGAGAGTTTTAGAGTATACTATCTATAGAATTTAGAGTACACTATAGATATTTAATTGAAAAGTAGAAAAAATAAAGTACAGTTAAGATTAAGGATAGTTTTAGACCAATTGTACTTGAACGTTGGAACTTAAAATAGAAGAAGTTGAAAAAAGACTTGCTATGTATTTTAATCTTAAAATAAGAGATGCATTAAAACTATGCTCCCTTCGTCCCAAATTATTTGATCATATTGACCACATGCTTATTTAGGATATAGTCTTATTATATAAGTTTCTCATTCTATCCCGAAAGGGAAAGAGGGTGGGGGAGGAGGGGGAGAAAGTGGTTAAGTAGAGAGAAGTGGGTTGATGGAGGATTAAATGTGTAGGGAGAAGTTGAATAACAAAAAGTATATAAAGGGTAAACATGTAAAAACACCTACGGAATCTTTTTTAACTTAGAAACTGATCAATTTTTTTGGACAGTCCAAAAAATAAATATGATAAAAAAATTTTAGGACAGAAGGAGTAATAGACTAGATTACTACCAAAAGCAAATAACCTGGAAGATATATTTTGACCCTAAATAATCATCTCTACAAGAAATGGCCATCACTGTACAAAAAAAAACAAGATAGATACTGAAAATCTTAAGTGATGATATTTTAAACTTTAGTGGTGCTGCTTACAGAAAAAGTGTCAAAACTCTAAAAGCAAAGATAGAAAAACTTCGGAAAGATCATTGAAAGTTAGAGCTACTAAATTTGTTGCCTAAGTAGTTCAGTTTTTTATATGTGTCCTGCTAAATCTCTTAAATTTGCTTGATTCTTGGTTTTAAAGATGTAACATTTAAGTTCATAAGGTATTTCGTCTTACAGACTTTGTTGTAGTCATAACTTCTTCCTGTTAGATACTTTACTTTTGATAATCCTTTTCAGGTTAATTTTTGAACGTTTATTAATATCACTTTATTATAATTCAAACTTCTTCTTAATTTGACTTTCTAGACTTATATATGTGCCATCAAAATATACTACAGAAAATTATCTCTAAAAATTTTCTTTACTTTTATTACTGTAGGATCAATCTTGTAGTATTTCATGAGAGTTAGATATTTTTGAAGCATGTTTGAGACTAATTACAATATTAGTGTACCTTTGATAACAAGATATAATATGAAACAGTCAGAATTCTCTTTAGCAATAAATTATAATGTGATTAAAGAAATAAGTATTATAAATAGTAAAAAAAATAGTGGTGATAATTGGCGTGAAAATTCGGGTTTGAAAGTAAGACTATGTTTAATTAGCTTTTCATATTTTGAATATTTGATTAGCAGTTAACAACTGATTTATTGTTATAGTTTAATTATAATAGTCATATTAATTAATTTCAATTATGTTTTTCACCAAGATTATAATATTTTTATTTCAAATTACTATATAACGTGTAAAGCACGTGATCATTACTAGTTACATCTAAAAATGCTAATACTGACTCTGATGTAAAACCGCTATCTCTTAGTCACACAGCTAGCCCTGTAATCCAATCACATCTACTGATTACCTGAAAGGAAAACAATAAGGTAGTGAATCAAATGCTCAGTAAGGTCGCTCAACGGACCAACCAAAAGGATACAAAAATGTCTGCGGAAATGAAATTACGGATGTACAAAATTTTAAGGAATATATACATAAAAAAATTTTGAAATGTCAAAATATATTTTGTACAGAGACATACACTAGAGAGCCTCTCAGAATAAGGTCACGTACGCCATCACTGACACACAAGACAAGGTTCATAAAAATAAGATCGTGATTTCTAGCTCATCCCACTGAGTTAGCCCACGTTCCAATGCACGTGGGTAAGTCGGAAATAAAAGCATCACATACATCGTGACACGGCTCACCGATTTCTTACACTTATCTTACTAGGCGAGACACTACCAAATTGTCTAAACCATGTAATTTAATGGATTATATACACTTCGTGGCTCGTGGCTCACGATAAGTGTCACACATAAGTTACCAAAATCATATAGCAAAAACATGTATAGAGATTTGTAAAATAATTCAAGTGGAGTATTCTCAACGATTTATGAATTTAATAGATTATAGACTTAAATCAAAATGGACAAAATGATGAATTCAATAGATTATACACTCAAATCAAAATAGACGAATTCAAAAGAATTTGAATTACCCAATTAGATGTTCCTACGAGCTCAAATCTGCCGAATGGAGTTAAGGGATATAAAATGAAAATTCAAAAGATTGAAACCTTGGAATTGTCACGCATGGAAGAGCCACCTAACCAAGCCAAAGAAAGCTTTAAAGAGAGTTTTTCCCTAATTGATACATTTTTAAAACTTCATTACCAATTTATTTATTTTTGAAACTTATTTACCCGCATACCACAGTTTTAGAAAAGGTTGTTTCCAGCAGCGATTTCTACCTTACAGTAGAAATAAAGAAGCAATGATTTCTACTTTGAAATCATGGTTTCAAACAGCGATTTCTAAAAGTGTGGTATGCGGGTAAATAAGTTTCAAAATGGAGTATATTGGTAATTAAGTTTTAAAATGTATTAATTAAGGTAAAACTCAACAAATTCAAGCAGGATAGGGTTATGGCAAAGCTACATTACTTTGATGCATATACTGAAACTATGGTCCATGCCTAACTCTTTAGTAGCACAAGTTTTAAAGAGGCTATATTTTAGGCAACAAGAATTTCTTCAAGTAGGACGTCCATGGAACAGTCGTGGGTTTAGCACAGTTTATTAGTGCAACAGGTTCTCAAACTCGTTATTCAATGGCATGTGGGGTTTGAATAGATTGGTGGTTGTCGAATATCCAACCAGTTGAAGGGGTTATTTACTGCTGAGAATGAGCATTGGTGTGTACGAGATTTGTTTCTCTCGTATATTCGTACTTGGGATATCAATTGTATTCTGAGTCTCTTTCCCATGGAAGTTGCTACCCATATCTTTCAACTTCCATTGTTACCTTTGGGAAGAGCAAATACACCTTTTTGGCCAACTAAAAGGGCTGAGACCTTCTCTGTTAAAAGGGCTTATCGTTTTATACAGGGCAAGGAAGTATGTCATTTAATAATTATCTATTCTCACCTTATGGGAAAAATTATGGAAATTAGCAATTCCAGAGAAAATCTGGGTTTTCATTATGGCAATTAGTGCACCAAAAGCTATCCTTTTGTGCAGAATTACTCAAGAGGAAATGTACAGTAATTGATGTATGCCTCTTGTGTTTACTTGCTTCTGAGACCCATTAACATCTCTTTTTGGATTTGCCCTATGTTAAGGAGATTTGAAAGACTCCTTTACTAAGCTTATGGCAACCTAATGATACCAACTTACCTATTCCGTAGTGGTTAGGGCATTGGCTAGCACAACCCATATGCAGTAGGGTTGATGCTCTTCTATGCATTGTTTGGATTGTCGTTGTTCTTTGGTTCATCAGGTGTGAGCGAAATGAGGTTGTCTTCTTAAATAAACCTTTCTCTGAGGTCAAGATTAGGTCCAAAGTGTGTGTGGACTTTAATAACATTTGTGGTACTTGGTCTCTTAAGTGTGCCATCAGGAAAGTGTGGAAAATAAGTAGACTTGTTAAGCAGGTTTGCCATACTTTTTTTGTGCACTTCTTTCCTCCCCTTTATTCAGCTCATTTTTCTATTCATATCATTTTTTACTGCCTCTTACTCCAGTATTTTGTTCAGTAGGTGTGACTTCCTCGCACTGTGTTTCTGGTCATGGCATTATATTAGTTCTTTTTAACTCAAGTTGGACACCGGATAATGCCCGCAAAGCTCTACTTTTAGCTGATGATCTTCTTCCTGCTACTATAGCAGCTGTCCATTTAGCTTTCAGCTGGTTCCATTCTCTTGCCTATTTGCATCTTATTTTTCTACTTCCTCACCTGAGTTCCTATCACAGATAATAGGTCGGACTCAGAGCACTGAGCATAGTTTTAGTTTTATGTCAGGTTTGCTAGATAGCTGCAGAAGGTTTCATTTAGTACATATTGCCTGAGGAAATGAATGCATTTTGAACATGGCATCTGCACTAGCTTCTTTTGCTTCTTGATCGATCAGTGATAGTTTTAAGATATTTGGATAGATTAAGGATAGGCTGTTGTGAAGATTCCTTGTTTTAATTTAGGATACTCTAGTGCATTCCTTTATGGTATTTTGCTTTTGTAGCTATTGTCAAACTCATCTGGCTAGTCTTGTTCAGTCTTATCTTTTATGTATTATTATGTACTGTATAACGATTGATTTGATCATGGTATATATTTTTATCTTGCCCAAAAAAAGGTGTAACCAAATGACTAAAAACCTTTTTTTCCCCTTTGTAACCTTTAAGAACTTCATTAATACAACTAAATTTTAGCCTCTGAGCACTTACCCAAGACAGAGAACATAAAGAGAAATTAACAAACAACAATATAGAGAAGACATTAACGTGTATGACTACAAACGCTCTAGAAGCAACTCCCAGACAGCTTGAGGGCGGGACTAATGAGTCCAATAGAAGTGTGAACTTGTGCGGCACATTACAGCTCTTGTGGTTTTTTCTGCCACTAAAAGCATTGCCTCTGTGTGTGTTGGGGGGAGGGTTAGAGAAGTCAAATAGGTTGGGCAGCCTGCGGGCTAGCCCTACCCAGCCTGAAACTAGCCCAGGGTGGACTGGCCTGTTACGAGAACAGTGCTAGCCCTGGTTCAAAGAGCCAAGGGCCTGGACCAGGGTTGGGCTACCATATTCTCCAAAAAAAAGATTGGTCTGGCCAGATCCACTGGCCGACCCTACAAAGTCCAAGCCTGGCACCTTTTTCTGGCTTGATCCAAGCCGAAATTTTAGGCTCGGATCTGGCCCAATCCATGCCCGGGCCGGCCTTAAAATTCAAATTTTCAAAATTTTCAGATCCCTCCCCAACGGCTCTATATTCCTAAAATTCTACCTTTACCCCCCCCCCCCCCCCAAACAACTATTTAACGACTAGTTTGGGGGGTATTTTCATTCAACCATGTTCCAACAACAATTTTATGCACTTTTACATTTTACCCTCCCGAACAACTATAAAAGGCTAGTTTTTAGTGATATTTTTGTCTTTTGTGAACTTTAAAAAACCTATAAATTCACCCCCCCTTCTTCACATTTTTCACACCAATATTTTCATTCTCTCTCATCTAAATTCTACAAGCTCTACTGTTCTTATTTGTCACTAAGTAATAACTCTCTCCAATTTTCAATTACAAGTATTATTTATTTATTTTGTACTTCTATTCTTTTCTATTTAATTACTCTTATCAGTTTTACTTTTCATTCTTGTCAAATAATTTTAGCATAAAATAGGGGTGAGCACGGTTTGGTTTGCGATTGGTTCAGTTTGGAGGTCAAATCGCAAACCGAACCTATGAACCTCGATTCATAAATTCTTAAACTAAACCGAACCAAGACACCTCGTTTGAACGGGTTCGGATTGGTTTGAGCATAGTTTAAACATTAATTATTATGTTTTCAAGAGAAAAAATAATAACTAATAACAAATTTTCTTAAGGTTAATTTATATCTTTTTTTTGGGCTACTATATTTTTTGGGTGCTCATGGTTTATAGGAATACTTGCTCTCTTTCCTTCATTGTTTAGGCTTTCAACATGATTGCTACTGGATTAACAAAGCACCAATTTCAGGACTTACTTCTTAACAGTTGAGGAGGAAACTAGAATAGGAGGGTATGCATCACAATGGTAGTAAAAAAACACAGATAATTTTCTAAGTCTTAATATCTTACAAATCTACACTTCTTTAAAGTTTTTATTAGTTGATTTTCATTGAAGTAGGCATGGCTTGTATTTTATCATTCTTGACTCTACTGCAATACTGGATATAATTAGCCTGTATTGGCTCCATATTTACACTACAAGAGCCGAATGTAAATGATGCAATATATAGTGAGTAATGGCTTTGAAAGGGTATATTTAAAAGAGAAGGCTGATTTAGGGTGAGCAGGTTTTAGTCTACCCTGGTTATTAGCTAATCAGGATAAGGTATATATATATATATATATATATATATATATATATATATATATATATATATATATATATATATATATATATATATATATATATAATAGTATAACCCTTGGTTTGGTTCGGTTTAGTGCTGGTTTGAAAATCCTGAACTATGAATCGAATTGAACCGGCCTTGGTTTGCAAATCTCAAACCATTCCATTCAAGCTCATCAATGGTTTGGATTCGATTGGTTCGGTTCCATCGGTTTGAATAGTTCAAATCAGTTTTATCGGGTTGTTGCTTAACCCTAGCATATAATATGTCTTCCTCAAGATTATCAAAATCACGTAGCCAAAAACGTCCACCACCACCACAACCACTAGAATTTTAAGATCCACCACTAATGAGTACAGATACCCAAAATTTGATTCAGTCTAACCAAAACATTCCAATTTTGAATATACACCTTCACAAGATTACCACCATATTAGTCAAGAACGCAGCTCGGTTGGCGACACTCCTACCCCGGGGCAGAATTTTATCCAGATGAGTGATTATCATGATGAAGAACCGAGCAATCCTGCCTCTAGTCCACCAGAAGTCCAAAAAGGAAAAAAAAATGAAAGCTAAGGCCCAGTTTGACAGGTTTTTTTTTTTTTTTCTAATTTTGTAAACTGAAAAAATAAACGCGTTTGGCAACCAGTTTTTGTTTTTTTTTTCTTCAGTTTAAAAAATCAGTTTTTAAATCAAAGCTATTTTTGAAACCTCCAAAAATGAGTTTTGATTTTCAGTTTTGGTTTTTATTTTGAGACCAGCGTTGATTATCATCACGAATGTGGATGACCACCACCACCACCCTCCCACCGTCGGCGACCGATAACCACCAGCTACCGCCGGCTGCCGGCCACCACCACCGTCGGCCACCGCCACGCCCCACCACTGCCACCACAAACCACCACCAAAGAAAAAACTCAAAATAAAAACTGGATAATCAAACATCCAAAAAAAATTTCAAAATAAAAACTGGGTTATCAAACACCCCTTGTGTTTGTAAAAAAAAATAAATTAAACTGGTTTTGATAATTTTTTTTTGAAACTGAAAATCAAAACTAAAAGTGTTGTCAAACGGAGCCTAAGTGTTGGAATCATTTTGATGACATTACAGTTGATGGCTCTCGAAAAGCTTAATGTAAGTATTGTGAAAATTTATCTTTGTCTGGTAGTGGTAATAGATATCTTAATAAGCATTACCCAACATGTGCACTTAATCAAGGCCATGTTGATTTTAGCCAAATGCAGTTATCTTTCGATGGTAAGTTATTTATTTATAATTAGCGAGAGGAAAGAGACAGTGTTGCTAAATTCATTATTCACGATGAACAAGATTTTAATTTTGTTGATAATGATAAGTACTCTAGATATGTAAATACACTACAAGAAAAAAGGGTTTTAGCGACGAAACGACTTCCATCGCTAAAGGTGTTTTCATCGACAGAATTTTCGTGGGTAAAAACGTTGTCCAAAAAAATATTTTACCGACGGTCTTTTAACGATGATATAAACCGTCGCTAAATTGTTTTTTCCAACGGGACATGTCCGTCGCTAAATGTGTTCTTAAATACCCAAATTTCTCTATATCCCCGTCTTTCCTCCCCACTAGCCCCCCACGCCGGCGACTGGCCCCCGCCTCCGTCCCTCCCCACCAGCCCCCACGCTGGCGACAGGCCCCCGCCTCCGTCCCTCCCCACCAGCCCCCCACGCCGGCGACAGGCCCCCCCGCCACCACCACACCGCCCTTCCCTCTCCCCTCAGATCTGCCGTCCCCATTGCCACCTCGCCGCCCCGCAGCTACCCCACTACTGCCACAGCCACCTCACAGTCGCACCACCATCGCCACAGTTCCTCCCCCTCCGCCGCACCACCACCCTCTGTCGCTGCCTTCCGTGCGCCACTGTCGTCATCCGCCTCGCACCACCACTGCCTAAACTCAGTTTTTTTCCCGGTTAGAAATTATTTATCATATTGAATTAATCTGTTGTTATAATGTAATTGTATGCTATAAATTAATCTGTTGTTATAATGTAATTGTATGCTAGAAATTATTTATCGCATTAAATCTATTGTTATAATGTAATTGTATTTAATCTATTGTAATGTAATTGTATTTGATTTGCTATAATGTAATTGAATTTAATTTGTTGTAATGTAATTGTAACGATTAAATCCTAATTATCCCTAATTTGTTCCCAAGTAACCCTAATTGAACCAAATTAACCATAATCAAACCGTAATTATCCCTAATCTAACCAATTAACAGTAATTAACCCCGCGTAACCCTAATTGAACGAATGAACCCCAATTAAACCTGATTAACCCTAACTGAACCAATTAATTGTAATGAACCTCGATTCAACCTAATCTAACCAATGAGCCCTAATTAATCCCGATTTACCCTAATTGAACCAATAAACCCTAATTAGCCCTAATTGAACCAATTAACCGTAATTAGCTCCAATTAAACCTATTTGAACCGGTTAATCTTAAACCCTAAACCCTAATTAAAGCATAATTAGCCCGGATAAACCCTAACTATCCTTAATTTGTTCCCAATTATTCCTAATCAAACCGTAATTATCCCTAATCTAACCAATTAACAATAATTAACCCCGCGTAACCCTAATTGAACGAATTAACCCCAATTAAACCTGATTAACCCTAACTGAACCAATTAATTGTAATGAACCCCGATTCAACCTAAACTAACCAATTAACGGTAATTAACCCCGCGTAACCCTAATTGAACGAATTAACCCCAATTAAACCTGATTAACCCTAACTTAACCAATTAATTGTAATGAACCCCGATTCAACCTAATTGAACCAATTAATTGTAATTGAACCCCTAATTGAATGCCCTGATCCAACCGAACCCTAAATTGAAATAATTGAACCCCCCTAATTGAACCCTAAATTGAATGCCCCAAATCAACCGAACCCTAAATTGAATCAATAGAACCCCCTAATTGAACCCTAAATTGAAGTAATTGAACCCTAATTAAACCCCAAAATTGAATGCCCTAATCAAATCGAACCCTAAATTAACCCCTAATTGAACCCTAAATTGAATGCCCTAATCCAACTGAAACCTAAATTGAATACCCCAAATCAACCGAACCCTAAATTGATTCAATAGAACCCCCTAATTGAACCCTAAATTGATGTAATTGAACCCTAATTAAACCCTAAATTGAATGCCCGTGATCGAACCGAACCCCAAATTAAACTAATCGAACCCTAAATTGAATGCCCTAATATAATCGAACCCTAAATTGAA
The DNA here is from genome assembly GCA_033070095.1 of Escallonia herrerae. Taxonomy (NCBI): domain Eukaryota; kingdom Viridiplantae; phylum Streptophyta; class Magnoliopsida; order Escalloniales; family Escalloniaceae; genus Escallonia; species Escallonia herrerae. Next base: position 181,770 of record JAVXUP010000383.1, on the reverse strand, counting down.
ATAATTCAAGCACATCAGATATGTGCATTTTGAACAATTTTTTCCTATTTGAACATTGATAATTTGTTTGATAATTTTAGGTTGTTAATTGTGTATTTGAGAATTGTGATTATTGATCTGTGATTTTAGGTTGTTAATTGATGATTTTAGGTTATTAGCTGTGCATTTGAAGTAATTGCGATTATTAATTGATGATTTTATGTTGTTTATTGATGATTTTAGATTGTTAATTGTGCATTGAGCATTTGAGATATTGAGATTATTGACAGAGGATGGGACCCAATTGGATTGAATGTGTGATTTTTGTTAATTTTTATTGCATTGGGCGGCATTTGAGAATTGAGATTATTGACGAGGATGGGACCCAATTGGATTGAGATACCTGTTAGTTAGCGCAGACACAGACACCACGTCTGATCGACGGTGTCCGACATTTAAAAAATAAATATTTTAATAAATCAATTAACCCTAATTAATTAGCTCTAACTAGCCTAATTAGTTTTAATTAACCCTAAAAACCTAATGAAAATTAAAGTAGCTGTAATTACCCCAAATTAGCCAAAATGAACCCAATTACGCGCATATTGATTATAGTTAGCCTAATTAGTCGTAATTTGCACTAACATAACCCAATTAAGCCTAATTAGTGCTAATTAGGACTAATCAACACTACTCGGCACAATTAAACCCTAATTAGGACTAAATAACCATAATTAGTCCTAATCAACCCTATTTAGCTATAATTATCCAAAACTAGCCCTCATTAACATTAATCAGCACTACTCGGCACAATTAAACCCTAATTAGGACTAAATAACCCTAATTAGTCCTAATCAACCCTAATTAGCTATAATTAGGCCAAACTAGCCCTCATTAACATGAATTAGCCCTAACATAACCCAATTAAGCCTAATTAGGACTAATCAGCACTACTAGGCATAATTAAACCCTAATTAGGACTAAATAACCCTAATTAGTCCTAATCAACCCTAATTAGCTATAATGAGGCCAAACTAGCCCTCATTAACATTAATTAGCCCTAACATAACCCAATTAAGCCTAATTCAGACTAATCAGCACTACTCGGCACAATTAAACCCTAATTAAGACTGAATAACCCTAATTAGTCCTAATCAACCCTAATTAGCTATAATTAATACTCGTAATTAACCCTAATAACACAGTTAGCCCTTGTCCTTCCCATAATTACTCTAATTGCCCAGAGAAGGTTCAATTACTCGTTGTTTACAAACCCTGCCTTCTTTATATTAGTTGTTGTTTTGAGAAGTCCATTGGCAACGAGATGGTTCAACTCGTTGCCAACGAATTCTATTTAATGTGAAATTGGTAACATATATAACGATCTTTCTGCAGTTTTGATATTTCGGAAAGATTCTTGCATATGTTATCAATTTCTGAACGCATGCATGCATAGAAACGCTTAGTTCCCGTTCAAAGGTACTCATTACAAAGTAATGCTTTGTAATGAGCCTTTGGATGTCTAGTTTGGACAATTTGGAAAAGCTAATTGTTTATAAAACAGTGTTTTGACTCATGCTTTGTGTTCTATGTCATGGATATTTGGTACACGTTCTCGTGTGTTTCTCTGGGTGCATACAGATCTGGTTTTCTAACATCCATCAAACCTTCTTGAGCAAGGTTAGATGAATGTTAGAACACCTAATCGATGTCGTGTACTTGGAGAAATGCGGGGAGGTGCTGCCGAATTTTTCACAGACATGGGACTAAGCATGAGTTAAAAACTGTTTTATAAACATGTGCTTTTCTGAATGGTATACAAGTATCAAGTCCAAGAAATTGCCCGTGACATATGACAGTGAGCTAGACTCCTTTCAAGCCGACCAACCACGTGTCTTGTTCCCTGTTGAGGTCAACAACGAGGAGGACGATCTTCCTCTTCCAACAACACTTCTTGTAGGAGAAGAAGTCGTAGATGCTGACGCGGAAGACGTGAAAAGTGTTGGAAATGATGTGACCGAGTCTACTGATGAAGAGGATGAATTTGAAGATGAAGAGGACGACGAGTCCCACGAAGAAGAGGACGACGGGGAAAGTGATGAAGATGATTCACAAACTGAAAATGATTGACTTGTAATGTTGTAACATCACGGGAAAAATGTAGTAGAACTTTTAGAACTTGGTGTTTAATGATGTGTTTTTGCACATCCGTTCATATGTATATATATAGCTATTGTGCCGATGATGATTTTTGCCAAATTATTATTTTTAACGTGTTAATGTCTTTGTAATTTATATATATGAAGTCAGATATGGATAGGATACGGGCTATTCGTGGCCGGGCTGGACGCCGAGCTGCTTCTTCCCCGGTGGGTCCCACCTCGTCATTGCCTACTGATGACGAGGCACAGAGTGATCGCGGACAGCAGATGGGGCCCCAGCCCCAGCTCGAGCCGTCACCCCAGCCCGACGCAGATTCATCCCACACGCACGTGCATTCTCCATCTTCCGTGGGTCCTACCTCAGGTATAGTTGATAACGGTGTTTCGTACATTTTCGCTAGCTTTATATTTGAACTGTATTAATGTCTGTGTTTTGTAGGATCTCGACGAGGCCGTGGTCTGACAGGCGGGGTATGCATCGACCCCCAGCGTAAACAGAGAGCTACGCTCACGCAGGAGGGCCTGTAAGTACTAAAAATATCACCTCATGCCTTATATTTAAAATTTTGGGCTGTTAATTTATATTTGAACTGTATTAATTTATTTATTTACTTCTTTGGCAGGATCCTGGAGGCTCAGGTGAGGACGAAGATCGGCATTCTTGTGAAGGGCCGATTCTTCGAGCCACGCCTGTACTGGAAGGATTGGGATGCCATTGCGAGGGAGGCCTTATGGGAGGAGTGGCTGGTACGGTGAAGTATTTTTTTTAGCGTTAGTAAATGTTTAATTACAGTTTTTTTATATTGTTAATTTGTGTTATTGAATGCCTTACAGGAGGGGTTCACGTTTGACACGCCTCAGCAGCAGGTACTGGGGCAGCAAGCTTTCTTTGCCTACATCGGCAAGAATTACCGCCGATGGCTCCACGATGCAAGGGACCGGGCGAAGAAGGCGCTGCCCGCGGGTGTCCCGATGACGGACATGACGAGATATCCCCCACATTGGATATCTCATCGTGTATGGGGGAGATGATAGATCGGTGGGCTGCGGATCCAGGTTGGGACGCCAAGAGTAAGAGCGGGGCTGAGAACAGACAGAATAGAGATTCGACGCACACGGGGGGGTCGGTGCCACACGACATCGTCCGACACATGAACGCGATCGAGCACCCGGATCTGGATGAGGATGAGGTCATAGCTCTAACCTATACTCAGACGCACGTGCGAAAGAAGGACAAGGACGAGACGCACCGGGCGGGCGACTATATTTCAGATATTGCCCGGCGGATCGATGTGAGTCAATTTATTTAAGTTTTTAATGTTTTTTCTTTTTATCCTCAATGTTCGTTTCGTTAATTAATGCCCTAACATATCGTTAAACCACTATTTTTGCAGGCCTCGTATGAACAGCTAAGGGGGTCCGAGCAGCAGTCCGGACAACCATCAGCGTCCACTAGTACAACTGCGAGTACTGGGGGTTGAAGCGATGGCTGGATAAGCCGGAGGTCGTGAATCAGCCGAAAGGCCGCATACGCGGCCTGCCTAGCACGACTGCTCGTGCCGTGATAGGAGCGTCCTCACCCCCTGCTACCCCTCCACAGACACCGGCTCCTCGTCCTCAGTTGGACGACGAGGAGATCCAGCGCATTGCTACAGTGGTGGTGAGGATGATCAGGGAGCAGGGCACTGCTGGACAGGCCGAGCCGGCCCCGGATCAGCAGGATCCAGATCCGGGACTCGGCAACCCCTGATGAGCCCCTTCCCGTGCCCGTAACTAGCTTCCCCCCCCCGCCCCCTGCGCCCGGCTTGTACATATATGAGTTTTTTTATAATAAATATTTTTTATAATTGATTATATATATTTCTTTCTGTATTGATTATTGCGCGTTGTTGTTGAGAATTAAAAATTGTATTACAGGTCTGGGTAATTGAAAAATAAAAAAAAATTTCAAAAAAAAATTGACTTTTGGCGACGGATTAATTCCGTCGCTAAAAGTATTCCTACAATCAGTTATTTAGCGACGGAATATTCCGTCGCTAAATAAGTTTTTTAGCGACGGAATATTTCGTCGCTAAAATATTTTATCCGTCGCTAATTTGACAAAAAAGAAAATAAATTAAAATTCTAAAAATATAATTAGCGACGAAATATCCGTCGCTAATTAAAAATAAATCCGTCGAAAAAAATGACATATTTAGTGACGGATTTAAAACATTCCGTTGCTAAACTATTAGTGACGGGCTTTTATACGAGGGATTTTTAGCGAAGGTGAATCCGTCGCTAATTCTTTTAGTGACGGATTTTGGGCGTTTAGCGACGGATTTCCCCGTCGCTAAAAGCCCTTTTTTCTTGTAGTGATAATTACTTGCAACCTTTGTATAAAAAGGTTCATAGAAGCACAACTGGGTCTAATGCACTTAGACGGTATAATGCTGCTAAAAGACGCTTGATTGATTATTTTGATAAATTTGATGCTAAGTCTTAAGTCTGATGTTTGAAAATCTCTTTTTTTATTTTAGTTAAGTATGCTTGTGTGATGGCACATTGGATTGAATTGATTCGGATTAGTTTATAAACAAGAAAATCATTGCTTTTGAACTCTTTTCCTGTCCGCATGATGCATTTCATGTTGTTGATATTATATGCTGAGTATGTAACACGTTTAAATTAACGGATAAGATTATGAATATCAGTTTTGATAATGCTTATAATAATATGGCTGATGTTCAAGTTTTAAAGAAGAACCTTAGACCTATATTAGATGGTAACTTTCTTCATGTTAAATGTGTTTGCCATTTAATTAATTTAATTGTTCAAGATGGTTTAGCTGTTGTAGGAGATATTCTTCCTAAACTGAGGGTAGGGTGGCGTTTATTAATTGTTCAGGTCTGAGAATACAAAATTTTAAAACTTTGTATGCTCAATATGGTTTGTCTCATAAGAGACCATGTACAGATGTCGTGCATAGGTGGAACTCCACATATAAAATGCTTTTACATGTCATATTATACAAACAAGTGTATATTTATTGCCTACTAATCATGTTCCCGCAAGGCTTGCTAACTCCCGACGAATGGCAGATAGCTGCACGCCTAGTTGAATTTTAGAGGTATTTTACTGGTCAACCATTCTATTGTTTGGTACGTACTATCTCACATCCCCTAACATTGTATTAGAAATTCTAAAAATTTCTAACACTTAACGGAAATCAAAATATATAGAACCATTTCAAGATATAGTAGAACAGATGGACATTAAATTTAATAAATATTTAGAGGAATTGCCTATTGTTTTTGCTGCTACCATTTGTTTGAATCCTAGATTCAAGTTGCATTGCGCGCTTGTCTCAATAGTAAAAATATCTTAAGAAATGTGCTAACCGACAGCCGAAACAATTGAGCTTACAAAGAGTGTGAGTAAATCATTTGAAAATCTTTATAACTTATCGAAATTTTGTTGACATGCGCGTACGAACTACATCGTGAAGCAATCAAATATATTATGGATCATTTCTTAAGGGAATTGAACATGTAGTGACAAAACAAACAAGAGGAGAATCTACTTCTATTTCTACAGGTTCGTCTTTTTTTCCTCTTTTAATAAAATTCGTTTATATGTAAATACGGATCACTATTCTTCACTATCAATGGATGAGCAATTGAATTTTTATTTTTTAACTTTTTGAAAACAAAACGCAAAAATTTAAGAAACCTTATCTCAAATTGCCTGGAATGTACTACCAGTGTAAGTCTCCATGGTTGTTTTGGAGTTGTATTTTTCAACGAGTGGGAAGGTACTGAATGATAGAAGGAATCGTCTTAGCCCCCAATCACTCGAGTTATATATAAGTTGGAAAGATTATTTTGATGCAAAATATCAGGAACAAGATAAACCACTTGATGATCGGGAGAGCAACAATTTGAGTGTTGAAGATCTTCTAGATGATCAGGTAATTTCCTTTTCTTTTTCTCAAATTTTTAAAATAAATTATTTTCTAAATTATAGTTTACATTTTCGCCGTGGACTATTTTCAAACAAATTAAATGTATTTAAAGTAAACAATGCATATGAGAATGTGGTTATTTACAAGCAAAATAGATAATTTTTTCTCACTCTTTTTGGAAAATTAATCATATATATATATATATATATATATATATATATATATATATATATAGGGAGCTGATCCGTTGATAGCGCTAGCAAAATAGGAGATTTTGCCAGCGAGATCCGGCCGTCCATCCAGATCTTTTTTTTTTCGAAAGCTGTCAGTCGTCCGCTACATAGTGTAGCGGACGGACTTTTTTACCATATTGCCCCTCGTCCTCGTCCGCTACACTATATGGCGGATAACTTTTTTGGCCTGACACCGTTAGTCAAAAAGTCGTCCGCTACACTGTGTTGCGGATGACTTTCAGACAACTTTTGACTGACACGACTGACACAATTTCAGATTGTATGTACCATAGATACGGCACACATCCGCTGCACCGTATCGCGGACAGTATTTTTTCTTCTCCTTCAACACAATTTTCTTCTTTTTTAGACTCGCTTCCATTTTCAGCTCCCTTCAAGCTTCGAGATTCCGTCGAATGTTCATTATTTTTTCGACTTTTAGGTTCTTAATTATGCCGTTTGAGATTTCGTCGATGTTGAGATTGTTGATTGTTAATCGTACGTTTTTTATTGTTAATCGATATTGAGATTGTTGATTCCGTGGCTAAAACAAGTCTTCGGTCGCCAATTTATTAAAAACAGGAGATCTTCAACACAATGTATTTGGACGTCCGCTACACTGAGTAGCGGACGGAGAAACGAAAACAATCAACTTCAACACTTGGAAAAATTTTCATTTGGACGTCCGCTACACTGTGTAGTGGACGGAAAAGCAGAAACAATCAACCTCATTACTTAGAAAATTTTTCAGTATTTGGACGTCCGCTACACTGTGTAGCTGACGGAAAAGCAGAAACGATCAACTTCAACACTTAGAAAAATTTTCAGTATTTGGACGTCCGCTATACTGTGTAGCGGACGAAGAAGCAGATACAACCAACTTAGAAAATGTTTAAGTATTTGGACGTCCGCTACACAGTGTAATGGACGGAGAAACAGAAACAATCAACTTCAACACTTAGAAAAATTTTCAGTATTTCGATGTCCGCTATACTGTGTAGCGGACGGAGAAGCAGAAATAACCAACTTCAACACTTAGAAAAATTTTCAGTATTTGGACGTCCGCTACACTGTGTAGCGGACAAAGAAGCAGAAATAATCAACTTCATTACTTAGAAAATTTCAGTATTTGGACGTCCGCTACACTGTGTAGCGGGCGGATACTTTCAACTAAACAATTCTCAATGAATTTTGTTTCTCACAATTCAATCATTCTCAATGAGAGCAAAAAAACCAACTCTAATCACAAATCAAATGTCCACTGATATGGACACAAATAAATCACTCAATCATTCAACACAAATCAACTGATCTCAACACAAAAAAAAATCACACCAATGACAACTTTCTAAATAAATAATCACGATTTATTAAATAAAATTATTGTAATGGTACAATGTCAACTAGGCGTCCTCATGTTCAGCCGGATGTTCGTCCTTACACGGATTTTCAATAAACCTAATCTCTCTAGGCCGGCCTTTCAAATTTTGCCAAGCTATCCTATATCTAAAGCGTTGTACGCATCCTAAACTCCAGGCGGTCACCTTGAGGCTCTCAGACCGACAGATGTAATCCATGTACATGCATAGGAAGACGCCGCAGTCCGAAGTATTATGTTGCTTGGGCCTCGTCTTCTTCAATCGGAAATGGAGCTTTGGCCGCGCCGGTACAGGTACACCACGAATAGCATTGACCATGGCACAAAATATATTCTGCGAGAAACAGAAAATGGCGTAAGACACGAGTTAACATTTACAATTGGCAAGTTACAATAAGCATTAAACAATCAACTTCAAGATTACCATAGAGTCCAGCTAGGCTTTATACATCTGCAGCACAGGCATGTGGGGGGTATCGTCGTGGAGACTGTCGATCACCGATACGACTTTTTCCGTTGGTTCATAGCAAACCAAGTACCAGTGGCTTTTCCCTAGAAATGGGATTAGAAACATGTGGGCAACCATTGAGCTCACTGGACTATCCCTATTCAGATACGCTCGTAGGTTATCGGACGGTCTCCACTGACTCAACTTTTTCTTCCCCCTTCGTTCGACCCACTCATGCCATTCAGCCACTAGGAGGCTATGAAAAAAGGCATCCAACAAAAATACGGCCGGATACTCATTCGGCCGCCCCCGGCTCCTTTCCTTCAGAATCTCCACGTAGGTAGAGATGACGCCGCTGTCTAACCAACTCCCCGAAGCCAGGGAGGACATTTCTCCCCACGAGCAACAGTAATCCATCCCCTCAGGGTGATTCACACTATATAACACTTTGTCTCGGGGGAACCCGCTAAAATACCGCTCTCTGATAATTTGGCATTTATGCGGCTTTAGGGGCTTCAGTGGATGCCCTTTGCGATACTCCCCTCGGGGGTTGACCGGGGGATATTGCACTCATTCAGGGGGGTCGACCTGGGGATATTGCACTCCTTCAGGGGGGTCGACCGGGGGATATTGCCCTCTTTCCTCAACAGATGGTCCCGCCCACAGGACAATGGGCAGTGTCTCGGACAGACTGATGTTTCCGAAACCCCAGTCATGCGTGACTTGACTCTGAGAGAGGGGTTGGGGTTCCGAGTCCAGAAGCAAAGAGAAGGAGGGTGCACTGTACTCTTCCCACGGCGCTTGAGCCTGGCCCATGGTGCTTGGCGGTGCCCAATCATCACCACCCATTCCCGGTACAGAGGGACCACCGTATCCCTGGCTCACCCCGAAGTCTGTCCCGAGGGATCACCGTATCCCGAGCTCACATAAGGGGGCTGCCACCCAGGTTCCCCCATTCTCGGGTTGATGCCCGAAGGCTGCCCGGATGCTTGGCGCAAAAAATGGCTGCAGCCATAAGCCAACGATTCGGCCTGTTGGCGAAGCTCCTCGCCCATTGCATCCACCAGATCCTTGCGCTCGCTCAACTTCTGGAAGAAGGCGAACGAGGCATTAACCTACATCCAAAGAGATAATAAATAAGTAACTTTATACACACTTAGAATCATCAAGGTCAATTAAAAGCACTGGTTGGGTAACTTACCAGATTGTATGCCATCTGCTCATCGATCTGACCCCTAGGGTGGTACTTCTCTCCGCGTTCAAACCTTACTGGAGCTACTCTCCTCCGGGTGATGCGGTAGTACCACTCATTGTACTGTTCGATGCTGATCACGGGGTCAGGCTCCGACACAATGGCCGCCAACGTGTCCTGCCAGGAATCCCAAACCTCAAGTTCTCGTGCGCACAAGTCGTGTGCATTCGCCTTGCCAAACCGTCCGACACCCGGTGGGTTCCTGTTACCCCTCATATCCGGCGCATCGGCTGGCAACCCCTGCAGGCACTCAAAATGGCGCATAGCACGATCTGGTAGCTGCCACTCTGCGACCTCGAAGTGGATCAGGGGTGTGCGTTGCAACCTGGAGAGCGTGAAGACAAACGACTCCCCCACCCGTCACGCCAAATGTTTGTACGGTGCCCATCGCATCTGGCCCGGAGATAGCGAGTCGAGCTCCCCCTGATAGTACGTAATGTTATGATGAGGATCGTCTCTCCTCGGGTAGTGGCTGTCCTTTCGGCTGTACTCCCAGGCGCACAACCGAGGCCACACATTATCCATTCCGTCCCTACGCCTGGGTGCGCCGGTAGCAAGGTGTTCATAAGACCACACCTGAGAGCAAAGACAAATTAAATAAAGTATCGTCAAAATTAAATGTCGATTCAACAAAAAAAACAAGCATGTAATGAAAATTTGTATGATATACCTGCAATAGCGAGAGACACGCACATATAGCTTTGGAGTCGGGCCTCGTTGCCTTGTGCAATGCTCGGTAAAGGTACGCAAGAGTTGTTGCACCCCAGGCATAATCCCCAACCTCCAGCAGGTTACCCAACAACGGTAAATATTTGACGCTGACCGTATTCTTCGACGTTTTTGGGAACAGAATTGCCCCCATCACCCACAAGAGGAAAGCTTGTGTGTATAGCACAAGCATCTCGTCCGTGTAGTTTTCCAGGAGAACCTTGTAGGTATCTACTAACCACTTCAACTTGATACCACCAGTGCTAAATTGATCCTGGGGTATCGAAGTAAAGAAGTCTTAGCGGTTCTCTTATTCGTTGCTTTTGACGGAGGAGCAATTACCGGACGTCCCGTACCGGTACCCTAAGATGAACCCTACATCTTCTAGGGTAATCGTCATCTCTCCTAGAGGGAAGTGAAACATATTCGTTTCACTTCTCCACCTTTCAACAAGGGCACCTATTAAGTGCCGGTCAAGGTGTTGAAAGATTTGCCCATGCGTGAAAATCCCAAACCCAAGTCCACGCAGTAACCGTTTCTGGACTTTGTTCAACTTTCAGGCTTTGAAATTATCGGACACTTCTACTGTGTTGAGAAGTGCTCTTTCCTACGAATTAATAAATACAATTTTAACCAAAACAAACGGTACACAATGTTCGTAAGAATAGGAAAATTGATAAAATAAGGATCTTACCCCACCATCCCATAAGAGCGTACTGACATGATTTGCTTGGTCGTATAATACAGAGGGATCTTTTGGTCCAGGGTTAAAATCCATTTTTTTGCGACTGAAATTACGAAAAAATGGCAAGGTTGAAAGTGTAAAAATTTTCAAACATACAACGCTAGCATGTGCTCACATAAGTTGACATGCTGTATATATGCAAGTGAAATCGCATGAACATTTAAGCAATACATAATAAGCAATACACATATATTAACAAGCGCTAGCACAATCCACCGCATACATATTCAAAACCATGTATAAGCCGCAATACTCATAACAAACTTTAGATTATGAACAAATAAATGATTAGAATGTGAACTTACGTGATTGATGAGACGATTAAATGATTTCTTTGGAAGAAATTGCGCAGATCTACTTGCCAACGCCGCTAGAAAAATTGTGTGAAGAAAGATGAATGAGTTTCGAAAAGAAAATGAAACATAGTTTCGGTATAGTTAGATTTGTCTAGTCCGCTACACAATATCGCGGACGATAGACTGATGTGACAACTGTCAGGGGGTTGTGGTGACTTGACCGCCGTCAGTCAAAAAGTCATCCGCAACACAGTATAGCAGACGACTTTTTGAATGACGGTGTCAGGCCAAAAAAGTTATCCGTCATATAGTGTAGCGGACGAGGACGAGGGGCAATATGGTAAAAAAAATCCGTCCGCTACACTATGTAGCGGACGACTGACAGTTTTCGAAAAAAAAAGATCTGGCCAGATCGCGCTAGCAAAATCTCCTATTTTGCTAGCGCTATCAACGGATCAGCTCCCATATATATATTCTTCTGTTTGTATATAAGTAGCAGGTCCCAAGCCTGAATTAAAGGAAGAAGGCCTATAAACAAATTTATCTTCAATTTAGTTTTACCACAAAACAAAAAATGAATAAAAAGAATTTAAAAAAATTATTTTTTTATAAAACCCAGGCCTGCCGCAGCCTGACCCTTAATTTTGGGCCAAAGGTTTAGACTAGGAGCGAGCCCTCATATTCTTGAGGTGGCCCGGCCCATGCCCTGCCCGTTTCTCCATGGCCTGGCCCAGCCCAGCCTAGCCTATTCTCCTGACAAGCCCAAAGGGCCCAGGTTGAGTTTTTGAAGCCCGACCCTTTAACATCTTTTGTGGGGAGTATGTCTAAGACTACAGCACTTGAAGGAGGATGCTTGGTATCAGAAATCAAATAGGCTTGGAGATGATGTCTGTCTTATGTCGTTTATTCCAACAAGCCAAGTCCAAAGAATGGTTATTGAAGGTTAAGCTAACGTACGAGATTTCTTGAGCAAAACGCCGAATCTTTGGAGAGCTTTGTCCGAGGCTGATATAGATCTCTCGGTGCTTCCAGCAAGTGAAGTAACCTAGCACGCAACACCATATAATTTGCTTTGAAGGTGAAAAACTACGTTGATTTGGAGTTCCTTGAAGTCCATGAAAGGCTCCCGGCTTCGCCCATATTGTCATGAAAAACGTACTCACCATGTGTACGGATGTTACGGGGATAAATTTGTCCAGGATGTATCTAGACAAATTCAAACTAGACAAATTCTCCAAGGCAACATATTTGTCTTTCCCAATCAAGTAACAATCTCCATATAAGAAAATTACATGCCAAGTATTCTGTTTTCTAGTGGAAATTAAGGAGACGGCTCTGGCTTCGAAGTAGAAGGCAAAGGCATCCCATCACTAGACAATGTAGGCCATTAACCAATTTCAAGTCATGTGACAAGCTCATCCCAAAATACCCAGAAAAAAAAAAAGAAGAGGAAAAACGACATTTTTATTCTCAGACGAGAATCTTCTATGATTGTCACAGTGCCGCCACCATGCCTCCTGCCCTTACAAGTGCTGGCCCAAGGCCATCCAGGCCAACAACTGGGGAAGGTTATTACTGATCTGGAAAGGCAATAATGTCAGGAAGAACCAGTCAAACGTTAGTTGAAGAGATACCATCAGCAGCTTCCTCCACCACCACTGCAGAGGCTAACCAAGTCCAATAATGTCGAGTATAACAAATCCAAAGATAGGTGACCCAAGAATTTCCTATTTTCAGTATCAGAAACTTCTGAATGGAGTGGGCGTGCTTCCGTGAATCCGTCATGCATCACCAACCACCAAGAGATGCATCCATAGGTTTCTTCGGGGTCAACATGAGCCACCAGACCAAGTGTTTCACCCTGCTCGAGCTCGAAGGATAAGCATAAAAAGTCGCGGCTTGCCTTAATTCCCACCACAAGAGCTTCCTCATGAAGCCAACGGATAACTTGGCTAGCAACCTATCACAAGGTGCATGCAAAGTTCAATTAGCACAAGAATAAAAGGAAGTATCATTCTTGAGTATGTAGATGGCACAGCCATCCTAACTGTAAGTAGATATCTATATGTACGCCAGTTAGTTTGGGTTAGTGAACAGCTCTTCTAAAGCCTAAACCTGATAGGCATAATGTCGCAGTACTGTACTGTCTTCTGCCCCCACAGGTAAAGCAAAACTTGCCTCCATGAGTGGGCAAGAACTATCAAGTTGCAGCCATATCTGAACTCGGGACCTTGGGAAAAAGGGGTGGGTAGGGAGCCTCATATTCAGTGTATTGTGTACTTCCACGTAACTATTGTTGTTGTGTAAAAGTCCAAAGTTCAGTAGTTCCCTCTTGAATCTGGACGAGGCTGTAATCATTACATCCTTTTTTGGAGGTTTTGGCCCCTTCGATGGTGCCTTTATTATTAGGAACTGAAAATTGAGATTACTAAAATTCGAGGCTGACGTCCATAAAAGCTATTTCAGAGAAACTGGCACAAGGGCAACAAGCTCGTTCAAACTTGTCCACAAATCACCGAACCATACAGGCAACTTTAACCGTACAGGCTCATGAACTCTGTCCATTATAACAGGCGAAACATTTTTAACAACGCTTTTAAAAGAAAAAGCCCCCAATAAGACTATGTACATGAGAAGTATACTCAAATCGGCTTGTGAATGATATGCTATAATGGGAGAAAAGACAAATTACTGGCAATAATCATATTTAGAATATTAAAGCCATAGAAGTATCACCAAACTTGTGATGCTCACGCCCACAACCTTGCACCCTCTCCTTCGGCCACCCCAAAACCCACTACGCTGGTGACACTCCCGGTTCCAGCCCACAGGTCATGCAACTGAGGAAAGATCTACTGACCAGAAAATTTCCATGCATTCAAAGGAATAATGACTGAACCAAGAACAAGAACAGTAGTATGCATAACCGCCCTGTGCATGCCACTTCACACAATTTTCTACTTCAGTATGACAAACTAAGGTCCAGCTTGGCAGTGCTTCTAAGACGTCCACAAGTACAAAAGCATGTGAGATTCCATGGTGTTTGGCAACAAAAACTACCATTGGCCTTTTGACTCCTAAAGCAGAAATCTTTGTTTCTGCATAAGCAAATGGGGGGATATTACAGCATAAACACTTTTGCTGCAATCGGTTATAACAACATGATTAAAGCATATAAGCAATGCCAAACTGGGCCTAAACCAATCTTGATTCAGACTCCATGAAAGAGAGACATCTCATTCACAAGTCAAACCCAAGGACCAGCTAATCAGACCCAAAGGCCATCCTGTCCAGGAGCAGCCACTCAACTGCTGACAAACATAACTTATCTCTTGCAGTCTTCCATGCGACACTCATACTCCAGTGTTTCTAGGCTCCATGAACATACTGACGCACCTCCACACATCAATGTCTTTATGGATTGGAGGTAGGACAAAAGAACCAATCGTGCCATGGTCCACCTCGAAATCCTCGAGACCAAGTGGAGACTAATTTAGGAGCTCATGCACCTTGCTTCTGCTGTGTCTTGTGGAGGGAGGGAGGGAGGTGCATGGTTTCCCATCGGTGTTACGTGGAAACTCTTTCAGCTTGTGAGTAAAAGCTGCTCATGCTGATTACTACTCTACAATCAGTGAGTTACTAGATGAAGACCCGAACAGGGGAGCAAAAGTGCAATTTAGTAGGTTTTGAATTCAAAGTTGGAAAAGCCATATAGATGTTAATTGCTCAAAAACTGGGGAGGTAGAAATGAACCTGTTGTAGCAGAATCACCGTCAGATCTGCCAAGTCACAGTCATATCTATTCACAGAACAGATGTTCTCAGGCTTCCCTTTGAACAAGCCAGCAACATTAGGAGCACCTTCCCCTTCTATATGAATGCAATCATCATTCACTACCACTTTTGTTTGGAACTGTGACTTCAATTTCTTGTCTGATTTCCGCATCTGAGGTCCTGCATGAAGAATGGACTGAGGAACCTTCATGAAGAGAGTCCATGACGACGTCCGAGAATGCCAGGTTGGCTGAGATACCAAGTGGAGATACGGTACCCTGCGAACCTTCGGGTACCAAAGAATACATCATAAGAAGATATGACCTTCCATGTAAAGGTAAAGATGAAGATAAAGGGCTCTACTATCTATTTAAAACAAGAAATTAAGGTAATACCAGATTTTCCAGCTCCTTGAGAACTTTGCTTGAAAAGATTCTGTGGGTCACAGACATGCAGAAATGACCCAGCAAATTTGGCCCATCCTTGTCTGACTGGGCAGACAATAAACCTGTTTTAGAAATGGATCTTCTCTTTCCTCGTACAAACACATGTTCATGAAACATTTGCTGCAAATAAATTTCACAGCAAAGTCGAGTAGGAAACGCTGACTTCTTTTCCAGATCATATTTGTCTTCTGCCAGACTCTATATATTGAATGTTTCAAAGGGTATAAGTTCAGTTTCTGAATTGCGAGGATCTACACTATCTACGATTTGATCAGCTTTCCTAGATGGCACTATTGAAATGAAGACAGAGACTTCTTGACCGATGCTCAACTGTAAATAATTTTCTCGTATTCCAGTTAAATTGACGCCTAAAGAAGGATTGAATGCTTCACGATTCACCAAATCAAACACCTGCATAGATTAGCCAAAGGAGGAAGAGAAATACAATAAATGACAGCTTACAAATGTATGAAACAGATTAACAAAGAGGTAAATGTACCTGCTCATCAAAGATTGCCCTGTGAACTTCACGGAGGACAGAATGTGTTTCTTTGATACACTCATCATCGGTCATTGATTCTTTCTGAGATTTTCCAGAAGGTTTCTGAGCTGAGCCATCAGTGCTACTAGATTTTTTTGCAATATCATCTATATTTGCAGACAGAAACCCAAATTGAAGAGAGCGGTATGCATGGGGAGGTAAATTCACTGCCAGCATTCCAGCCGTGTCATGCTGAACCCTTACTGCAGATGCAGAGGATGGACGAACTGCAGCCGTTGGATCATGTAATGAATTGTCAGATAAATCCATATAAAACCCCTCATTGCCAGGAGAAGTGACCATGCGATGCCGTTTGACTTTCCAGTTCCGCTGCAGTCTATCAGCTTGTTAGGCATAAACTAGATAAACATGAGATACATTTATGAAGCATATTCCTAAACTCCTAAGGGATGAGATAGTTGAGAGAAGATATAAAAGCGACTTTTTAAGTAACATCTTTAATTATTGTTTTTAAAATGTCAATAAATTCACGATTTTTGGGTAATAACTTTGTCCTACGTGAATATTAAACAATTCTAGTATTTTATAATTGATACGCCTCTGGGAAATTGGGGGTGTTATTTATTATCACACAGGTTGCAAAAAGGCCTTTGCCTTTCAATTTTAGCAGTCAGCCTCGGCAACTGTTAGGAACAGACTAGGTGACAAGACTAGAGCACCCCCAGATATTTCTCCTCTCTTTTCTGCAAACCGCTTCTCCATAACCACCTGCATCACTGCCCATCAACCCATCACCCCTGCAAATGAAACGGGAAAAATTCGATCACCACCATATGCACCTCTAGCTAACACCATCACCGACTGTCGATCTCCCAACCCTACTACCATCACACGCCAAAGCCAAACCCAAAACCATAGGCACACTTGCAAGCTCCTCCTTTTCTTTTCATCATGATTCACATTCTAATTTACCATATTGTCTATAACATGGCCGGATCTGCAGTCTTGAACTTATTTGGTGCTCCAGATATCAACAGAAAATGTATAATGAAGCCATAGCCTCATGAAGCTTTTGAGAGTGTTTTCAAGGCCGTTATGAGCCTACTTTGCATTGATGCCAACAATTTTTTTATGCTATATTATGACTTTCAAGAGGTAGCAGGTGATGACTAAGTCATGGTTTCTTTCACTTCCTCGAAATTGCAATCCCTTCTCTCTGTTTTTCTCGCAGCTACTTCCAAGCCCTTTCTAGACCCGTTATGCTGTGGGGGCTAAATCAGTCAAACGTGGTGGTGTAAACGGACGGATGGCTGCAGTGGTGGAGATGAAAGCGAAGCCGGTGGTGGCAGCTAGGGCTTATTTTGGTGGGTGGAAGCTTAAAGGTGTTGTAATCAGGATCAAAACATTATTGAGGATATAACTGTCGCTTTCAGTTATTAGAAAATCATTACTGAAGTTGTACTCATTTTCTTCACACCCTTGGTGATCATCATTATATATTCTAATGCTTTCATGTTGAATCGTGCCGAGGAGGACACTAGTAGATACCCAGAAGGAGCCTATGGTTTTGGGTTTGGCTTATTCTAATGCTTTCACACCCTTGGTGATCATCATTATATATTCTACGCTAATAGGACTGGGAGTTCTGAAAAACGTTCACTGGACAGGTTTGCCCATAAGTATGTTATAAAATGCAGAATGGCCATCATATAGTCCATGTCTTTTTGGTACGTATATACCTAACATTATAAATCCCATTAAGTACCCCGAATCTGTTGTCATGATCGTGATTACTAACTAGTAGCTGCCGTCTCCTCTCTCTGTAACTAAATGCATGATTAAGGGGGGAAACCATTAAAGTGTACCGAGATATGTAACAGTGATTATAAGCTGTACCGGCCAAATGTCTCGTCTGAACTTGGCCGGTACAAACAAACCATTATTGTGGACAAAATCGATGTACCAGCCAAGAGAATCAGTTTTGTACTGGCTTTGAGAGGAAATTATTCTAGAGGTTTAGTCAACCCACGATCCAACTCAATCTCAAGCTCTTACCAATAAATGACACATTCTTCGGTGAGCAAGTTCTGATAGCATCAACTATGAGGCAAAGGCCAATTGACAGAGGAGATTGAGAGGAAATGGTAACCGGAGAGAGGATGGTTTAAAAATTGAGAAGGGAGAGAACTAGATTAACACATGGAGAGAATGAGAGTGAAGGAGCTGCTTGAATCATGCTCTGCACTTCGTCCAGATCTATATGCTGGTGGAGAAAGCAAAAAAGTTGGACTGTATTTGATAAGTAATTTTGGTAAAACTGTAACTGATATTTGGTCGGTTCCGCTGGGTGACCAGTAATAAATTGGTTTTGGTCACCAACCGTGGTAAATTGGTTTTAACAACTTTATTTGCTCTGTTGGTTAAAAATAACCATTACACTTCTTTGTTCAAGTGATTTCTTTCATCAACACCGGAAAAGAAAGAAAAAGATAGAATGTTAGAGAAAATGGGGTTGATTATCGTTTCCTTTGCACTATGTTTTAGAAAATTGATAAATGCGAGACAAAGTTCGAAACTGTACAGCAAATGAAGCAGGTATATGACTAATTGTCAAACTTTAGCACTATCAGGATCAGGAAGTGTTTACTCGCAACCTGATTAGCTCTTTGTGCTGTCTCTTCACTTAGGGTTTTGTAAACTCATTCTAACTTTGTTTTTTATTTTGGTAATTGTATCATATGCTGCGCGCAAAATTTTTCTGGACAAACATTGTTAGGTTGGATATAATTCATTAAACAAGTGTCTCGTGGACGTACTATGCCTTTTTTATTTAATTAGAAATTAATATGGATTGTGTGAGAGGATCTAATAACAGACGTTAGAGTTTATGTGCAAGTGGGGCAACGCACGTGCACTATAACCAGTGAAGCAGAAGATCCCAACTAACATGATCGTGAGCTTTCTCGATATCAAGCTAACAAATAAACCTGAAATCCCTTATCTCTAGTGTGTGTCGATACACTGATTAGCAACCAACACCGCATCCAAAAACTGCCTTCCCCACAAAGGCGTTGTGAGAACCAGACATCCCCAAAGAATGGACTTCTACAACCTGATGGCAAGCACTTTAGAGAGAAATTTATGCACACTCCCCACCAAGCCAATCAGCCACATGTCACACCGTCTTTCTGGGGATCAAGGAAATAATAGAGGCATTGAGACTTCACTCATATGAACCATGTACAAATGAGAATTGGAAGAAAGCAATAATATCCCCACGCCACCAATGACCAGCATTGCTTAAATACTGGCCATAATGAAACATCTGGGCCTGAGGCTGTCTCTACACATCTTCACAAGGCCTCAGGAATCTCATCCATAGAAAAAGGGGCTTCTAGAGAATCTCAAGCCTTCTAGTCAAGCAAGCTGAAATCCAAGCCATCCAGTTTAGGGCAATGCTAGACATTCTCCTGGCATAACCCCTGATAAAAGCCCCAAGTATACCGTTCTGAACCTCCCCCCTCTGAAAAACATACCACTCCATCAACTGCTACAGACCAATTTTGGTAGATCCAGTTTTCCGCATTGGCCAAATCTCGAAAGAAATTAGTATTTCTCAGCTTCTGACACCACCCACTTCTCTACTTCCACCCTGCTCAATGCTCTAGGACCCTCCAAATGCATTCACAGACTGCATATCAACTAAAGTTCTGACAAATCTCACTTCCATTCTACCCAAGACTTTCCTATTCCAATTACGATTAACCACCCAAAAGCCGACATGACCTGAAACCACATATCCCCCCCCAACACCCACGAACAAAGTCCAACGAACCAGGTTCATGAACCATGTATTCTCAAATCGAAAGGAAATTTTCCCTATAGAGCTAGGTACAATCCAAGACCAAAGGTAAATGATCCGATATAACTCATGGCAGGCAAGATTGAGTGCCATTGCCGTACTTCTCCTCCTAATATGACAAAATGAGACAATGCGAGAGCATTATGAGCGTTCTGAGCCACAGGACCAAGTTAAAGTGCCACCGTCCAAGGGAGATCAACAAGTTCCATGCTACTTGTAAAGTCATTGAGCTCCAACATATAACGCGTCTCACCTGGAAGACGAATCACATTAATATCCCAGCAGATGCACCAAGATTTGGCCCATAACTGGTTAACAAACTTTAATTACAGCCGCATTCCTCTACTCTGTCAATGTTGGCCGGACCATAAACTCCAGAGAAAGCCCAAACAAAATAATCCTCCACTGATTTAAATAAGCACAAGACTTAAGAAACCCCAATCCTCAGATCTATTTTCGACGATACCCCCAAAGCTCCAACCCCATCAAAGACTCCCACAATCACACTTTGCCTATCGCTGCCCTCCAATGCTATGAATGATCTGCAGTGAAATCCAGCCATTTTCCCCACTTGAAGGCATACAAATCGGTGTCCACCTACCTAAGGATCCCCCCCAATCATTTTTCTTTATCCTCAGAATTATAGCCCCACGTGTTCCACCATACTGATTTAAAAGCCATATCAGAAGCTGCTTAAGCCCTAGGCACTTCCTCTCCTTCCTCGTTATCACCCCTCCTGTTATAGTGTGTTGCAACTTATTCAGCTCCCTAAACCTCCCAGCTTGCAACCTCTTCTGCTTGCCTTATCGTTCTTGATCGCTAGAACCCTGCAGTTCTTCTCAAGGTCCATCAAGATCCATTAACTTCCTCCCATAAACTTCAAACGGAACCCCCAAGAACTTCCCAAAATCATTTTGCCCGCATATAAGTAAACTTGAAACTCAAACTTCTATTAATTACAGAGAGGAGGAAACAATCTACAAAGATGTACGCATTAGGCTTAGATAGTGAAAATATGCTTTTCCAATGTGACACTCACAATACGTGGACATAGTTAATGTAACACTAAGGATCATGATGTGACATGCAGTGCAAGGTCACCTTATTAGTGCGCCATAAAATCTTGCTTCCCGTGCAACCTGTTGTTCCAATGCTTTGGCGGATTGCTTGAAATACATCCCAAGGTGCTGTTTATTGGAACAAACAATTATTAAAAGGCAGTTTACAGAGCGATGAATTACCTTTAGCGGCATTTGAAAAGGAAATATAGGAGACAGACCACAGTTTTTTTATAGTCCCTCACCCCTGAACACCCGAATAACAGATCATGCCAACCCAAAATGCTAAAGCAAAGAAAGGATAAAAAAACTATCAATTTCAGAGTAAAACTCATGCTGCATCAGTTCATCTGAAGACAATGTATGATAACTATGCAGAGCTTACTATACTATACAACTGTTTTTCATGATTCATAAGTTCGAGGGAAAGAAAATTCATCAGTATTAATACGTGCACAAATGTGCACCAAAAAACGCAGATAAATACCCTGAAGGATTGTAACTTTGTCGCCGTTGAAACAGCATAGTCAGACAAAAGTTCATTAGGTAATGGTTTTGGCCTGGTCATGCCAACCACTGTCGCTGCATCATTAGCCTCCACCTACACATGGACATCATGGAGTGATCATCACACAGTAACGATTACTTCATTTAGCATAAACAAAATTATATCAGTATCACCTAACATACCCAGAAATTAATTACTTTCAACCCCAATTTAACTTTAAATCAACCAACTCAAAGCTCGTGAACCAAGACGTATTAAAACCCCAGATTAAAAATCCACCAAAAATTATCAGCTCCTTTGAATTCTTCAAGTTAAAGTTATCAGATGCAGGAAGACAAAAGAGGTGAATCCCAAAAATAAAAACTCAAAATGCAAACTCCAAAATGTTTCTTATTCACAGGTTTCCGTTATTTTCCGTATCTATGCACATTTCAGTTTGCATATCTATGCACAGCAAGACATTGTAACACACATACACAAGTAAGTTCTATATACACAAGTCACAGCATCAGACAACACACATACACACACATGCACATTAATTAGGCATAGCGATGGGTGGACCGACAGTATTGATGAGGTCCAAGATGACGGAAAGCTCCTGCCGAGCTGACTGCAAGTTCTCGAGCATGCTCTGCCACGGCCAAGGCGCCGCCGCCGACTCCTTGGAGGTCTGCTTCTGCTTCTTGGTGGGGTCTTCTCTTTCCACCGCCCACGCGAAATCTACCCGCCGGATTAGCTTCACTCGCTTCTCCTCGTATTCAACATCACTGCAACATAACATCAATATACAAATGTCAAATCTTGACACAGAAAACGGGTAGTAAGTACATGAGCCAAGTGATGAAAGTACGATGGTACCTTGGGAATCTTTCGGCTCCGTTTTCTTCAATTGCTTCTAAGCGCTTGATCGGGAGCTTGTCCACAGAGATTTCCATTTCTCCGTCCATTTCGTCAAGGAATACTCGACCCCTCTAGTCCTCCGCATCTATACAACTTATAATGAAATGAAATGAGAAGACATTTATTTTTTTGGTGTCTTACCTTTTGGTGTTACACCGAAAATGAATAAGGTGCTGCCAAGTGTCCTTTGAGGAGAAAAAGGTAAATTAATTATTTCTCACTCACCATATCAAAAAACTCTCCCACTTCCTCAGATTACGTAACTGCAATTTTCTGCATCTCCATCTCCATTCAAAAATTACATTACATGTGTACATCTCCAGACTTACTTCGTAATAACTGCTCTGTCTCTCTTCCTTCCATCTCCATTGCAGAGATCCCACAATTTGTATTTTCAACACCCCAATGGTTAATGATCACTCTCGCTTTGTATTTTTTTGGTATTTTTTTTGTGACGGACGGTAATGTTGTCCATTTTTTTCTGTTTTGTTCTTTACATTTTCCCTTCCCCATCTCTGCATTTCCGCTTCCCCGTCCCCATGGTTGTGTGATTGCGATTGATTGGTGGCGGTTGGGCGTCTGATGGGGGGCACGACGGCCATGGATGGGCCGATTGATGAGTTGTCGCCGTGCCGGCCTGGATGGGCGACGGGTAGTGGTGGCGATCCGATGGGATGTTGACCGGGTCATGGGCAGTTAGTTGGTGGCTGTGGGTGCCCTTACCTGCTGATGTGTGGGTGTGTTGTGTGGCCCTTGGGAACCGGGATCGGTGGCTGTTGGGTGTTGTTGGCATGGTCGTGGGGATAACGGTGGCTCCGGTGTCAGGGAAAGTTGGGTGTTTTCGGCATGGTCGCCGGAGGGTGTCACGGCATTGTTGGTCGCGGGTGGGTGGTTTTCGTGGGAATATGGAGGCCAACGTGGTGGGTCGTGTCGTCGTGGTAATGGGGAGAGCGGTAGCAGGGGCAGTGGGTGATGCCGGCGGGTGGCGCGCGGGTCGCCGGAGGTTGTTGACGCAGTGTCGCTGGATGCTGCTGCCGGCGGTGTTGTGGGTGAGTCGTTTTCGTGGGGAGGTGGAGGCCGGCGTGGTGGGTCGCGGTGATCGGGCACGACGACCATGGATGGGCCGATTGATGAGTTGTCGCCGTGCCGGCCTGGATGGGCGATGGGTAGTGTGGCGATCCGATGGGATGTTGACCGGGTCATGGGCAGTTAGTTGGTGGCTGTGGGTGCCCTTACCTGCTGATGTGTGGGTGTGTTGTGTGGCCCTTGGGAACCGGGATCGGTGGCTGTTGGGTGTTGTCGGCATGGTCGTGGGGATAACGGTGGCTCCGGTGGCAGGGAAAGTTGGGTGTTGTCGGCATGGTCGCCGGAGGGTGTCGCGGCGTTGTTGGTCGCGGGTGGGTGGTTTTCGTGGGAAGATGGAGGCCAACGTGGTGGGTCGTGCCGTCGTGGTAATGGGGAGAGCGGTAGCAGGGGCAGTGGGTGATGCCGGCGGGTGGCGCGCGGGTCGCCGGAGGTTGTTGACGCAGTGTTGCTGGATGCTGCTGTCGGCGGTGTCGTGGGTGGGTGGTTTTCGTGGGGAGGTGGAGGCCGGCGTGGTGGGTCGCGGTGATCGGGATAGCGGTGGCAGGGGCAGTGGATGATGCTGGTGTGGTCGCCGGAGGTTGTTGCCGGCAGTGTCGCCAAAGGGTGCTGTCGTCGGGGTGGCCGGTGGATGTCGCCGGTGGTGGTGGATGGTGACGTGAGAAATGAGCAGCCCTGTTTGTTCCAGCATTATTGGTTGTACACTGTTAATTGTTGGTTGTACAACATGCATCGTTGGTTATACAATGTCATTCTTGGTTGTAATAATCAAACTCTGAAATGTTATTTGAATCTTTAGCCATTCTATTAAATTCAATGTCCACCATTTTATATAGTTTCTTCTTTATCCATGAAAATTCAATCTTCAACATTCATATATATGCTTAAATAGTAAACGAGCTCCCGTAAACATGCAAAGCGTGTGCCACTGTGATGATAATTTTGTAAAAAAATTACTTTTAGAAAAAATTATTTAATAGTACAAGACCAAAGAGAGTCTATTTAGATTGACTCGAACTAAATTTTCAATCCAATTAGACTCTCTATGGTGCTTAAACTATTTTTTTAATTCAAATGGACTCTTTTTGATACCGTAATGTTAATAATTTTTTTAATATTATTTTTTCATAAAATTAAATGTCATACTCGCACACGCATCGCGTGTGCATTGCAGCTCGTGCTTATAATGAGTTGGTGTAAGCCGGGAACCGTTGGGTTACCACTTCCTCGGGTTTTTCTTTTTTTTCCTTCTATTTTCTTCTTTTTATTTTTATGTTTCAGACTTTTTCTTTTTTCTTGTATAACTAGTTGAGTGCATGTGCAATGCACGTGAACATTAATATCATAGTTATAAATACCGTCCCAGAGTGTGTACCGTTTTTTTTATAAGATGGAAAAAAACCCGTACCAGAACCGTCTCGGTACTATCTCAACTTTTTCATCAATAATATACATGATACATCTATAATATTCATTCATTGGCTAACTAACAAAAAATAAATATATTTTTTTTACTAACAGCATTCTAGGATAAACTGTTTATCCTATAGAGTTTGAATTATGCTAATTTTAAAATAAAATAAATAGCTTATTCAAATGAATTACCTCCTCTAGGATTATTTCTTCTTTTCAACAATCTCATTGGCAAATTCTTCTGTAAAAAATAAGTTATTTGTTAAATAATAACGTCTTCAAGTTCAAGAATAAACTGTTTTTGTGTGTGTCTGTAACATCCCGGAATTTTCGGAACGTTAACACTCGCTCGATCAGATACACTCAGACAATTACGACCACAAACTCAAGCAATTTAGAACCATCAGTCCGTCAGAGCAACTAAACCGTTGAGTAAAATAATACTTTTAGCGTACAATTATACTTGAAACATCAAATCTAAACTAACAATTCTAAATAACAATAATGGCCCACGCAGGGGTTCTAAAGGCTAATACTGAAACTTAAATTCTCTTTCGCTCGGCACAAATCTAGTCCACACCCAATACAATCTATTGTTGGTTATCACCTGTGAAAAAGAAGTCAAAGGGGAGTGAGCTTTTGAGAGCTCAGTAAGGTCGCTCAAAGATAGAAACTACGAAACAATTTCAGATGAAATTCATAGATTTTCAAAAAGAATCATAACTAGTTTCATTAGATATCAATACGATTTCCAGACACGATACAAACAATCACGAATGCAATAACATGAGCAATTGCAAAGCCACACAGGCAGTGCAGGGTAATCACTTAGCAAAGCCACAAAGGCGATGCTCATTAACACTTTCCACCGGCTAGTCCATCAAGGCACTAGCCCACACCAATACACCGGCTAGTCCATCAAGGTACTAGCCCACACCAATATCCTCCACTATACACCAACTCCCGCCAAACACACCAATGCAAACTCTCATGTCAATATGCAGAATGAGAACAAAGGATAATACAATTCTTAAATCGATGCACAACGAGAAATAAACACAGTGCATCGAATATGATTTCCAATAAACGCTTAAGGCTCAAGATAGGTTTTTAAGGCAAACAATGCGACTTAATCAAAATAACAGAATCCAAAAGAATAGCGATAACAATTCAAAGAAATATTTGAGGACAAATAGATAAAACTGGGTTTCAGAAGAAATCCCTTACCTCGATCCACGCTATGCAATGTTAATTGACATCAATCCAAAAGTCGTTGAATTAATCTAAATTGGCAAATTCATTTATTAAAAAAAATAATCTACACTACTATACTATAAACCCTATTATCAACTACCCAAACGGCGCTCACTTCTAACCCCAGAATGACGCAACTCAAAACGGTTCCCGCGCACGGCCAACCTAGCCGAAAACACTATACGCTCTCTAATGCGTAATGATATCCCGAGATTCGTAATAAATTACAATAAAACACTTTCGTAGCTTAAAACATTGTAGAGAGTCAAAATATGAATTTTCTAAAATTTTGAATATTTTAGAATTAAAAATAATTTCTTTAAATACACTAAAAACCCATAAATTGCCAAAATTTCTTTTAGCTGAAAATAAAGTCCCATAATTTTTATAAGAACTTTAAAAAATATATAAAAATTATAGAAATTGAAATCAGAATTTAAAAGACATAAAAACTATTTCTTTATTTTTCATTTTGCTAAATTCAATGCGATACTGAAAATGATAACAAATCGACTCCAAAAATCATTAAATTTATACTGAGTCTTTACTATACTATATAATCACTACTATAATTTTCCCCATAGCATTTGCAGGGTTTAAAGGCTCTAAAACAATTTTCCAAATCTAAAATTTATAGAAAATACTATAAATTCATACAATCTCAGAAAATTATAAAATTTTGCCAAGAATTCTAATATGGTCTAATGTATTATACTGTAAATTTTCACGTACTAACGATAAGTGTACGTTAGTCTATGCACGTCGGACCTAACGCTAACCCAATTATCCGTTCCGTATTTCTCTTCTTTCTTCCATTTCTGTACTAACTCTAATCTCACCCTAACATATACTGATACACAGCAAACCATTGCACACACTCTCCTTCACTGCGCACCCTCATCACTCCTTTAACACACACATAATTCCTTTTTACCAACTTCCATCTTCTTCTTCTTCTTTTTCCAACATTCACTTCATTCATCACCCTCACATACAATTACATATATATATATATACAACAACACACACAGTTCACATATTCACCATATACTCTCATTGCACCTCACACACATTCACCCACGCACACAGCACACACTTAGGCCTTTTCTGTCCCACTTTCTCTCCCATATTCAATACCCATTTCATGCCATCTAACAACCCACGCAGTAACACACTCACAAGCACACAACACATACACTAAATCTATGCCAGCTGCCTCTTGGCAGCCTCACACGCACACACACGCATGAGCACCCAGCTCAAACATGAGCTGCCTCTTGGTAGCATCACCATGCACAGACACATTTTTGCACATCTTCTCCTCTCTTTATTTCTTTAACACACTCACATACCTACACTAACACACAAAAAAATAATAACACAATCTCACTTCTCTCTCACACCCACTGCCTCATGGCAGTGGGTATTCCCCCTCTCCATTCTCTGACGCAGGAACATTACACCCACAATAAAAGTATGACTTATTCACCCTCTCATATATATACACTCACACATCAAAGTCACAATATAACATACCCACAACAGATGCCAATTAAAGCCATCTTGCGGGCACCCCTCATGTACACCAACATCTCTCACCACCCACAAAACACACACCTGTTAACACAAAACACACACAAGTTCACAACTCCAAATCCATGCGCGCTGTACATAATTTTCACACACTATATACACACTTATACACATTATTTGCATGCCTTACACCATTTTCACAGTCACACGTGCACATTCAACTGGGAACTGCTTCTCCCTTCACCCCTTTTTCTCGCCCATTACACCCACACTCACCCAACAACATAAACCCACACTGCCACTAAATATTCCTACGCTGGGAGGCTTGCCTCCTTTCCCGTTAATGTACTGCCTTAAGAAGGGATAGAACCAGACACGACTAACCCAATCTGCTTTGAACCTAAATTGCTTTCTAACTCCACCAATTACGTGCACTCTGTTTTACACACATACGGCACACATGCACATGTCGCAGCACACACAAACCACATGTATTACCCATTTCACGGTAGCCCTAAAACCCACAGTTTCTTTCACGGCAGCCTCGTTACGACTGGCTCTATCCCGAACACAGCTCTTCACGATCTCCCCCTTACAACTACCATAAACACTAGATAAAAATAGAGTAGAAAACTGTAGGAGACTTACCGAAAAAAGTCTCGCCGGAAAACCCTTCTTCATCTCCTTCCTTTGTTCTCTCTCTCAAGATCTCTCTCTCTTTCAAAGTATCTTTTCAGAAAAATAGGGATGGGAGCATGCGGCTGCTATCTCTTAAAGAAGCTTTATATTAAAAACCCTAAATTGAAAATTTACCAAAACCCCCATAATCTTTTGTTAGTCATTTCAAATTTACCCGAACCTTTCTGTTATTACAAAAAGGCCCAAAACAATTACTGACGATAATTTACGTGTTAGTAAAATTTTAACATGTTGTTATATAACCTCGCTTTGCATATCGCCGCTACAAGTTACAAAATAAAATATCAACGCTAATTTAAAGAAATATTTCTCTCTAAAAATATACGTCAACGTTAATAAAAATATTGATGCTAAAAAATATATTTGCCGCTAAATTTTATTTTAATAATACGTTAAAATATCGGGGTGTTACAGTGTCCGTGTGTGTGTGCTCGCGCACAAGTGTCTAAAGCAGTACATTATATAGATGAAAGAATATGATCAAAACTTTCAGGTATAAAGTAAATCAAAGTTAAGTGAATATTATGAGCAATAAGCTACAGAGGCTTTGATAGGTATAAAAGAACTTAGAACATTTTTTCTATTTAATCTTTATATGGTTAATTTACAAAATTTCTAACCAAATTTGTTACTTTTACATTTTTTAAGGAACCGGTACAAAACAGAATATCTCGGCCAGTATAGGATTGGTACGTAATTCTCGACTGGTATCACTTGTATCAGCCGATACAACCGGTATAGAGTGGTATTTTGATCGGTACAAAATGTAAGGGGTACCGTACCAGTAGAAGGTAAAAACGGTACGTACTGGCCGGTACGACTGGTACCATACGGTATTGATAACTATGACTAATATTTAAATAGTTCATAATTAAGAAAATTTAGTAAAAAATAAGAAAAAAAATACATACACAATTCAGCATATTGGTTGCTAAACAACTGGCATATGAAAATATGGGTGCAAGTCAAAATATTTTGCTTATAGAAGGCATTCATAAACATGGAACAAGCATAGCAATCATCTTTTTCAATCATGTATGTAACATGTAAGACTGAAAAATAACTTAATATCAAAATTTATCAAACCAGGAAACAACAACCTGCCAAGATCAAGGGTTACAGTCTCTCTAGATAAACCTAGTGGCCAAACTATTTCAACAACCCCTCCCACGTTCTACCTGTCAATCGAAAAATATTGTACCTATATTAGAGATGGATATATAAATTTCTGTTGCATCAATGTAGTTAGAGTGTTTGACGTCTAGTTAATACCAAAAATATTTTATCTATTAAAGATTATGATAGTTATATTTCTCGAACGCTAATTTAGACTAACTGGTATATACTTTTGGCCCTCTTGATATCTATTTTTAGTGAATGTGAATATTTATTTATTATTTAGTCTCGTTAACTTTTATACTTAGGTTGTAACGTGCCAAAATTTCTTCACTACATTTTCTTCAAGAACCTTGATTTAAATAAATACTTTACTAAGATGATGGACTGACTGTAACACGTATCATATATATAAGTATGGTTCTCCACAGTTGAGTGTGTTATATCTCGATAATCTTAAGCAGCCATTGATCTGAATATTGGTTGTTATCCTGATCATCAAATTAGAAGAAGATGGTATAAGAAAAAAAAATCAAGTGGATGCGCGATGGGACTCTGGAGTAAGTATATAAAATTAAAAGATAGTATGGAGGATGATTATTGTATCAGATTTGTGAAACAATAATGTGCTTTACTTTTAGAAAACCGCTAGAAATCATAACAATGTTATACAAATTTCAGAAAACATGTTCAGTTTCATATAAACAAGAAAAAGTATCTGGCTAGGACTTCAAGTATGCTGATGTTTTTATTTCATTATAAATTAGTCATTAACATTTAACTTCAATATTTTTAAATGAAAACATATTGTGTGGTAATTTCTCATCAGCAAATATTTTAAATCATAACTTTGTAGGTTATTTTCGGCCTTGGCTATTTTTGCATGGCTCGAATAGGCTTTTTCGGTTTTTGTGTTTCACAAAGAATTTTCTTTTATCTGATCTATTTTTTAGCTCTTAGTAATGATTTTGTTTCACTTTTTTCTTTGATTAAGCCTCTAGGCATAATTTATAGAAGCGAGAAAGTGACTTCATCATATACAAGAATAGAAGATTCAAACCGTACACGTAATCAAATATCATTTATATGCTCACAATTTTGTAAGAATATCTTATTAAATTTGTTTTGGAGGGTTGGGTGTCTCGCTCCATATTCGATAGCTCTTCATATCTAGTACATGGGATGTTTTCAAAGTTATTAACGACTTAGACACAATCTCTGTCAATCATATTGCCTATTAATCATTTAATATCGAATAAAATGCTTCATCCTAAAAAGTAAAGGCTTGAACCATTTTATCTGTACCTGTTAGCAGTAAAAGCTGACACATAAAATAGATCATATAATTATCATGTCTTGTCTTAAAAAAGTCAAAGTTTGTATTAAAAAAGTAAGGGAGCTTACCTTTATGGAGTTGGAAGCTAGATAAACTCTTAAATTAACACTCGTTTCGAAGTTACATACTCAAAAAGGATATTAGCCTTTGTATTAAGTAACTAAGCTTAAGAACATAAAGTTAAGTTACCTCTAAACAAATTTTGGATAACAAGCGTAAATGTTAATCATCTTGCCACTTGACATAGTGGAGACGGAGAAGTTACAATAATTAAATTATGAGAGATGTATGAAGGTGCAAAATCGTTTACATGAAAAGGGAACGTGAAAGCGATTTGAGATAAACCAACAATTATTGAGGTGGTAACATTTGAAAGACATTGATGTAATACGTAATATTGTATAAAGGTATTTGTGTCTAAAAATATATCCACTATACACACGTGCACACTCTCACACACGCACACAGACATAATATCAAGTCTTACATCAAAGTGCAATACAACAAATAAGTTTAAGCATGTCTAATTTTTTGCTTCTCTTTTCCATTGAATTGTATTACAGATTTTCATTGTCAACGTAAAAGACAGAACCAATTATCTGTTAAGAGAAAATGAGAGTGAAATTCATCTATAATAAAAAAAACCATTATCAACTAATGGTCATTTAAAAAAAAGAAATTGTTAAAATTAGTACATAAGATGTTATGGTAATGTGTTTCACATCCTATACTATACTAAGCATCAAGTTATAAATGACATTAAAATAAATCCATATATTAAATGAAAGTGTTGAGAAATGGAAGAGACATTCAGCTATTAATTGTAACTTCTATTAAAATGAAAAAGGTGGACTTGTTAAAAGAGTCCAGATTTTGGGCATCTTAATTATACTTGAAATGACAATTGAGGGATTGAAAAATATATGAAGGGTATTTTTGTTCAAAAAATAATTTACACTCATTCACACTTTTAGTATAGATTACGATTTTGAAGTTCTGTTTTTTGAAAAATTAAATTTGAACGCTATTTGTACAATTCTATGTCAGTTTACTTAGATTTCTTTTTGTAATTCTGAAAATTGGAACTAAATAACTTTCCACATGTTCTTTAGTTTTTGGAAAATATGTCTTTTGTTTTTCAATGACATGTTTACGCATGCGCATTTACTTGGTGTGGGGTTTGAGATTTATTTTTAAGGAACTTTTCTCATGCTATGAAAGAATTATAAAAACAACGCTGGAATATTGCAGCAATAAGTTACTGAAAGCATTTTAAATGTTTCGCAACATTTCACTATTTTTTGGGTAAATGTGATTTTTGGTCCTTTACAGTTGCTAAACATTCTAATTTGTCCCTTAAGTACAAAAATGTTCATGTTAGCACCTTAAATTTAGTTTCACTGATAAAGTCGTTCTTTAGTTTTCACTGACAAATGAGTTGGCATCTGATTTTTATAAAACAAGGTTTAGTATGTGAGCTCAATAAGCTAATCTGGCATGGAAACATCCTAGATTTGGACGCATCCATTAAGTTATGGAATATGAAGGTATCAAGTAACCCACAACATTTTAACGGACTCATGTTGCTTACGTAGGTAACGTTTGAAAACAATTTGGTTTTATGTATGTTCTTCAATTTTGTAAACTGGAAAAAAAAAACCCGTTTGACACACAATTTTCGTTTTTTTTTCCTTTAGTTTTGAAACCAGATTTTAAAACATGAATGTTTTTTAAAACTCTTATTTAGGAATTTTAGGTTTTTAGTTTTAGTTTTTATTTTGAGACTACCACCACCACCCTTCCACCGCCCGCAGCAAAGTAGCCGCCCATCGCTACCGGCCGACCACTGCCTGCCACCGGCCACTGACAGCCACCGCCAGCAATCACCGGCAAGCCACACCCGGTCACCGCCATGCCCCACCATCGCAACCACCACTAAAGAAAAAACTCAAAATAAAAACTGAGTAATAAAACACCCAAAAGAAAAAAAACTCAAAATAAAAATTGGATAATCAAACACCCATTTGTTTTTGTCAAAAATAAAAACTAAACTAAACTGATTTTTATTTTTATTTTTTTGGAAACAAAAAATAAAAACGGAAAGTGATTTCAAACAGACTCAAGTTTATTAGCATGCTCAGAAAGAAAAAGGAGAAAAACAGACTATTAACATATTCAATGTAACACAACTAGATGAATCAAAGGAAACATGGAAAAAAGGAATCAAATTGGAGAGCAGGCTCAAATCCCCTACCTATCTAACATACAATCAGAATCAAATTCAATGTAATCGACACGATTACGGAAGAGTGGTGGTTCCACTTTTCTACTCGAATTTGATATCACGAGTTCTTAAAGTTTTAGTAAAAATTTTGAATAGAAAGTTCACCCGTAAAGAGGAAATATATTTGATTAAATAGACTTTTGAAAAGTATAAGTTAAAGAAAACAAGTATTCTATAGTACCAAATCACAAGCACAATAGTAGAGCAACGAGGACCTTACTCCAACTTCAAATCCACTTGGGTCTGTGCACTCATTACTCATCACTCATGTCACGCTCTGAACTTAAGTTCCAATCCAATACAGTTTATGTTGTTGTTTCAGAATCTTTAGAACCATGCATAATGCTAATACCTTAATAGGTATCAAGAGCACTAATATCATTAATTTCCAACAAGTCGTAGCAGAACAAAGGTAAATCTCTACAATACCTGAAATGCCACTAAATTTGAACACAAGGGTCTTGTTCAACCTTTAGCGACCAAAGAAACTTATTACAGTTAGAATTATTTCAAGTACTAATTCTAAAAGTAAAAATTCCAAAACTTGCTCAAAGCTCCGGTATTTAGTCCAAGCTCTAGGTGCAACCTCTAATCAATTATCACCTGGGAAAAAAATGAACAAAAGCCCAGCAAGAGAAATATACACGCACACATGGTCTACAATAAAATAGTATCAATAACAAGTATTTGAAACCAATAGGCAGAAAGATCGATATGCTTGAGAGACTGGTTATCAATGCACATTACAATAAATAAAAAAACGAGTCAATTTTTTTTTTATTATTGATGTCAGTAACAAGACAATACTGTACAACTTGGTAAATTTTAATTGAACAAAATACCACGTTTAATCAACTCATGTAATGAAGCAATACAATTTGTACCGGTACAAATAAGCCATCGTCTTGAACTTCATTAAGAATATTATATAATGACACTAAAAAAAATATAATTCTACTCAAAAAACAATGTAAGGTGATGACAAAATCATATGAAGAGGGTGTTTAGGATTGATTCTAGATTGGTCAAACCTGATTAAATTCAGATTCAATCAGTTTTGAAGTGTTTGGCAAAAAAAAAATAAACTGATTAAATCTACTCCAGTGTGCTCAAAACTGATTAATCCATAATCCTCATTTTCTTGGATTAAGATTTAATCAGTTTTAGAGAATCGGGTTTGACCAAGAGATTTACCAAAATATCCTTACTTTTAAAAAGACATTAAATACTCAATTTCAGTTTGAATATATACTATATGGTAATTTTGTTACCCTAAATCTACTTTAATCCTTTTTTACCCAAACGCCTTCAAACAACTTTTAATCTATTATGCTTAAAATGGATTAAAGCTGATTTTAGAAATTGATTCTGATTTAATCAAAATCTACTTTTAAGAATCAATCACAAACGGTCTCTAACTATATTACCATTAAAGACAAACAAAAATGGTAACTTGTCAACGTATAAAATATGAAAGCAACATATTACCCAACAATGCTAGAAACTTAGCAACAATTTGAATAAAATGCTCAAGATTTGAAATTCTAAGTTTTAATTACCAAATTTTACTGTGAAGCCATGGGAACAGTTCACAATAGCATCTTTGAAATTCAGCCAAAGAAACGATAAATATAATGTTGAAAAAGAGTCGAAGTTTACAAGTTTAACAATTCAATGCACCCTAGAAATTAAAGTCGAAGCTCAACTCACATAGACAATTATTGCTAAAAAAAATATTGCAATCTTAACTAACGCACAAATATTGAAGCCACGAATCGAGGCTAATATCAAGAACGTAACAGAAAGCAGAAAGATGAACAATACAGTCTTTAGACTCAAGCAAACAAGAATTAATTGGTCACTATACAATAATCTTTTTATAACGATGAACATGATACATATATAACTCTTGCCTACAATCAATAACCATCTTCCAATCACAATTGCAAATCCAAAACCTCTATTTTATAACCAAAATTAAAGTAATAATCCTGGTTTATAGTACTTAACTAATCAAACCCTAGAAATTGAAATCACTAAATTGAGGCGATAAACTTACCAAAGATCCTGAAAATGTTGTCCAAATCCTCAATTTTATACCACATGTCTCCCTTGTCCCTAGTTTGTAGCCTCCTAAGCTAAGAATGGAGAAGAATATTGATTTAGAATGAAGAAAAAGGAGGAAAAACTAATAGGGTGGCTGATTAAAGAACCTAGATGATAATTTACAATAAACTCCCAAAGTTTCAAAACTAATTAAAAATGACTACTATAAATTATAGTATACCCTCTAAGCAAAAAATCAGTTATTAACCAAACTACTATTGCTGTATCGTTTTCAAAATTTTGCTTTGAATTTTATTTTTTCCTAAGTATTACATCCTTCCCTCTTTAGGAAAATTTCGTCCACAGAATTAGACGTACTTTAAACATCTCAAATAGTTGGGCGTGTTTTTTGCATATTACGACCTCCAGGTTTCAAGTGGGTTCCCTCTCTGAATGGTTACACCAATAGACCTTTGGCAAAAGATATTATCTTCGAGCGCATAACACGCTTCTTGCATTCAAATATATGCTCTGGTTGTTCTTTTTACAATAAGTTATTACTAAGTTGGATGGGCTTATAATCAATAACATGAGATGGATCAAACAAGTACTTTCTGAACGCAGAAACGTGAAACACATCATGAAGCTGAGGCAACTTCGGGGCTATGCGACTTTATAAGCAACTGGCTCCACACAATATAATATCTCAAATGGCCCAACATATCGAGGGGACAACTTACCCTTCTTTCTAAAGTGAATAACTCCCTTCCATGGAGATACTTGAATAAACACATGTTCACCCACCTTGAACTATGTATCTCGACGGAACCTATCAACATAATTTTATTTTTATTTTTTTTAACTTTGGGCTTCTTGCATACGGTTACCAATTCAACCAACATTATCTGCAGTCAAATGAACTAACTCGAGCCCCAAAACTCTACGCTCCCCAACTTCAAGTCAAAAGGTAGGTGTCCAAACATCTACTCGTACAAAAAGACTTAAAAGGTGTCGTCGGAATACTTGCCTAGTGACTACTATTATATGCAACTTCAATCAAAGGCAAGTGGTCATCCTAATTACCACTGCCATCTGATGTACAAGCACGTAAGATGTCTTCTAATATATGTATCGGACGCTCAAACTTACCATCAGTCTGAGGGTTATATGCCAAACTCATATCCAAGTGTGTCCCCATTGCTTTTTGAAAACTGGTCCAGAACCGCGTTGTAGAACGTGGATCTTAACCAGAAACAATAAAAACTAGAATTTCATGCAATCAAATTGGCTCTCGTCCTTAAGCTTAGCCAACTTTTTCATAAAAAAATAACACGAGTCTTGGTCAAATGATCCACGATAGCGCAACTGAATCATGATATTATGAAGTCCCTGGTAACCCAGTAACAAAATCCATCTATATATCCTCCCACTTCCACTCGGGTATAGAAAGAAGTAGCAATAAGCCATGAGGTCTCTGGTGTTCAGCTCTAACCTACTGACATACAAAGAACCTTGACACAAAATTCAGTGTAGTGAATTGCCTTAAGAATAAATCTAAGGATTTTAGAACTCGCCATCTTATTTAATTTAAGAAAAGGAAAATACAAAAAAACTAAAATTTGAAAACGATAACTAATCTATCGAAAATAGATGAATGGTTACAGGGACTAAGTTATGGAGCAGGAAGGTGTTAGGCACCCGCCACACCCTTACGGACTTTACTTCATTTTTATTGGGTTTTGACCTTGAAAACACATAAAATATAAATATGCAGTAAAACTAACCCTAAGTTTATTTTAATATTTTTTGATCGTACTCGACATCAGGGGTCGAATTACTTATGCATCCGCTCAGACAAATCAAAATCAAAATTATCGTAGTTCGACTCTGGTCCTATAGGAGGTGACGTACACTTCGGTCTTATATTTAGATTGAGAAATGAAAATAACTCTTTATGGTTTTCAAAATGGAAATGCAATCGCTGGAATTGGGAGATAATTTTATATTAATAAACTAAACTAGAAAGCTACTAAAAGTTACCTCGGGAATTTACCTATCTGGATGATTCGAGAACGCTCTCTGAAGGATCCACGATGCAAGAAAACTAAATAAATTTTAAAATGAATACGAAGGGCTTAATTTTTGGGAGAGATGATATACCACTTTACAAAAAAATGGTATAAAAGTTCTAGGGAGAATAAGTTGAATTATATCTGAGACCCTTGAAAATGAAAGCAAAGGGCCTATTTATAGAGCTTTGGGGCGCCATAACCAATAAGGATGGCTATGCCAATCTGCGATCTGGAGATAAGTCAGAATACTTGATAAAAATCGCAAATGGACAAAAGTCAACTAACCGGCCGATTCATCACATAATTTTATAGTGATTTTTTTTTCTGAATTTCGAGACATTATCTTACCCTAATTTTTGTAATCTTACCCTAATTTTTGTAATTATCTCTGATTTTGCAGACGAGATGTATGAGATTCGACATTTATCCTTTTCAATTATATAAATGATTGAATCCCTTGCATAAAGGATAATTTACAAAATAATTTTCTAAATTATCTGGACAAAATAAAATAAAAATCTAGACACTTGGACTGACTGACACAATTGGATTGGATTGAGCCCAATTACTGACTAGACTACTAGATTAGATTGAACTACTAAACTGGACTAGGCTGATTAAACAATTGGACTGGACCTTGACAACTAGACTTGCACAATTAGACTTATGACTTGGAAAACTAGACTAAACTGGACCAAAATAATTAATTAAGTTATATTACTAGGTCTAAGCTTAATAATAAACTCTAACTGATAAGTGAAGGCCAAGATTTACCAATAATAACTATAAAAATGGGGTGTCCACAATCAGCAGTCTCTTCTCATAAAATTTCCACCAAAAGCTCTCCCAAAAATCTTTATACATCTTTATACCACCATGATGAACAGAGAACCCCGAATTATAAGCCTCCGACATCAACTCTCTTTTCAACACTCGGTCTGCGGGCACATATAATCTCTTCCCCGTCTTTAAGCTACTATCTTCCTCTATCCGAAATTTATTGTTTGTCTAATTTTTCATTTTCAATGACTTTAGCCAATTCTGGGTTGCTCAAGGGCTTAGATTTAACCTTATCAATCAACGTAGGCTGAACATGAAAATAAGCTAACTGTGCCATCGAACCACTTAATTTGATCTCCAAATCTAAAATATGTAAAGCAAATACCTATTGTGGTTGTCTAGTTATCAAAGCTGCCAAATTATAAGAACTCTTCTTGGTCAGAACATCAGCCACCACATTTAATTAACTAACTCGAATGGTAAGGAATAGTACGATTGTAGTCTTTCAGTAACTCAAGCCATCGACCCGTCTCAACTTCAACTCCTTCTGAGTGAAAATGAATTTAAGCCTCCTATGATCGGTTAAATCTTACATGGTTTATCGTACAAATAGTGCCTCCATATCTGCAAAGCAAAAACAGCTGCTGCCAACTCCAAGTCTTGAGCAGGATAGTTCTTTTTGTAATTATTCAACTATTGTGAAGCATAAGCTACGACTTCCATGCTACATTCACACACATCTGAAGCCTTTCTTATAAGCATCAGTGTATATCACAAAGCCACCCGATCGTGAAGGTATGGTAAGAACTTGACTAGTTACTACGCGTTTCTTCAACTCTTGAAAAGTATTGTCTTAACCTTTTGACCAAACAAACTTTACACTTTTTGAGTCAAACGGGTCAAAGTAGTTGCAACCGAAGAAAGCCCCTCTACAAAACGGCTATAGTACCTTGCCAAAACCAAAAAGTTGTGAATGTCACTAACAATAGGCAGTTTCCTCCGATTCACCATAGTCTTAATTTAAGATGGATCCACCTAGATTCCATCCTTGCATATGACATGCCCAAGAAAAGTAACTTGCTCTAGCCAAAATTCACATGCAACGAATTTTGCAGAGAGTTTCTCCTTTAGTAGAACCATCAATACCCGTCTCAAGTGTTACCCGTATTCATCTCGACTTCTTGAATAAACCAAAATATCATTAATAAAGATAATGACAAATTGATTAAGGAAATGTTTGAACACCCAATTCATTAAATCTATAAAGGGAGCGGGAGCATTAGTTAAACCAATGGCATTACGAAAAACTTGTAATGGCCATAAATCGTTCTAAATGCAATTTTTGCTACATCCGCATTCTTCACATTTAGCATATAGTACCCAGAACAAAGATCAATTTTGGAGAAATATTTGGCTCTTGAAGTTGATTAAACAAATCGTTACTCTTAGGCAAGGGATATTGGTCACGAACTGTAATCCTATTCAATTCTCTATAATCAATACAGTGCCTCGTAGATCCATCCTTCTTTTTTACAAGCAACACTGGAGCACCCCAAAGTGAAACGCTTGGCCAAATAAAATCCTTGTCTAACAACTCTTGTAATTGTACCTTGAGCTCTTCAAGCTCTGTCGGTGCCATACAATAGGGAGCCTTAGAGATGGGGCCAGCTTCGGGAATAAGCTATATAAAAACTCTCTCTCTCTATCACGAGGAAGACCAGAAGGTCCTCTTGAAATTTGTTAATAATAGGTACACTAACCAGTTCCCTGTTAGCAATACTAATATCAGTAATATGGGCCAAGAATCTACTGGAACCTTTCTTAAGCAATCTTTTGGCAATAAGTGCCAAAATAAAAGATGGTCAGGATATAGGTTTAAAATCCTGAAATCTAAATTTGGGTGCATTTGGTACACAAAAGGAAACCTCTTTCGAGAAACAGCCATTAGAGATCACGACTTGAACCCACGAATGGTCCCATGAGCTAGGTCTATGACCCGCAGCAGACACATTAGACTTTTGCCTAAGGCTCTGCCAAGCCTTACTGTAACCCGTAAACATAATCTATAACCAATTCTACTAGGTCTAAACCATTAATAAGGACTTTTAGATTCCTCAAAAAGCATTTCTAATATAATCCCAAATATTAATTAACAAGTCAAGCTGAAATTCTATGGAGATCTATGCTCAGAGTAATTCTGAAATATAAGATACGTGCTACAATGTCAACAAAAGTCATTAGAAGTTCTTAGGGGGACTTCAAACCTCTAAAGTGGTCTCTCGCAACCTCATCCTCGTGACCCTCATGAGTGTGGGGTCCAACTAGATAATCACCTAAAAAATATAGAAGAGTGAGCTAGGGCCCACTACTTGCCATATCCCAGAATAGTTTTAGATTTTCATCGTATGCCATGGATTTTAAACATAAAACTGGTAAGTTAATGCATAAGAGATATTGCGCATATATTTTATAAGAACATATCAATGTTTGAAAGAAACTGTTTTTGAGAGATGAAAAACAATAGCACGTAAATTATCAAGTGACTGTTCAATCAAATAATTCTTTAGAAGGTATGCTGCGATCAGTGTTTGGTCCTATTGACTTGGATCCAGAATCCTACATCGGAATAATCATTATTATGGATGCAAGGGTGACCGCTAGCAACAATTGTGCACGTTAACTTTTGGTCCCGTTGACAAGGACCCAAAAATCTAACTTTTTTCCCGTTAAATGTGGGGCTCAGCAACCATAAACAATATTTCATCTCATTTTGAGAAACAAAGTACATAACAACTAGTCGCAAAACATTTCATGGCAACTAATTTTGTTTTCTCGTCAAACAATTAAAACGAAAACAATAACATTTCAAAAAGGCTTTAAAATGTCTAACTGGTACGAATCATGTATATAATTTATTTAGTATTGAAAATAGGGTATAAACGGAAAATGACAGGAGTACTTATCTGGATCGCTAACCGGTTCTAGCACTTGCTCGTGTGTCAGTCCTAGGCCTTGTCCACCGGAACCTAAAATTATAAATCGCAAAGATATCAATCCTTAATGTTCAATTATGCATGTCCACCCTAAGTAAGAAAAATTGCCAAAACTCCCCTCGAAATTATGTAAAATTACTAAAACACCCCTGACGATTAATTTACCAATACACACCCAAAAAGAACTCAAAACATCTTTTTAAGTAGATGGTTTTTTCGGACTAAAATGTCCTCCGAGAGATTTTATGTTCAAATTCCTATCTGCTATTTTAATCCAGCACTAATTGCCATGTTTCAAAAACATAGTAATCGGTACCTGAATACCGAGGAATTTTAGACACTTAGTTGTCCCAATAAAAAAAGGTTACTATAAAATTTTCAGCTAAGAAAGCTAATTTTTTATAATAAATAAATCAAAAACTCTTTTTCTAAATAAAATCATTTAATGCCCTTCGCATGCCCAGAAAAATCCCAGAAAATTTCATGATTTGGATTTCGTAAAAATAGGAGGGGTTTCTGTTTTGCACTTGGCCAAGATATTTATACTGCTTATAAAAATATGAATAAGTGTAAATTATTTTTTGGACACTAATACCCTTATAAATTGACTTCAGTGTTCTTTTAGCATTATTACACCACTTCTTCCTCAATAAATGTGGACAACACTTTATTACCTCTTTAATAATTATTGGTCTCCATCATTAAAAACTTTTCATTGTCATCTTCAATAATACGATTTGCTTTACCTTCTGAATGCTGAATGATTATTCATCTCCATCCTTGCATGGGGATAAAATTAAAATGTTGTTCCAATCCTAAATTATTAGGCATCCACAAAAAAATTGGGCATAATCATCGAATTAGAAGGTGGTGTTACTGGTACTTTATTTAGGTTTGACAGTACAATTTCCTTTTCATTTTCACAAATGGATAATTAGCGTATAATATTGCATGTCAACAATGTATGTCTCCATGTAATTTGGAGCAATAATTTGGGTTGGATCTATGGTATCTCCAACTCTACATATTCTAAATAATCTAGGAGTATGGTAGAGGCACGCGAGTTATGGGGTTTACTTTAGGTCTTAGTTTGCTTTTACTTCATTTCTTGAATTAAATATTTTTTTAAACTTTATGATGGGAGTTTCTGATAATAGATAGTCATGCTTATTTTCATGGTTGTTTGTATTGATACAAAGGTTGGATCAATTATGAGCAATATTAGCTTGAGGTTAGATCTAATGAGAATCATGGGATCTACAAATCTGATTTTAAATTGGTTGACTTTAAAGCTTCAAACTCATGCAGAATCTAATTCATATCTTGTCTAATCCTGCATATTTTTCCTTGAATCACTTTTGTGACATATAAACATGTCATGAATTAAGGATTTCTGTTGCTTGCTTCTGTAAGTTACAACTTATGTTATTTGGTTATTACCATCATCCATGGGGAGGAATTATAGAGTGTCAAAGATTTTCTTATAGGTTACCATGTGGTCGCACTCGAAGGAAAATGCTTCACGCAAATCGGGATATCGACAAATATCAACCGGTTGGAATGTGTCAAAGCTCATATGATCTAATAAAGGGGTAAATTTTACTTCAACTAAAATATCTTCCTTCAATAATGTTACCACGTGAAAAGTCTTATAAGGTTCGTGTTATGAACAAAAATTCCTCAATAAGATGGCAAAAAAAAAAGAAATATGAAAGAATTCAAAGACGAAAATATTGAAAGAAGGTTTAAGTATGGCTTCACGGTGATGAGCATTATGGCAAAGCCATAAAAAATTATAAAATTGAGATGCCATTACTTGAGAACTAGTTTCAAAGGTTTAAAAAATTGTTCAACTATTTGATTTAGCGCGTTGCTACACAAAATTATTTATACTTACTTATCTTTTCAAGGCATATATACTCGAATGGGCTCTGTTAAACATTTTCGTATCAATAAGTTGTGATGATTTTGGGCATTACTTTGTTAAC
This sequence comes from Escallonia herrerae, assembly GCA_033070095.1. Classification (NCBI taxonomy): domain Eukaryota; kingdom Viridiplantae; phylum Streptophyta; class Magnoliopsida; order Escalloniales; family Escalloniaceae; genus Escallonia; species Escallonia herrerae. Next base: position 138,977 of record JAVXUP010000383.1, on the reverse strand, counting down.
TGAAACTTTCTGATTATAATTTCATAATTGACACATTGGTAGTCCATTGGACTTAGTTGAGATTGCCAGAGTCAAATTTCTACATACCATGCTTATGTTTTGATGTAATTATCAAAACGAGATACGGAAATAAAATTGTTTCATTTAAATAATTACTTTTATTGTAATAAAAATAAATGCCTATGTGCAATGCGCACACACTCTACTAGTGCTCTTATAAAAATTTGGACAACAGACTGTTAGAAAATAAATAATTTCAGCAACACTTTGCAGTCCAGCCTTAACTTTAATTTAGCCTACTGTTACCCTTGACCTTTCTCCTCTCAGCACCCCCCCAACCCCCCTTTACTAGCAAAAAACACCACATATCCACTTATAATGGATACCCACTTCCACGCACAACACAAACAATATCCACCCACAGCGCACACATTTTGCTACACATGCAATACACTAAATAATACCTCCATTAACCACATATACCCACCTCCATATACATATGGTCACCTACACACCACTTCCCACAGTTACCCATATATATCACACACACATGTGACACCCCCCCCAACACCCACGGTCACACACAACCATACACACACGGTTACTTAAACACACCATCACACAACAGTTTCTCCCCCTTCCCCCTTACACACACAAACCCATAATACTCACACATATATACACCATACTCACACACATATTGCACCCTCACACACATACCATTTCACACTTCATACCTTACACCGAAACACAAATCTATCATACATCTCCACACGTAAAACACCCATGGACACACGTCCGCTGCCTTACTGCAGCCCCTTCACACACACCCACCTTACCCCCACACCCCCAACACTCTCCTGCTGTCCTCACGGCAGCCATGGCTGCCACACACCAAAACCTTCACGGCCCATGGCTGCCAAGTGTACTCCTTCACGGACTTGCCCTTTTTTTCACTCCAAGCACCCTCACAACAGACTCATATCACCTAAAACCCCCTTTTCCATAGCCTGCCCTCAGCCGTACCCATATACACCACACATATATGCTAAGCGCGCGCGCACACACACACACACATTACTGCACACACAACTCTTGTACGGACCAAACACCCACAAAAATATGGATCAATGTCCAGAAATAAAGTGTAGAACTTACTGCGTAACCGTTAGAAATTTGAGTCTCCCCCTTACTCTCTCTAGCTCTCACTCTCTAGGGTTTTGCGTACTCTCTCTCTAGGATTTTACGTAAGAAGGGGTAAAGAAATTCTGGGATGGCAGCCCCATAAGCCTCCTTAAGTATTTCCACCCTAGTTGGAAAATTACTAAAAAAAAAACCCCACACTTAGTTATTTTTTCCACACACAATTTTCTAAAATTATGAAAAGACCCCAAAACTGATCGGATTAAAATATGAATTTATGATAAAAGTAAAAATTTAGAGCGTTACATTAGATGCATGGCAACTAGCAAGATACTCCATGCCCAAAATGACATCAAAATCTTGTATGTCAAGAGAGATGAGATTAACATGAAGGTCTCTATCACCTATACGAGCAATACAATGCCTATATATATAGGGGTTGCAATTAGGGACTTGCCAAGTGGAGTACCAAGAGAGAGATTAAAGTCGTGGGGCTTAATATTCAAGAGACATACAAAAACATGGGACACACAATAGAAAGTGTGGAGCCAGGATCAAACAAAGCATGTTCATCAAGAGAGTTAACTTGAAGTGTACTTGACACCACATCATTGGATGCAAAAGCATCCCTAGCATTCATAACATAAGTTCAGCTTTGAACCCTGAGTATCCGACTATCCCTATTCTTGGTTTACCATTTTCCCTTGACTTCCCATGAAGGAGCTTATTTGGACGAGGCAGTTTCTAACCTAGATCCAACTGTCCACAGTTAAAGCATGCACTTATAATGAGATAGCACAGTCGATTCCCATGGTTCCTCCCATACTTCTGACATGCTCCCGCTGTACCAATACGCTATGTTGGTGCCCTTTTTCGCGTAATCTAATGCTAGAGTTCTCATATTACTATTTTGAGCCACATACTTGCCTTTGTAGTTGCCTTCTTCTGTCTCTCTTCTTCTAATACATCTTATTATCTTGCTCAACGGCTTGAGCTGCCTCCACTATCTCATCATACACCTAAATATTGTTACCAAAAACTTACATCAAATATTTGGTAAGAGCCCAGCTCGAAATCTTGCCACGCGGTGCTCCTCAATAGACACAATATGTGTTGCATACATAAATAACCGGGTGAACCCTGCTTCATAATGGTAACTGACTCTTGTTTCCCTTATTTCATATTGATGAAATGTTACAACCTCCGATCCCTCTTGACGAGCAAAATCTACTTGTCAAGAAAATCCCGCTTGAATTCTTGCCTTGTCATTGGCCCAGCAGGCCTGGTACGAATCATGCTTTCCACCATTGATCAGCCTCACCCTTCAATTTGTACACCACAAAAGTAACAATTTAGGTCTGTCCACAAGTAAAAGCCTCAAAGGTTTTCTGATTATCAACAATCCACTCCTCAGCCTCCATCAGACCAATTGCTTGCTTAAACTCAGGTATCAGCATATTGAACTCAGAAACTGAAGTTCCACCTCCTAACTGCCACCTGTTGCAGCTTGAGCTTCACTTGAATCACTTGAGCTAAGTTAAGAAGGGCATTGGCAACATTATTCTCATCATTGCCAGCATTTGTCTGAGGAGTAGTGTTGTTGCTTCTCCTAATACGAGCACTACGAGTTCCATTATGACTAGACATCCTATCTTGACAAGGAACAACGTAAGTCCTAAAATATGATGAACATAAAATCTGCTTAAAAGAAATAAGCAATCCTTAAAGTTATCATCTTTATCCTAGTACCATCTACAATTAAATTCCTAAACGAGTCTACAGGACCCTAATTCTACACACGAATACCAAGCCTCTCACGCTCAGAAACTAGAGGCACAAGTTCCAATTGAATACGATCAACATTCCTGTTTCAGAATCTTTAGAACCATGCGTAATGCTAATACCTTAATGGGATATCAAGAGCACTAATATCATTAATGTCCAACAAGACAAAATCTTAATAACTTCAAGTTGCAGCAGAACAAAAGTAAGTTCCTACAATACCTAAAATGCTACTAAATCCAGATAAACGGGTCCAGTCTAACCTTTAATGATCAAAGAAACTTATTGCAACTAGAATTATTTCAAATATTAAACCTCAAACCAAAAATGACAAAACTTGCTAAAAGTCCTAGCATTGCATATTGAAGCTGCTCTAGGTGTAACCTTTAATCAATTATCACCTTAAAAATAAGGTGAGCCCAGCAAGAGCAATTTACGTACATACTCAGAGTACAATATGATGGTATCGGTAACAAGTCTTTTGAACCAATAGGTAGAACGATCAATATCCACGAGAGAGTGGGTATCCATGTACTTTCCCATCAAAATAGAGTAAAAAAATGTTTTGATCGTGATTGCACTAACAAGGCAGTACTGTACAACGTAATCAACCCATGTGGCGAAGAAATACAATTTGTACCGTTACAAAAAGGCCATCCTCTTGAGAGCCATTAAAGATACAATATAATCACGCTAAAAGCACGATAATAAATATAGTTCAATCTATGCATCAATGTAACCTGACAACAAAATCATCTCAACTGGGTTACAATTTGAACTGAACAAATACGGTAACTTGTCAATGTCTGAAATAAGGAAGCAGCAAATTACCCAACAATGCTAAACAATTAGCGATAGTTTAAATAAAGTGTCTAAGACTTGGAATTCAAAATTTTAATAACTACCAAAGTTAAGCGTGAAGTCGTGAAAACAATTTTCAATAATTTGTTGTTGAATTTGGGCCAAAGAAACGATAAATACAATGAGAAAAAAGGTCAAAGTGTACAAGATTAACAATCTAATGCACCATAGAAATTAAAGTTGATACCTAATTTAATGTTGACAACAATTGTCGCTAAAAGAAATTGTAGTCTCAACTTAACGCATGAAAGCCGAGGTCATGAATAGAGGCTAATATCAAGAGCGTGCCAATAAGCGAAAGGATGAACATTCCAATTCACAGTCTCAAGCAAACAAGAATTAATTGGTCACTAAACAATAATTTTGTTAATGACGACGCAAACGATGAGTAAACAACACTTACCTCAAATTAATAACTGTCTTCCAATTACAATTGCAAATTCAAAACCCATGTCGCATAACCAAAAGTGATTAAAGTACTAATCTAGGGTTGATAATACTTAACCCTTAAAACCCTAGAAATTGAAATCACTAAATTGAGGCGACAAAACTTACCAAAGATCCCAAGTGTTGTCTAAATCATCAATTGTTCAGCAAAATCGCCCTATCCCCAGTTTGCGGCCTCCTAGGGTAACAATTGAGAATAATATTGATTTAGAATGAAGGAGGAGGAAAAAACCAACTGGGTGGGGGTGGCTAAATTAAAGAAACCTAGATGACAAAATACACTAAACTCCCAAAGTTTTAAAACTTATTCAAAATGACCCTCATAAATTACAGTTATTCCCTAAGCAAAAAAACAGTTATTTCCTAAGCAAAAAAACAGTTATTTATAAACTACCACTGTAGTATAATTCCCAAAATTATGCTTTGAAAATTCTGTTTCCTAGATATTACAAGTCTCCCTCATTTTTTCATCTCTCCCAGCTGGGCTCACATGGTGATGTCTTTTTCTTCTCTTCTGCCACCATTAAACGACCAATAGAATTCACGATTCCTAGCGCAACCCTTAGAGCACTTAATCAAAGATGATTACGTTTCAACCGACTACTATTGCCAAACATGACCAATCCCTTCAACTCCTATAACAAAAACTACTTGCATTGTCCATTGATCCAAGCAGTACATAATTCATTTATATGAGATACATACCATCGGTATCTTTGTAGTTTCCTTCGCATCTCCACACGACTCCCCCGACCCCTCCCTACCTTCCTAGGAAGAGTCAACATAGACCGACGATTCGTTGAACTGATATACTAATATCAAGATCAAGGTGAGGTTGAAATAACATGTATTGGAATGTTGTCTCACCAAATGTGTTAGCAAAGATGAGAACTGTCAACGATGCTATATGATTGTACATGGGCTGTAGTCGTAGAGTGAGGAAAAATGGTCACTGCTAAGGAGGAGGAGAATAACAAACACGGGGACAGTTTTGGAAGACATGAAATTTGTCAAAAGGTGCAGTCGCACCCAATAAATATTAAAAGGGCTAATTACACCCATGTCTCTGAGGTTATGGGGTAATTACAGTCAGGGACACTAAGTTTCAAAATTTAACATACGTGACCAAAAACGTTAAAAATATAACATTTATATCCATCCGTTAGGGTTCCGTCCAAAAAGTATAATTTTTATCATTACATATTTTAAAAATGGCAATACTGCCCTTGTACATATATCCAACCCTAATTTTTAGATTAGGTTTCTCTCTCCAAACTTTTCTCCAGATCTGTCGCCCACTCCCTCACCCCACTCCGCCGGTAGCCCAGCCCCATCCCTTAACCCATGTCGTCGGTAACCCAAGCCCCACCTCGTCGCCGCTGCAATAGATCTCCCACTCTCGCCATCGCAGCTGTGTTGTGAGCTTGAAGACAACGATGGAAGTCGCCAGCCGCCCCATCAGAGTCCAATCCATAGCCCAAAGTGGCGCAGCACCTCAAGTCCCACCCGAATACATTCAACCCCCAAAGACCCGGCCCAATAACCCGACAGCCCGCCCCTCCAATAACAGCCATATCCTGTCAATCGACCTGAGCAACGCCGTGCGCTACGCCGTTATCCTTCACACCAAAATCGGCACGGCCTGTAGGGAGTGGGGTGCATTCCACGTGACCAACCACTGCGTGCCTCCAAAACTGCTCGACGAGATCAGACGTATGGGGCGCACGTTCTTTGAGGCATGTTCGATGGATGAGAAGCTCCTGTATTCTTGCGATACTAGCGGGGCCGCTACGGAGGGGTACAACAGCTTGTCCAGGATCTACGACGGCGAGGATGTGATGGATTTCAGTCAAATTGGTGGCTACGGCGTGGTGGTGGTGAAGAAGAGTGAGGGTTTTGAACTCTAATTTGAAGTAGTGGCATTGGAAACCCTAATTTGAAGTAATGGTATTTGAAACCAGAAACCCTAATTTGAAGTAATGGCATTGGAAAAAAAATAAGGTTCCAACTTAGGGGTAATTATGTCTTTTCATTAAAACCGTTAGGGTTTTTAAAATTCCGTTTGATCAATGGACATAAGTGTAATTATTACAAACTATTGTCCTCGTGTGTAATTACCCCTAACCTCAGGGACATAAGTGTAATTAGCCCACATTAAAAATTCTATTCTAAAATTTCTTGGTTTAGTTATATGGCTCACTCACATCAGTTTTTATATTTATTATACACGTGTACACGAGGTTGAAGAAATTTCAGTCACCCACATGTAGTTTAACGATTGGTTGCACCCTACCCCTCTCATTTGATTGTTTTGTTATGGCTCACCCTGATTGGCCTTAAGTACCATTTCTCTTTCTACTTTTTTTTTGAAGAAAATCTACCGATGATGACCAAAAGAACAAAACAAAAAAAGAAAAAGAAAAAGAAGAAACCAGGCAGCAAGAGAACACCGGATTTTCCATTTTGTCAACCTCATATATGAGTATATAATACATACAATTACACAGCAAGACAACCGCATTTTCCATGGAAAGAAAGAGTCAAATCCAGCATGTAGCCACCAAATCGCTGTTGAGAAAACAGATTTTAGCATAAGTCACTTGTATTTTAGGCTTCGTTTGACAACTTTTTTTTTTGGTTTTCAGTTTGTAAAGAGCAGCTTAATTTTTTTTTTTACCAAAACAAATGGGTGTTTGATAACCCTTTTTATTTTGACTTTTTTTTTGTGGTTTGCGGTGACCAAAGTTGTCAAATGGGCCGAGCGGCCCGTGGGCTGGCCCGGCCCGGCCCGGTTCTGGCCCGGGCTGGCCCGGCCCCATCCGTGAACAGTAGCGGCCCAGCACAAGCGGGCTTGGGGCCTGGGCCTGGACCAGGCCTTCAGTTTCTGCGAAAAAGCCCGGCCCGGCCCGGAAACGGCTCGGTTTGGCCCGGCTCGAAGTCGGCCCGGTTTGGCCCGGTTTGGCCCGGGTCTGGCCCGGTTTTGGCCCCACCACTTGTTTGAATTTTTTGCTTTTCCCCCTTTCTTCCACCCCTTTTCCAAAATTCCACTTTTACAACAGCATTGTTATGTGTTAAGATTTTATTAATAAAGCTCACCAAGAAGAGTATGAAAATGTTTAACATATAATAAAAAATATAATGGCTAACAAATAAATATGTATATACATACATACATATATATGTATATTACTTATAATGAAATAAAAGGATAAAGATTAGGTTCGTTAAATTGTGAATATTGCCTAGAGATGAAATTTAAAATTGAATAACAAGAAAAAAAAAAAAAAAAAGGGCCCGGGCCCGGCCCAAGCCCGGCCCTAGATATTGGGCCTAGGGCCAGGGCCTGGACTGGGCCTAGGTTTGCCTTCGGCAGGCCCGGCCCGGTTGGCCGCCCCACTGGCCCGGCCCCACAGCAGGTCCGATGGGCTTGGGCTGGGCCGGCCCAAGCCCGGCCCTTTGACATCTCTAGCGGTGACGGCGGTGGGGTGTAGTGGTGGTCGACGACAAGCGGTTGTTACGGCAGTCGCCGGCAGTGGCTACCGGAGGTGGCTGTCGGTGGTGGCTGCCGGCCGGTGGTGATGATCGGAGTTGGCTGCCGCCCTGTGGTGGTTGCCGGCGGCCTGAGGTGGCTATCGGTGGCTGCCGGGCGGTGGTATGCGGTGGTTGCCAGCGGTGGGTGTGTTGTGGTGGAGGTCTCAAAAAAAAAATTTAAGTGAAAAAAAAGAGCTTTTTCCTCTTTTTTTTTTACTCTAGAATTTTAAAAGTGGTTTTTTAAATTGAAAAAAAGTGGTTACCAAACACACATTTTTTTTTCCAAATTTTCAAAACTGAAAAAAAGAGGAAAAAAAAAAGAGCGTCAAACATGGCCTTAATTTTCCGGCACGCGTTCATTTAAAGAGAGAAATGTAATTGCACAAGAGATTAAGCAATGATCTCAATTGATGGATGGCAGATGATGGAATTGTGTTATCCTTAACGTGGTGAGTATGATGCTTTCAAATAAACGTGTAGAAGGCTATAAATGTGGTGGGTTGTTAATAACGAATTAGTGGCAACGGTGATCATCGACTTGTCATTTAAAAATTTGTTTCAGGGAGGGGTTGGGAGGAAAAAAATTGTAGATGAACCGGAAAAGTGAAAAATAAAATCCAAGAGATAGCATAACATCGTCGTCAAATGGACGGATAAACATAAGAAAATTGCGAAACTAGGACAGGAAAATACGACAAAACAAAGAAGAAAGAACAAAAGTATATATATAGAACATAAAAGGGCGATTTGATTCTAAGAATAACTATATAGTACCTTATTGGGTAAGCCTAATAATTTAACGTAAGATCGAGTGTAATTAACCCAAAGTTGGCAAGCAGACAAAGGAAAACTAGGACACCTTAGTACTTGTAACTGGCCAACTCGACTGAGCTTCGGTTCACGGTCCAAACTATCAGGAATTCAGCTGACTTACTAGAAAGTCGCCGGTGCCAGCTGCAGAGGTGGGAGCGATGAAGGTGGTGGGTTTAGTTAGCGGTGGCAAGGACAGCTGCTTCGCCATGATGAAATGCGTCCAGTACGGCCACCAGGTCTGCTAACTTTGCCGTCTCTCTCTCGTTTACATGTGTCGGATTTATGTTATTCGACGGTAGTCTAATAGTACGCGCTTTGCGCTGCAGATCGTTGCGCTGGCCAATTTGCTGCCGTCGGACGATTCTGTCGATGAGCTCGACAGCTACATGTATCAAACGGTAAGCCCCCACCCCCACAATTTTGTGAAATGTTAAGATAGATTCTGGTACATGTAAATATTGAATCGAACTCAATAGTGATCATATAAATTGAATAAGTTGTGTCTGATGAGTCGAGCTAGGGTAAAAACAGCAGCAATAGTCCATATTTACATGTATTGCTTAAAGTCAAAGGGGAAATGTTCGATGGAATATTTGTGTTAGATATTACTCCCTCTGTTCCATGATTTTTGCAAATTTATAGGATAGAATTTGAACACCTATACATTGAATTGAAGCCAGCTAGTAGTTACAAGTCAAGTAAGTATGATTCAACAAGTTGAACTAGCGCAGAGGCAACCGAGTTAGTCAATGTGTGTGAATTCTATTCTAAGGAATTTGACAAAGATTATGAAGCGGAGGAGAAAATTGAAGGGGAAAAAAAAGAAGATATGGGATTTAATGTCATTGGGCGTGGTGAAATGATTAGAAAGGTAATCTACTTGAATTAAGTGAAAGTGTGGCTGGTTATGCTGTTTGAAGTTGTTTTCTTCCAGCAGGAAAAAATGCAAATATATCTATGCAGCATGCCCTATTTAATTTGTCCGGAATGTCTAATTAGCTTGAACTTGTACTTGGAAACTGTTTCCATGCATAAAGTGTATAGATGAATGACACGTGAATTTACAAGTGTTCAATGTCAACTCATCAGTATGTAGTACTTCCTTTGTCAGCCAAAGATAAAATATTTTTCATCCTAAAATCCTGAGTGTGAAAGATTAGTCAGATCAAGGGGAAGGGAAAAACTGTTCATGTCGTTACTAGGTAAATCCATTCGGAGGTCGATTCTGATGCTGAAACAACAGTTTATCCTTTGTACTATGCTTTGTCTTGTAACCTTAAGAGAAGTATTGGCTTGTTCGCTCCTACCGTATGCCGGTAACAACTACGTAAATCTTTGGATAAATGAAACTTACTGGTGTCTTTTAATAAGCACAAAAGAGATCTAAGATTGTTTCGATCTTAATTTGAATTGACTGATGTTCATGGGTCAAGACATAGCTTGAATGCCATCCACATTGCATAACCAACCCATTTTATGGTACATATAACAACCATTTCCGACAACTTTCACCCCTGCCAAAATTATATTCTGTAACAGTTCACTGAGCATATAAAAGAGCTACAAATGGCTCTTTCATGGTACTCTTTCTCAACAAATCCCAAATAAAGAATCATATCTTTGGTTCCATGTGTAGAATTGATACATTTAAGAATAAGAGGAATCTATGTGCATTTTTGCTACTGTGTGTGTACAGCCCACTTGCTGCATCTCACTGTTTAGTATTTGTAGGAAAAGGCTGTTGCTTTTAATTAGTTGTGGTATTGGGTTTCGGATAAATGAAGCAACTTACGATTATTCTTAATGCATTGACGTCTCACTACTCAAGTGGCATATTGGAATTTTTTGCATGTCCTCAGGTTGGGCATCAGTTAGTTGTGACCTATGCTGAATGCATGGGAGTGCCGTTATTCAGAAGGAGAATACAGGGATCCACAAGGCAAGCCCTCTAAGGGGGAAGTTTCTTTGGTAACACCAATATGTCTTATCTTGGGAGACTACATTTTTTTTTTTGCATTATAAGATTGAGATCTCAAATTCGATCCTTATGAACTTATTTAAAAAAAAAGAAAAAAAAGAAAAAAGATTTTGCCCAAATTTTCTCAGTGTTGGTGAACTTGTTACCGTGCTCAGCCCGTTCAGTTCTCTTGTGATACTTAAGTTCAAAGTTGGCTATTTGAGCGTCTAATATCATCACTGGATGGCTATTTTATGTTGAAGTTGGCAATTTATAGTCATTTTTCGTTTTAAATTAATAGTACATAACGAGATTCCTATTTCAATAAATCGCACGGTTCCACTGACCAACATAATTTTGCATAAGAACTTTTTGTGATATAGCTTTTCTTCTGGTGAAAGGAAGTAATCTATGGTTAAGACTTGAAGAAAAGAAGTTATGTACTTATGATAATGGCAAGACAGGGTTTTTAACTGTTGTAACTTTGATTATCATTACCTTTGCACTCACTGTTTATGAGTAGTAATATATCCATCCAATATTCTTCCCTACGTTTGTCCACTTTTCGTGGGTGGATAAGAATCATTCTTGATTTTATTGCAATGATCAAATTAAGTTAATGATTATTAATAACAAGGTTCTCCCGAGGCTCATGATATGGTAAGGTATATACTATGATTGACTTGATTCCTTGACAAATCCATTGAATGCCCAAGAATAATCTAGGGATACTTCTAGGATTTTATGTTGTGGGCTTATTTACCTAGGTCAGTTACATTTGGGGGTTTTGGTGTGCCCAGACACAGGTCAAGTCCTTTGGTGGTCAAAGAGTAAGTCATGGAGTCAAAAAAATTAAAAAAAGATCGGCCGTGTGGTCTACCTGGCCAATGAGTTCTTTTGATCACGTAAGATAGTGTCATTGTGGATTTAAATGAGTAAATTTGGTACTTGTTTCTATCATCCTACTAGATTCGCATAATGCATTTTCCTTTTTGGGTGCACTGTAGGTCTGGCTACTTTCATCGGCTGTAAAAGAGCAGACTTCTACTCTGCATCAAACTGTTCTTGATGTTGTGAATTAGTTTCAACTCAATTTATCTTTCCTATTGTATCTATTTTTTCTTTTGTTTATCTGGAGTTTCTATTAGGTTATAATAGACTAAATCAGTAGGGCTTCGTGCGCGGTTGTGTCTCTTATTGGTCTGTGGGGGATATGCTTGGCTGTTGGAGTCGCAAATGTACTGGAAAAATAACAAGAGTTTGCTGAGTAGCAGCTCCATTGATATGGAGCACCTGGGAATAGCAACACATGGCAACTATAAAGCTATAGTTAAATAACCCTAGAATTTATATATTTCCAATTTTGAATAACTAAATTTACGATGAAATCTCAGTTATCTAAGTTATAGACATTTAAGTAAATCACACATATAACTTTACTTGTATTGAATGTTTGCTAGCTTGTATTCACAAAGGCTTAAGAGAATGATGTTGAATCTTAGTGTTAATGTAGGGAGGTGCCAAAATTCCTTTTGCTGATTTTATGGATTCAGGAGGATCTGCTTATGTGGATTCATGAGTTTGGCATCTTTCAATGGCTATGTTGAAAAATCAATTTCAAGGAAAAACAAAAAGATCAAGTAGCATATTTTGCGAGGCAAAGGAATTAAAATCAACTGCATTAGCTAAGTAAGTTTTGGAAGATTTTATCTCTGTGCTACTTCAGATGTTTGAGGTCCAAGTCTTGCCGTGTTTTTTAATTATATAATCTGAATCATCATACAAGGCTTTCTTAATTTCAGTTTCCTCCATATTTAACAAGAGCCATAAGGAGAAAAAGAATGAACATGTGTGTAGTTTGTTTTGACTTTTCTATGGTTCTTGTTGATTACTTAGGCATCATAACCTTGGCTACACTATGACTCCTGGTGATGAAGTTGAAGATATGTTCATCCTGTTAAATGAAGTAAAACAACAGATACCCTCTATTACAGCAGTGTCATCTGGTGCAATTGCATCCGACTACCAAAGATTACGGGTTGAAAGTGTATGCTCGAGATTAGGGCTTGTTTCTCTAGCATATTTGTGGAAACAAGATCAGTCCTTCCTCCTAGAAGAAATGGTAACCATCTAATTAGTTTGAGCTACAGTAGTTTAGCTGTCAAGCTACCTGTACTAATTGTGATTTCATTCTTTGCCATACCAGATTAAAACTGGGATTTTTGCCATCTTTGTAAAGGTACGATTCAATATTCCTTGGTATGATTATTTTCCTGTCGAGCTACAAATTCCCCATCATGATCAAAAGCATTCAACCCTGTTGCGCGATTGAATGTCAACACTCAAACTATTGCTCCGGTGAAGCAGAAAAAGCTTTAATAAAGGGCAAAATGCAATGCTAAGAAGGAATGTCTAGAGAATAGACCAGAGAGAAAGAGTGTAGGTAGAGAGTCCAAAAAGAAACCTAAGCTACCAAGGGGAGGAGTCTCTATCACAGATAGAGAGAGAGGGAGACACCCTTCCCAGGGAAGGAGAAAATGCTGAGGCTAGGATTTCTTTATCAAGTGCTTTCTGCTTTTCCTCACATCAACTTTATGCAACGCGATGTGCCATTACATTTTTGTATGCTGTTTGGCAACTAATTTTCCTGTCACAAGCATATTTTTATGTGGGGCTATGCTTTCTGAATGTCTAAGGTTGCAGCCATTGGATTGGATCCTTCAAAGCACTTGGGCAAAGAACTGTCTTACTTGAAGCCTCATCTAGTCAAGTTAAAGGAGTATGTCAGCTTCTAAAATTATGAAGCCTCATCTAGTCAAGCTTAATTGTGTTTAGTTTTGAAGCGGCTAATTTGTTCATCCTTTGGCAGGTTGTATGGGATAAATGTATGTGGTGAAGGAGGAGAATATGAAACATTGACACTCGATTGTCCCCTTTTCAAAGTTAGTCTACCCCTTTTTCTTAATAACTCCTCCCTCCTCCCCGTAACTGGACAAATTGAAAGTTATTTCAGATATGTACACATATGTTAGGTGGTTGAGTATAGCTCCTTGTTTACCTCCTTTTCTAACCTCCCTCTAATCTACCCGCATCATCTAAGGAAGTATATGGAATTTCAAGAACACAGCTTAGGAAAGAAGGTAAACAGGGAGCTATGCTCGACCAAGTAACGTATATATCTCTGGAATGACTTCCAATCTGTCCAGGTTCTTAGAAAGTAGTAACAACTGAATTTTACTCTGCATCATAGTGTCTTCAGTTGTTTAAGCTGTAATTAAGTTTTCGACTGATCTTGTTAAGTGACGAGTTGATTCTGGCTTGCCACTCAGTCTCCAAGGTGAAGATCTCAAAAAGAACTTGTTGTTTCACGCTAAGCGGTATCTATTGTCTTGTGTTGCTGAAGTTATCAATTGTCTTTCGCTGTTTCTTTTGGTTTGGCGTTCACTTTTCTCAGAAAGCAGTTGGAGAAATTTTGAGTCACGTACATTATCTAAAAGGCCAGTTGCTCATGTTTTTCTTTCTTTGACAATTATGAAAGTGTTGTTCGTTTAAATTTTTTCAGAATGCACGAATTGTGCTAGATGAGTTTCAGATTCTACTGCACTCCACAAATTCCATAGCTCCTGTTGGGATCCTTCATCCTTTGGCATTCCATTTGGAGCATAAGCGGGAGACTGGATCTATAGTTGCCAGTAACGGACCGAAGGACATTGATTTGGTACGTGATGTCCAAAGGGATTGCCTGCAAAGATGTGAAAAACACGATCCTGCTGTTGTAGCCATAGATTCAACCGAAGTTAATAGACGTAAGCTTCAAATATCAAAGACCGAAAAGAGTGATGCCTTTTCGGTTTCTTGCTGGTTGCAGGACACGTGTAAAACTTCAGCAGGTAGAACTTTATGCTGAAACTTTGTAGAAGTCAATTTAGACAACCACTTTTTGTGTCTATTCTTGTTCGTATATGCTTCTCCAATGGTCTTAGTTTCTCTCTTTTGCAGATTTGCAAGAGGATCTGAACGTTGTTCTAAACAAAATTGAATTACATCTCATGGAATTTAATTTCTCTTGGGAGAATGTACTTTATATTCATCTGTACATTGCTGATATGAGTAAATTTGCAGTGGCAAATGAGACGTATGTGAAATTTATTACTCAGGATAAGTGTTCCTTTGGTGTTCCATCCCGCTCTACGATTGAACTTCCTCTGTTGCAAGTTGGTTTAGGTAGGGCCTATCTTGAAGTCCTGGTAGCAAAGGAACAAAGTAAAAGAGTCTTGCATGTGCAAAGTATCTCCTGCTGGGCTCCTAGTTGCATTGGACCTTATAGCCAGGTAATTCATTAACCTTTTGAAAATAATTTGTCTACTCTATGTTTGGTAATTAATTTTATCTCTAAAAGATTCTCCTTTTGTTGTTTAACAGTCACTATTCTCAGAGAGTAATCGCATGCTAGAACAGTGTAGCTTCATGCACAAATCCTATTCAGCAATCCTAATAAGACTATTATTCATTCATCAACATGTTACATTTGTTCATTGCCACTTATTTGGCTGCTCTATGTGCTTCTTCCACAACTTCCTTTTGCACCTGTTTAACACAGAAAATTTGAAGATAGACAGCTAAACATTTAATGTCATAGATTACAGCGTACTTAACATCCCCAATATCATTGTCAAAGGCCAGTTGCCGGACTACATTCTTACCATCTGTCATCGTGGATACCGCAGGAAAGCTACTTTCTTGCACCCATCTAAGCGCTTCCAGAACTTTCCTGCGTTTGCACTAAGGGCAGAAGGTTGCAGTTAGTTTGGAGACACTAGTTGTGCTTTTGCATATATTGGAATAAAGCTCAGGGCAAGAGCCATGGACCAAGCCCATTTATTGGAATGAAGGCCTACTCACCCAGCGCAAACCCTTTTTGGAAACATAGGAAGAGCTTGATTTTTTCTGGTATTGGCGGAGTATATACCTTTGAGGTGGTTCCTCCCATAGCAATATGAGAGATTTCTCAGGAGCTACCTGTGCTGGATTCTCCCTGGTGTTGGTGCTTCTGGCTCTGGTTGATCTGTCCTTGGTTGGTGGGTTGTGCCATGTTCTCACCCTCCTGAGCAGGTGCCATCTCTTGGTTCAGTTGGCTCCTTGTTGCTCTGCACCTGCACCTGCACCTTCAATAGCTACAAAATATCCAGATTTGACATTGAAGTTTCCTTTAGTTGTGAATACCCATATAAATGCAACCTTTATATCATATCTGGACAATGGGTTCCTAAGTAACATTACCAAATCCAAAGTTTCTTCAGGTTTGGCTAGGCAGTGCAAAGATTATAGGAATACATTCAGAAACGGCACGTATGGATGGATGAGATAATGATTGCAACTTACATATTACCTGAACCACAGACCACTTGAGGAAAATGAGAACAAGCTTGTTATTGTAGGTGGTTCCAGGGATACACACTCATATAGCTTCAAAATGCCATTATCTTTGCACTGTACTACGTCTGCCTACCCACTGACTAAAAGAGTTTCTATATGTATAATAAGTAATTAATAAGAGAATATAAAGGTGAAAAATAGGAAAATGAGAACGATTTGCACTTTTAACCACTCGCACTCAACTTCCATCACAAATGATCTTTTAGTGACCCTCTATCTCACCTTGTACCAACACATTTACTTCTTTAGTGAAGAATGGGGAGTGTAAGTATTGAAATGTAATCTGCAAATATCAGTTCCAAAAAGTACCAAACCAAATGTATAGACAGATTAAGATCATTTACTATGTACAATCAAAGTAATTTGTCCTCATTCATGATTTTATTGGCAGATGAAGTATACTGAGAAGTATTTGGTAAAATCTCATATGCGTCATATGGCCTTGCTCTAGCTTCTTTAGGGGTTAATACTTCCTTGGTAGCTCAGCACGTGTACTTTTTACCTGCTTATGCATTCATAGCACAAGAATTTGCTACTCAAGCTGCGTTATATATATAGTTTATAGTTTATCAGTGTGGGAATGCGAGTTTGAGAAGGCTTCCTATGAAGGACTAAATTGTATGTTCCAATTGACCTTCCATTGCTCAGCTTCAAACAAGTTAATGCGACTAGGGCCTCCTGTGATCCTCTTCTTTAACCTTACCACAACCAAATGATAGCACAACCGCACTGACTGCCCACATCGCAGCAAGCAGAAACGGTCACCACTGGTAAATTCAATTGCAATGGATGGAGATCCAACCCCTACAATGCTGCAGTCAATTACTCCAGTCACTCGCACCTCCATCTTGGGACAATTTGGCTATATTGCATGAAGTTATTTCTAAATTTGCACTCAAGTTATATAGCAAGGGATGAAATAGCATATAGTTCATCAAGTTATCCAAAATCCATATACTAAATCAATGTAATTACTTGAATGGTTTTTTATCAATTAATGAAGGAAAGAAAGGACAAAGATATCCCACCTTCTTTCCATCTTCGACAAGCAAGCCTTCACATTGGCAGGCAATTCTATGACCTCGCCAATATTTTTTTTTGCTGCTGGGCTTTTCAAAAAATCTCTAAATTTATCAGATTGAATGATTCCACAATCTTTCTCGAAGTTCTAAACTTGAAGTTCTTTTGTTGAATGAAAATAACATGTATGTATATATACATTCATAAGTAATATCCATGTGTTTGGATATTTACACATACTTGTGAATGGTATTAAAAGTTAATGAGCTCTATATACTTTGTCATCTATATACGCCAAGACATATATATCAATAATGTTGGGTTACACAGGCATACAGGTAGCTTGATCTGTTCTTTAATGGCAGCATAGAGCTGCCTTAAAGTTTGAGAAAGAAGAGACCCACATGGGTCGTTTAACCTGACCATCAAGTCTCTTTGCTCTTTTAGTATTATTATGCTGGCGGTTTCAATAATTTTGTTTATGAAAAGATAGAAGTGTTACTCTGAAACTTCAATGAATTTTACTTGGGTTGGTATCTCTGCCTGACATGCCATAATTAGGGAGAAAAATTATCGTAACATGCCATAGTTTGCGCGTAGAATTTGCGATCTCCCATGTCCTCAAGCATTTTTTTTTTGGGGTGGTTATAGTGCTAGAAAGGTATCGTGAGGCTTTATGCTGGAAAGCTGCAATATGCAATCTGGAATTGGAAAACAATCCCTGATTGGATCATTCATTTCCAGGGTATGGGCAGCTTAGAGTTGCAGTGAATGAAGTGAATACTCGTATGTTAGTTTGCTAATCTGATTCTGCAATTATCAAGTATAGTTTGAATACAATTCTTCTTCTTTTATATGATTACCATGGGAAGTCAGACAATCTTGAAAAAGCCTAAGGATGTCTAGTAGTACCATTTTGTTAGATGATTGTCCCAATGGTTGCCCAAAATAAATTCTCAAGAAAAAGATAGATTGCATTAATCAATCTGATCAGACTTGTATGCACAAGTTGGGATTAACTTATTTGATATTTAGATGGCATCCATGAAAAGATAAGAAATGGGGAAGAAAGTAAGAAGAAACAGGGATTTGGGATATATGGGCTGTTTTGGAGTGGAAAGGCTAAATAGGGTTTTTTAGTTGTCGTGAATGACCTCTCCTAAGGTTCCGATGCAGTATCAGACACTCATAGAGATGCAATTTTCTAGCACATTTTTGTAATATCAGCTTCATTATATAGTACATGTATTATTTATGTAACTGTCTAAAGTCTTCTTGCAGGCAACTTTACACAAGGAGGTACTTCACATGGCCGGGCAGCTGGGCCTTGACCCTCCAACAATGTTGCTATGTAGTGGAGGCCCTAGCGCTGAGCTAGAACAAGCACTAGAAAATAGCGAAGCGGTGGCAAAGTCTTTCAACTGTTCAATATTGAAATCTGCAGTTTTCTTTGCCATTTACTGTTCACCATCTATTCCGACACCAGAGAGAGAATATTCATGAAAAGCAGGAGGCATTCCTTAAGAAGATGAAGTTAGTTCATTTGGATTGTGGAAACATGACTGACATGCTCAATCCCGTTTTCTTATATGTTCTTGTGCCTGGTCTGCCAAAAAGGTAATACTCGATGAGTTTGCATGTGGCCTTATAGTGTTATACTTCATGTGTTGTATTCGGTCTTTCTACATTTTATTTGTTTTTGACAATGGGCAAACAAAAGAAAATAACAAACAAAAAAAATAAAGCTGCAATTCCCCCCCCCCATCTTCCCCTGGTATGACTGTTCTTTACGGGTTGTCTGGCAGTGCGTCTGTGGAAGTGAAACCCATTCTTTATGCTGCTGACAACGAAGCAGCTGAAATGGATCATGTTATGCCAGACCAATCTACTAAAGTAGCTCAGAGTTACTGGGGTTTTCAGCCTGAACACTGGCATGATCTCGGCCTTCAAGAGTGCATTATTCATAGTAAAATATGTGCTGTCATCCTATCTATTACAGCTGAAGTTGCTGCCAGGATCTATGTGGATGCTGCTGCAGGCACTAACCAGGAAAATGTGGATGCTCAAATATCTTTATCGAAGGGGCGAATGGAAAGAATAGCAAGATTTTGCATTTATCGTCTTGATAAAATCCTCGTGGAAAACTGTTTCGCATGGGACGATGCAACGGTTAGTTTCTGTTGGACTGGAAACCATCTTGATTAGACTAATACATCTATGTTTTGCATAGGAGTCATGCAATGCCATGTTTTCACTCTGTTTTTGTTCACTCTTTCCAAATCATTTCAAATTTACTCTTTCAATAATGCGAGTTACTTCTTTTAAATATTGAAGTCTTGTGAAAAGTATGTGAGAAATTCTGTGTCGAATTTTGATACCATTCGGCCTAAATTGTAGTGTGTAGTTTGACTACGTTTTGATTGACTTTTTCAATTTAGAAATAGATAACAACGATTATGAGACGTAACCATAATGGTCCTCCATTGTTGCTAATGGCGCACTCTATGCGCAACTAGTTGTGCAAAATACAGTGAGGGATAACTCACAAAATGCCATTGGCAAGAGTAGGAGTACTGAAAGGGCTAACCAAGTTGTAATTGCATGAATTGCACTTTTCGTTCTTCACTTTTAGCACAATGTGAACTTTTACTTTTGGGTGCAATATATTAACAAACTGGATGAATATACAGCACGACAGATGGTAATGTATGAAAATGTCTTTTTTCTTAAGTAGCAATCCAAGTCAAAAGTGCCCATGCCACAACTGACAAAACATAGAGCTCTGCTTGATCCAACCCAGTCACCGCAACCTCCTACCCTCCTAAACTCAACCGCATATCTCACCAATTACAACCCCTTGGTTAACCGCCAAAAGGAAAGTTGTTGACACAGACGATCTATATTCTCGAAACAGCATCACTGCTAAACTCTAAAACCACCCTCTGGCAACATATCTGGTGTAGATAAATTTTTTTAGGTTTGATACCCGAAACTACTGATGAAGTTACCCACGGTGGACGGAGAGGAGGCGTGCATGCAGTTGGTCAATTGCTCTTGTATTGGTTTATTACCTATGCCAATCATCAGTAGTTGTGGATAAAGGCTTAGTTGAGTGGTTTGAGTTCTGTGACAGTGGTGGGATGTGACAGGGGGCCAATGCGATTGGTGGGGGTCAAGGTGGCTGGTGGTGACAAGTCGAAGTGCATTCAATTAAAGGTTTAGGGACGATTAGTAAGGACTATTCCAAGATTCTTCGCAGATCCATGTAGCAAAGGATTATGATCACAATAGTTACCAATGAAACGATCTGGGTAGTCATATTTATGTAAAATCTAATCACAGACACCATATGAATTTAAGTGTAGAGACTTCAGTATAAAAATGGAATGATGTACTTCAAAGTTTAGTATCCTTTTTGCAAGTTCGCTGGATATTCATTATGTACATTAGGTGCCTGCATAAGTTGATGGTATTTACAAGAGTGTATTATTTTTTATTTTTTTGTGGGATTAGGTTGGAGGATTCTGTCACGGAATATAATCGTTTTCTTCCGTTAGAACCAGGTAAAGACTGTTATAGAACCAATATTAGCTTTCCAACCATCTGATATCATCAGATTAGTTGCCAACTAAAAGAATCCTCCTGGGAGTCTAACCTCAAGGTTAAGCCGACTTCTCTACATTTAAAAATAATTCTGCATTGAGACAGTTGGCTAACTTGATTACAAGGTTCTGATTGCACAAATTCATGCGGCTCTTATTTGGCTTTTACTCCTCTTTTCTCACACCCCTTGTTCTTAAGTTAGTGGACCAAAGGTGCATACTCTTGGATTATCGTGTTTTATTGACATCATCTTTCTGTAAAATATTATCGTGTTTTATTGACCTGAAGTCACTGCCAGTTCCTCTATCCGGATTATATATATTGTTATCAGCTTTTGCTGGTCTAGTATTTGCTTTTCTTTTTTCTCATTGAGTATTTGCGTTGTCATTTCACTATTATTGATCTCATCCATTTTGTTTTCCTGTAGAATTTGAGGATCTATTTTCCAACAAATCTTCGCATCTCGCATGAGACATTGTCGCTTATCTTTGCCACTGCGTTCGATGAATTTGCTGAAATGAGTGGAAGAGTTGAGACTGGCAAGGAACCCGTTTTCAGCCTGATTCCTGCCCTAGGGGCTGGAAAGTCTGCTACATCCATGGATGACATAATTACCTGTGAGCTTTTTGTAAGGAAATCTCAAGCACCCCATTAGCTTCTGTGCATTTGCTTTGGTCAGTGAGACATCATGATCATTGATCAGATTTGGCATCAAAGTCTATTTTTTTCATCATTTTGCATTCTTTTATTGGGTGGGTGACATCAAATTCTCGGTTTAATGGAATATTACGGACTTTACTCCCGCTTATCAGCAACAGGCTGTGCTGCGTGTTCTTTGTAGTGCTTGGTGGCTTTTTCTTTTGGCATTTTTCCTTTTGGGGATGGGGGGTTGAGGGATGTAATGGTCGTCAAAATTTGTCAGTTTAGGGCTTGCCTGCCATACTGCAACCGAGTTATTTGGTTTTTTGAGTTGATTTTTGGGGTGCCTTTATCAATCATCCCCCCCCTCCCCCTCTCTCTTCTTCTTCTGGCTTAAGATAATTGATCTTCTCTTCAGAGCTTTTATTTTTTTTTTGTTAACTACCTTAGTTTGTGTGGAAATTTTTATTTTTTTTTGGTAGACTAGTTACTGCGGCACACGCAATGTGCATGCAAACATAAGGTTAAAATATGATAATTTTATAATATTAAGGTAACTTAATTTTTAGGTGTATTGTAATAATATTTTCTAGAATGAATTTCAAATTTTAGAAATCAAATATATCCTTAAAAGTAGTTATTTACTGTGGCATGTGTGATGTGTGTTGAAAAATAAAGGTAAATAATTTTAAAAAGCAAGCATAGCATATACGTATAACTATTCTATAAAATAAATTTTAAATTATAAAAATCAATCATGTCTTTATAGGTAATTATTTATTTATCATTTAAGATTTTTATTCTGTCACTTTTTTTTTTTTTAAATTTAGAATGTTACTTGTTATTAGATCAGGAGTTATATAAAACCAAAAGAGGTGTTATGCTGAAATGAGCATCACTTTTATATTTAGTATATATGTAGGTGGATGGATAGAAACATTTCATTGACACAAGAATTTTACAAATCAGTCTCGACTGGTTTGTCTATCCTATTATTGACTTTAAAAAAGCATCTTGATGGTTCTCTGTTCTTTCTTTTTTTATTATCTTTATCCTAATTATTACAGCAAATACAAAATTAACAAATCAATACGTAAACCGCTGGAAGAACTTGCAAGATGCACAATTATGCGCAGGTTGTAGCCATGCAATTATACTCACAATCTCATCGTCTCTGCAACCACTCAAAGATGTGTAACACCACTCTTTCGGAACGCCTTTAGCCAAGCAACCTAGTTCACGCTTAAGCGATACTGGGTTGACTCCTTGATCTTCACATTAGGGCATCCTGTTGAAGAGCAACAAACAGTTGCAATTGGCTGCAAATCAGAAATGTCAAGCACTAAGGGGCCGGTTGACGGAGTTTTTTTTTGGTCTTTTTTTTTTCAGTTTTAAAAATTGGGAAAAAATGGGGTGTTTGGTAACTCTTTTTTTTTCAATTTAAAAACCTACTTTTTAAATTGTAGTGTAAAAAAAAAAGAGGAAAAAGCTCTTTTTTTTTTCACTTAAATTTTTTTTTTTGAGACCTCCTCCACAACGCACCCACCGCCGGCAGCCACCACCCACCGCTGCCCGGCAGCCACCGACAACCACCTCCGACCGTCGGCAGCCACCACCGCTGGCCGGAGGCCACCTCCGGCCACCACCGCTGCTAGACAGCAACCACCTACAGCCACCTCCGGCCGGCGGCAACCACCTCCGGCAGCCACCACCACAGCCACCTTCGACTGCCGGCAGCCACCACCGGGCAGCGGTGGGCGGCTGGCCACCACCGCTGGCCGGAGGCCACTCCGGCCACCACCGCCAGCAGCCACCGCCCACTGTCGCCAGACAGCAACCACCGACAGCCACCTCCGGCCACCGGCAACCACCACCGGGCGGCCACCTCCGGCCACCACCGCCGCCGGCAGCCACCTCCGGCCACCACTGCCGGCAGCGACTGCCGCGACAACCGCTGGCCACAACCACCGTCGACCACCGCTACGCCACACCACTGCCACCGCAAACCACCACAAAAAAAAGTCAAAATAAAAAGGGTTACCAAACACCAAAAAAAAAAACTCAAAAAAAAAAGAGTTATCAAACACCCACTTGTTTTTGTAAAAAAAAATAAAATTAAGCAGCTCTTTAAAAACTGCTCTTTAAAAATTGACCACTGAAAAAAAAAGCTGTGTCAAACAGACCCTAAGTTGCTGGAAATCAGAGACGTCAAGCACTAAAGGAACTCCAACCCAGTTGGTGACCAACAGGCAATGGCCAGTCAACCAAGGAACACACCACTAAACAGCACCACACTCCGCCCAAGAAAATACACCAACCTAACCAACACAAAAGCAATACCAACCAACAGAACCACTCTAAAAACGGTACGCACACTAACAGTAAAAAGGACAAACTCTCAAGAGAAGGGGAAGGGAGAAGCCACCTATAAGGGACCACAACAACACCATAATCTGCCCCAGAGAACAGAACAGAACAACCAACACAACCCATAATAATACATAACAAACCAACCTACACAACTTGACCAATCACTAGCAGAATTACTTTAAAAAACGGTAAAAACAAGCTAACACCAACAGGGACGAACTCTTGAGAGAAGGGGAGGCGGGAAGCCACCTAGGAGGGACTACAACCTGCCCCAAAATACTCAACAAAACAATTACCACAACTTAAGCAACAAAATTACTTCGAAAACGAAAACGGTAAACACAAACTAGCAAACTCTTGGAGAAGAGAATGGGAATGAAAAAGAGGGAAGGGATCGAGGGCCGGGAAGGGGGGGGGGTGTTGAATGGAAGGGAGTTCTTTCAACATTTAGGGGCAGATGGAATCTTTAAGAGCACCTAAACTACAACAGCTAAACTAAAAACGGGGGAACTATATAAGTAGCTAAAAATTTGAAAAAACAACTAGATTTTAAAATCGAAGGGAAAAAGAGGCACCATCAATAACCTGTAGGGGGGGGAGCTTTCAACTTTTGAGGGGCGAATCTAATCTTTAAGAGCACCTAAACTAACACAACTAAACTAAACATAGGGAGAATATTATGATGCCAAGGAAAGTGGGTTCGTACTTACGTGGAGGTGCCACAAAGGCTACAGTGTGAGTCAGCTTCCAAATGTACCAAGTGAGAGACAATGAGGGTGGAGTAAGAGCAGAGAGCAAGGCTTTCCAGACAGGCCGTGAGGGATGGCAATACTGCGGAGACGAGGTTGAGACGAATAGGGCCGGTAGTCGATAGTCCAAGTCAAGGTCCAAGTGAGGGTCCAATGTTACGGTCCAATGCTATGTCCAAGATCGTGTCAACTTGTGTTTCTTTCTCTAGAATCCAAAAGCTCTCAAGTTTTAGAGTGAGAAAGTGATTTTTGAGAGAATGAGTGAAAAGTCCTTTTAATAAAGTTCAAATTCCACTATTTATAGGAAACAATGTGCCTGTGTCATCAAGTGCCACATGTCGTCCCCTGGGAGTGACACGTCACCAGGGGGTCCAAAAATATCGGTTCACCGTTGGACTGCTAGTTCCCAAATTTGCACTGCCTCGCCCCACACAGCGTCGCTCTACCTGTCAGAGAAGACTGAAGACACCGTGATGGCATGATCAGAGTAAGCCCGTTGCCTTAGCCACCGGTTCAAGCCCTTAACGAATCCCATAAATGTGCGTCAAGGGACGCGTAGAGAACCTGACAGCGGCGAGGGTTGCCCCTGTAATCAACTGCCAGGTGGACTAGGCACGATGCCTTCTAAAGACCAACTTCCATCCCGGAGTGACCCAGGGGTCATTGTCCTGGGGGTGCCGATGATCACCGGTAACGTGAGTGGACATGGTCGCAACTCAGTGCCTAGTGTCATGCAAATCACCCCAGGCGGCGATAGCTTTGTGGTAACGAGCCTATCCCGTTGTGAAGAGTCCTCGTGCCGGAGCACTACGAGCGGAGCCCCTCGGAATGCTGCACACTCCAGAGAGTGGGTCGAAGCATGTTCCACGTCCATGGCGGGGGCGCATGGTGTGGTGCCTGAAGGCATGTAACATGATTGTGGCGCATGGGCACGATGCCAACGGCATGAGACATAGCGCATGGGCGGGTGACTACGGCATAAGACATGATTGTGGCGCATGGGCGCGGTGCCTACAACACGAGACATTGATTGTGGCGCATGGGCGCGGTGCCTACAACACGAGACATGATTGGCACATGGGCGCGGTGTCTACAGTACGAGACATTGATTATGGTGCATGGGCGCGGCGACGATCGTCGCGAGACCATACTTGGTGCCGGGGGCACATGTCATGAAAGTGGCACATGGGCTCGGCGACGACCGTTGTGAGACCATACCTGGTGCCGAGGGCACATGTCATGGAAGTGGCGCATGGGCGTGGAGACGATCTTTGCGAGACCATACCTGGTGCCGAGGGCACATGTCATGGAAGTGGCGCATGGGCATGGCGACGACCTTCACGAGACCATACCTGGTGCCGGGGGCACATGTCATGGAAGTGGCGCATGGGCGCGGTGACGACCGTCGCGAGACCATACCTAGTGTCGGGGGCACATGTCATGGAAGTAGCGCATGGGCGAGGCGACGACCGTCGCAAGACCACACCTGGTGTGGGGGCACATGTCATGGAAGTGGCACCACTAAACTAAACACAAAAAAGGATCACATAAGTAGGTAGGAAGGAATTTCCAAAAAAGAAACTAGACTTAAAGATTGAAGGAAAAAAGAGCACCACTAATAATCAAGCACAGAGCGAGCCATTATGCAAAGTTCACAACCAACCATTCCATACATAATGCCTAATCCACCTCACACCAGCCATAGCCACATCCATGACGGCAAAGTAAATACATCCTTTAAATCTTCATCAATAATAAAAATGAAGCACAAATTAGAAGGCATAGATGATAAAAATCCATAAATCAAAGCCTGAGGAATTAATTTCCACATAAGAAATTCTAACAAAGACGATGAAACAAGTGTTCAGTGTACACTAGTTGAAGATGGCCATCAGATCTCGTGGACTTTCTCATCCAAATTCCTTTCAAGTGCAAATTTTGGAGACCTTACGCTTTCATACTTGTAAAATTTTTTGCGTCTTCCAAGGTCCTCATGCACGTGCAAAATTATTTAAGGGTTGTTGCATTCTAAGTTCTCCACGTGTTAGATGTTG
The DNA here is from genome assembly GCA_033070095.1 of Escallonia herrerae. NCBI lineage: Eukaryota > Viridiplantae > Streptophyta > Magnoliopsida > Escalloniales > Escalloniaceae > Escallonia > Escallonia herrerae. The sequence continues at coordinate 112,572 of JAVXUP010000383.1, read as the reverse complement.
GAAATCAAGTAATGCTACTGTGTACACTTTGTACCAGTACCTGTAACTTAGAGGTTATATTCCTATAAACATGTAGGAGTTAAAACAGTCGAAAAGTAGAAGCGAAAGCAAAAGATTGATGACCATGGCTTTAATCACATTGCTTCATAATAATAATAAACTTAATTATCAACAAAGCAAATAAGAAAGATAAAATAGAGTTACGAAAGTAGGGTGTCTATATCAAGAATGATAGAAAAGTCATTTATCACCAATTGGAGTCACAAGGCATTACTATATCATAACTAAAGTGAGGGTGAAAACATCCGAGAGTAAAAAGTGAAAATTTTATAAATTGCACAACCTTTTTCAAAGTAAGGCATAAGAGACGCAGAGTAGGATAGACTATCTACTATGGGTTTTTCACACAAGTCATATGGAGGAGAAGACACAATATCACAATATAACAAAGCTCAAAAAATTGCATCAACCATTATCTTTTATTCCTCTTTTTGCAATTGTTACTTGAAAGAAAATTCTTTTTTTCTCTGCCCTCATCAAAATGTGAAAGGACATTTGATTTCCTTAAACAAGCATAATCTCAAAGGGGACTTTGTACATGGGACAACATTTAGGCTAGAGCGTAGGTTAAGAAATGAAGATAGTAAGGCACAAAACTCAAATATGATACCAGAGCTCTTGTGTGTGCCCATAAAGACCAAGCCTTTACGGTGGCTAAGCTTCCCAAGTATCCGCATTCGGGAAATTAGGTCTGACGTAGTTCAAATAACTAAATATGCTGAGCATCCCTTCTTCAAAGTCAGTAAAAGTCAAGTTTTGCTTTCAACCTTGAGAATCATTTTTCACCGCCTCCACTTTTTGTTTTTTGTTTGTTTATTTAGCACTTATTTTCTTTCAACACTTGCTCTTATATTTAGTTTTTTAATATCGAACAAATAATTATCAAGATTTGACTCTTTTCAGGGTTCAGCCTAGCAAGGCTATTCCGTTTCTTTTTTTTTTTAAATTAATAGTCTATGTTACAAGAGATCGAGTGAGCATGGATAATTAGAAAAAGGGTACTATGAATGAGACATTCTAGTAACTTATAGAATATGAAAAGGATTAGCTTGCTTCTACTGAGTAAAAGATGGTTAAAAGGGGTCGGTTATGAAACAAAGTCATGGCCCTTCTTAATAGTTTTAAGATTCTCATTTAAATGTTTAGATACAAAACCAAACTGCTTTATAAAGTTTATGACATTCAAAATTTGTATTTAAGTTTGTGAAAAGCAAAGATCACCAACCCTAAGCACATAGAAGATCAAATTATTGACGAGATAGACCACTAGACCTAAATTGAAAATCCTCCATTTCAATAAATTCTTGAAGTGATTGGTCAATTGAGAAATTAATTGTTACAAAAGTTGGCAATTATCTCTTCTTTCTTAATAATATTTTGTATGCTCCCGATTTGCTAAAGATAGACACCTAGACTTGCTGAAGAGGAGGACACGACAAAGAAAGTGTGAAGTGGGCTCGAACCCTAATCAAGACTACCAAGAGTTGAAAGCATTTTTAGCTTCTTAATTTTTTATCGCTCTTGGGAAAAAGGGAAGTGAAAAGATGATTCAGAAGAAATAAGAATCTATTGCTTAGATAGGAAAACATAATTATATTAGCAAGAACGCACATACAAAACATGATAGCACAATACTCAAATCATAAAGATTAAGCGTCAAAGTAATGTCAGTCGGTGCAGGTCATTACCGACTGGTATCATTTCATAAGTGTACTGACTGGTTTGATCCAAAAGATCCCCAACATATATACCCGCTAGCATGAATGCCAATTAGTTGATCTGAGTACTTGGCAGGTAGAAGGAATGCCTGGAAATTGTTTTCTCTTGGGAAGTGCACTATCCGGGAAAGACTTAAAACATAGTCTCTGATCCACTGTTCGTTACAACAATGAAATTGTACCGGTCGACGAGTCAGTGACCATGTATATTACATTTAGCAGGGCTACCGACTAGTATAACCACCCTGTCATTCAAAGGACATGCCACAAAGAAAGGTCAGGTGAGTAGGGTTGCAGTATATACCTCTGATTCATAAAATCAATAATCGATTTGGATGATCATTACTACGTGTGCAAATTGCTTGTTCTAAGGAGCGTTTAGGTAATATGGCCTTAGAGGTGAGGGTATAGTCGAATTTGCCTCATGCTTTAGAAGATCAAGGGTTTCAACCATTACCCTCTAACCCGTACGGTGGGGAAATTGGTGGGGGTGTATGCGGTCTCTGTAACACGAACTACCATTAGAAATAAATGTAAACATACTTGCAACTAAAATCGAATAACAAAAAAAGATAATCAAACAATAATTGACTTTAATATCATCAATTCAATTTGTCTCCATTAGAGTAGCAACTATGACGACATACATATGAAATAGTTTAATCTGATGATTTGTTGAAAGAACGAACAAACCCTAATTTTAACCAATGATATAGTATGAACTCAACATCTAGAGCTGAGTTGCCTATGTACCTGATCAGACTAATCAGGATCAACACCTAGTAGCTCTGACCCTCGAAGAGATGACCTAAATCTTGATTTGTGGTTTTATGAGCAACAAATTAATTTTGAAAACGAGTTTTGAACGAAACAAGTTTGGCAAAGACCTAAATTTGAGTACTAAAATAAAAAATATAACCTATATTCTAAGATCAGTATTCGTTCTCGGGGAGGGTATCTATACTACATTGTAAGAAAAAAAAAGGAAAGATCATATTTGTTGATTTCGATTTCTTGACTGTTGGCTTTAATGTATCCACAATGCGCAATACAGAAATAGAAGTGTGTGAAATAAGCTAAAACGTACGAGAAAACCCTACTAGAATATAAGCTGCACCTGGGGAATAATATACTCTATGCTAAGTGGGTACTTTTTTTTTGGTTTAGAAGAAAAATATTATACATAATAAACCGTCCCGGTCATACAAAGGATAGTAACATATATTACAGACATAGAACATAAATTAAAATAAAAAGTTAGGAGCTAGACATTGTCCATTATACATTCATAGATCGAAAAGCATCTAATCCATTGTCCCATGTCATAGAGACTTCCGATCTAGCCTTGCAAGCAAAAGTGGCAAGTCCGACCACTTCTTGAAGTAGTCGTTTACTCCCTAATATTACCCGACAGTGATGAAAATAGGTACTGATCTTGCAAATATCATACAAAATAGGGGCAGCAATGGCACTAATTGCTTCCGTTCCCTATATTTGGGCAATTAAGTGATCATAATTAGTATATAAGACAATATGGGCCATATTATTTTGTTTTGCCCATTTTAAAGTATTTAAAACAGCAAGAGTTTGTGAAGTAAAAGGGTCTTGAGAGTAGTATGTGCATGCAAAGGAACCTCATCTGTGTCCTAACGGCTTTGAAATGTAGATCCCAAGTCTAGATCTTTGCCTGTGTTGTTGGAAATGAGATCCTGTTATCACGAAACATATTTGTCGACCATGACACGAGCAAATGTTTTCATGAAAATTGTACGAGACTGTAGGTCTGAAAATTGATGACTGGAACGCTTTCCCGATCCCATTTTTCTGTAGCCTTGATGATGCGTCAAGAAATGAATTCCAAGTAGATTGGACTTGAGCTTGAACTGTCCTTATGATGATCATCGGATTGAAGGCTTCTACTTTGAAGATAATATCATTACGATGCAGCCATATTTGCCATATTGTAATGAATATGGCGGTTGCCATTTTGGATTGAGATCTTTTGGGAGCATTCCTTTTATTGATCCAGGCTATGAGCCACTCCATGAAACTTGGAATATTTGGTTGCCTTTGAGTTTGAATTGCTAATCCAAACCATACCGCACGCGCGCCAGAGCATTTGAAGAAAACATGATCGATTGTTTCCACGTGTGAATTGCAAAAGCTGCAGCTGGTGTGTCACGACCCGAACCCACGGGCAGGCCCGCGAGCTAGGCACGTGACCGGCCGCAGACCCAATGGACTCCAACTGAGGGCTCTGCCAGGCCTTACTCGCTAAATCAGCATATAATCTGCAGCGGAAATTAAAACTTCTATAAACTTAAATTACATTTTCATATTTTTATTTGAATACAATACTCATGCTACAACTCCTCATAATTCTAATTTATCAACAACTAAAACTAAACCAACAATCTAAATCTTTGGCGGCTCAACCAATACAGTCTCCGGAGCTCAGTGCCAAATTGTTCCTTCCTATGCTCGTCACCATCACCTTACTTTCAAACCTGAAATGATAAGTAAGGGATGAGCTTCCACGTGCTCAGTAAGCAACCAATGATTCAACTAGGTGGACCATATCATGCATAAAATAATTCACTTTATATTATAATCGCATTAAAAGTCTAAAATCATGAAGTTGGTAAACATCTGGCAAAACGAATTAGAGCACATGAAACTAAAATTTGAAATATAAAATCATTAGCATAAGAGTCATGACAATCGGTTCATTCCCAACATTAGCTCAAACGATATGCTGCGGTCAGCGTACAGGCCCCACTGACTAGGGCCCGAAATCCCACCTCCATCCGGGATAAAATTATGTGGACGCATGGGCGAACCACGAGCAACAGTACTGTGCATCAACGTACAAGCCCCGTTGACCAGGGCCCGAAATCCAACTTTCCCCCGTGGATATAGGGCACAGCAATCGAGTAAACCAAAAACCCCCTTTGGGTTCATCGTGAACAAAATCACTCCTTAATTAATGTCAAACCATCCTCATACCCATTTTGATAGTTTTCAAGCTCTTCAATTTTCACAAGAACGTCAAATACCAAGGCATCTTACTTGCACTAATCATTTCAAATCCGAGTTCCATAACAATTTCTAAGAAAGATATCATTTACATGCTGGTCCGATTTTGACGGGAATTAAACTATTAAAAGCTTTGTTTAGCAAATCAAGTCAGACTAACTAAACATGATTAAAACGGTCAATGCAGATAAATGCCACTTTTTATTAATACATAAACATATACATTTTATAGAAAAATACTAGTTGAATCGAAAGGTCACTTACCTGTCGCTGACACATTTCCTCGATTCAAAATCTAGTGCGATGATCAGTTGTTACCTTTGACCAATAAAACCGTTAATGCGATTCCTTTCATCTCCATAGCCCCGACTTCATTAGAACCGAAGGGTATCATTGATGAAAATGCAGAATTCCTGTTGGATATTTTCTTAAACAATTTAGACGCCGCAACTGCAACCACACCTGATTCGAAGTACTTTCAATGCCCTTCTTTTTATCTTCGTGTTCTCAGCTTTACGACAACCCGAAGTATCGTCAGTCTCGACAGAACATTCCTGTTGAACATGTCTTCAAGCAAATTCGGTGGCGCAGTCAACTGCCTGACCTTTACATACCCATCCCATATCATGTCTAGTTTACCACGTCATTCTTGGCATCTAATCACCGTTGCCGAACATCCCTTAATTCACCCGTTTTAGCAACCACCAAGCAACCTTCACACTTGCCTAATCACATGCACTGAACCCCTACGTTATGCACACTCCCGTTCACCCACAAACATTAATAACATACAGCATCTACACCGCCCACTACGCACATACACATGCATATCTCACGCATGCACAGTACCACCATATGAACAGTGTACACAACCATTCTACACATATACCCACTACTAATCCTTCTTTATGCACAATGTTTGTACAACCATATACCCTTCACCTGTACATACTCACCCATACCTCAACGTACACAACCACGCTCCTCTCGCAAAATACACCTACACAACAATGCCCTACAAACACCCCCTATTACACACTATTGCCCAGCATCAACCACGAAGCATGCACCTTGTATGCACAATAGACACAGCACCGTCATTAAACCACAACCTGAACCAGACCAATATCGCAACTACACTACCAAACCCTGTTTCATAGTAAGAATCATCAAACCCAATATACCGGTTGCTAGATCCCATAACCAATCTGTCACCACAGGTGCCACCTTTCAACAATCCCACACCCCAAATCAACCGGTCCACCACTATTGTCTTTACGATCCAACCCCCAACATCAGCAACACACCACATTTCACATTACACAAACACCAACATATCGTACCCTGTTACATACAGACGCACTCTGTATGTACACATTATACACAGTTCACATTCATGCACATACAAGCATGCACATGCACCCACCGTACACACACCCGTCGACCCACAAACACCCAACCGATACAGTATCTGCACCACACATTATACCAATACACATCCAACACGTGCTATCATGCACACACAACATCCCCATTCATATCTTATTACACACCATCGGCTAACAACAGCCACCCCTATAGCTACCCTTACAAACATGCCTAAATACAAGCACCATACACCCACCGTTGCACACATAAACCCACCTAATTTATTTTATTTCATCCACCGCCATCACTCTGGCTAAATCACCACCACTGCTCAGTCACCAAAATCAGCACAACTCTCAAACACAGGTACTGGACACCCACCGTTGCATATACATAACCCGACTAAAATCAATGCAACCATCGCCGTTAGGCCACCACTGCCCACCAAACCAAAATCACAACATCACCAAACCCTGGTTCACAAACAATTCCACAAAACCAAATTTTCTTTTTGTTTCATTCTTTTGCCATGGTCATAGATCCCAGCGGCGACGACAATCGGCATGGTTCCGGCGACATGGAAACTGTCCAGATCTGTGGCGGCGCCGGAGTTCATTACAGGTGATGGGCTGCCGTGATATAGGAAAAAAAGACATTGGCTGGCGATTTGGGCTGCCGGCGACAGCAATCGCACAACAGCTTGTAGTGGTAACGGTGCCTTGGCAGCGGTGCGATGGCTGCGGTGCGGTGGTCGCGGAGGCTCGGTGAAGGAAGGCCGGTGGTGAGTCCCGCGGTGGTAGCAGCGACGCGGTGCGTTGGGTACGGCATGACGGTGACGAAACCTTACGGAATGGACGGTGGCGGTGCTGTGCAATCGTATTGGGCAGGTACAGTTACGGCATTTGGTGCCGTTGGTGGTGCACGTAGGCATCGGACGGAGCTTCCGGTGAAGGCGACTGCTCGGAGTTGATCTCCGATAATTGGGTGTGGCCGGCGATGGCGATTGCACGGCTGTTTGGTTGCTTGGCAGTGTTGGGTAGCGGCGCTTGTTGGAGGCACGCCGGAATTCATCGTCGGTGATGGAGTTGGCCGGCGCTTTGGACTATCGGCGACAGCGATCTCACAATGGCTTGCGGTGATAGCAGCAACCTGGCCGCGGCGCAAGGGCTGCGATGCGATGGCTTCGTCACGATGGTCGCGGAGGCTCGATGAAGGGGCAGTTCGGTGAAGACGCGGCCGAGTTGATCGCCGGTGGCCGAAGATTTTGCCGGCAGTGGGGTTGCTCCGAGGTGGAAACGGCGCCGTCGCTCTAGGGCCGGCTGCCATTTCTCTTTCTCCCCCTGCCCGTCTTCTCTTTCAGTTCCTTTTATTTATCTCTATTCTTTTCTCCTTTCTCTTCATTTGTTTCTTTTTTTTTTTTTTTTTGGATTCCTTTATTTGTTTTGCTTATAAACTTATATTGTTTTAATTGCTTCCAAAGTCTCTTCCATTATATCCCCAAATTTCTCTCTATCATTTCAAAATCTTTGCATTTCTCTCCAAAGTTCTCTGTCTGCCATTTTAAAACAACTAAGCTGAGAGATCAGATCTTTATATAGTAAACCCTAACTAATTATAACTTCTCTAGAGTGACCGGCTAAGCTTCATTTATTTCTCTAATGCACGCACTTTTTCTTCTTAGCTACCGGCATTATAAATTGTCACTGATAACATTGCTCAAGTCAAACGTCGGTAAAAACGCAAAGGAACGTTACTGATAAAAATTGTCACTAAATTAATAATGACCGGGTAAACCTAGGTTCGGGGTATTACATTATCCTCCCCTTAAAGAAATTTTGTCCTCGAAATTTGGTGTTGCTTGCATAATCATGTTTGATCTTAGATAACAACCAACATAACAACTCAAGTGCTTATACGACTAAATCTATCTAAAGAGTTCACAATCAAATTGAGATGTAATTTCAAGTAACTTTATGAGTACATGCCCCCAAAGACCTTAAAGCACAAGATGTGTGATATACATCGAACACGCTTTATTCCATGGATAAGCCATACCTCGAACTTTGCCTTACTAGGTTGCTGCTCTTAATCGTGTCTGATCTCATCCCCCATCATGACACTGAACGTAAAACTCACTTTAACTCACCAACAAAGAATGCGTCTAAGATTTATACTCTTAAATTAGATCATTCGCCAATTATAAATGCTATATTCACATTTCTCCATTAATAGAACTAAATCGTCTCTAAACTATGAAGGCTCACCAAGTGATCAAATTTCTAGAGCATCAAGTATATTGATCAAAATCCACATAAGACTAATTTGAGACCAGGATATCACATTTTCTTCATGTTAAAAGAATTTCAGCTTCGAATTTCATAATACTTACAACGTCTAGACACTAGATTTCGCTAGGTAACTCAAATACCTATCAACCAACATAATAGTCGAGCAGTGCCTAACCTCCACAAAATTTATCACCGACGAACATTAACATCAGAATTCATGTTCAAACTTTAATGCTATGCTCAAACTTATTAGGTCATCGCTACGCTCTAACACTTATAAAACTTCAAGAGATCATATAATCTTCCAAAAGTCTCAAAGTCTCCCAAAGTCTCTACATTCTGAACCAGCTTCGGCAACTGGAAACATTTCTCTAAACCGACCTAATCCAACTTCAGTCAAACGAAGTAAGTCTTCTTAATGGTATGTAACTTTCGAAATATAAGTCGTCATCATCAGTCATAGCCTCAGCAACTTTAAACACTAACCGATGCTACTAAACTTGAATTATCAATTACGCGCTAACGGTTCTAGAACCACATGACCCAATGACCTTGATGTTTAATAATTTAGTTCTTATATGAAATACACTTAAATTGAAGACCTATGTTCGTAAAATTTTGACTGACAAAATTTCATAATCCCAAATAACCAACCTCAAAAGGAACCCTTCATAACCTCAAGAGACAACATCATTTACAAAATTCAAAAGCCTTTTAACATCAAGAGACAACATCATTTACAAAAGTCAAAAGCCTTTTAACATCAAGAGACAACATTCATAATCGTAGCAGCTTTAATAGCCTCCAAACACGAGTCAAGAACATCAGTCGCAACTTCAATAAGGTCCATCGCAACTTTAAACATTTCATTGTACTATAAGACTCGAATTATAACCTAAGATTTTATAATATAACCAACCGGATATTATTACTCAACCTCGAATAGTTATGGCTCTGCTAGTACGAAGCTCACTGACTATACTTACTCCACTCCAACTCACACCAGATATTTAAATTCCTAATCATCATACTTCTGCTACACTTTTCAGAAAACATACCACAATATATGCTTTCGCACGGTCTACTTAGTAGTAGCAAGTTTAACTGCAAACCTACGGTGCACTGAAGTACGAAGAACTTCTCACATATGACTTTCACTCTAAAGGATCAAATCTTGAGTTCTACCTTCCACTTTCGTCAGCCTAGTTACAAGTCCATAAAATCGTATAACCTAACCAGCGATATCATTACTTAAGCTCTAATATCCCAAAACCGTAATGCTCTGATACCATCTGTAACGACCCGGTCCACGGCCCCACCACAGGGCATTGCCTCCCTCAAAAGGGCTAGCCAAGTAGGTACTTATGAGTTCATAGGCAGGGTCTTATAAGGCTAATCGCAAACTCTCCCACAACCGATGTAGGATATTACAATATCTGTAACGACCCGGTCCACGGCCCCACCACAGGGCATTGCCTCCCTCAAAAGGGCTAGCCAAGTAGGTACTTATGAGTTCATAGGCAGGGTCTTATAAGGCTAATCGCAAACTCTCCCACAACCGATGTAGGATATTACAATCTCCCCACCTTATTCCTTAGCGTCCTCGCTAAGGCTCGATCGTACATAGCCCAGAATCTTCCTCTCTAGCCAATGTGGGATATACCCAGCTCACCCTTCATTGCCCCAACCATCCTCTTGATGTGGGATATACCCGGGCTTGCCTTCGTTTCCCCCAACCATCGGCAACCCGACTGGATACCCCAGCCCGAGCTTTCGAGAGTCGGCTCTGATACCATTTCTGTCACGACCCGAACCCACGGGCAGGCCCGCGAGCTAGGCACGTGACCGGCCGCAGACCCAATGGACTCCAACTGAGGGCTCTGCCAGGCCTTACTCGCTAAATCAGCATATAATCTGCAGCGGAAATTAAAACTTCTATAAACTTAAATTACATTTTCATATTTTTATTTGAATACAATACTCATGCTACAACTCCTCATAATTCTAATTTATCAACAACTAAAACTAAACCAACAATCTAAATCTTTGGCGGCTCAACCAATACAGTCTCCGGAGCTCAGTGCCAAATTGTTCCTTCCTATGCTCGTCACCATCACCTTACTTTCAAACCTGAAATGATAAGTAAGGGATGAGCTTCCACGTGCTCAGTAAGCAACCAATGATTCAACTAGGTGGACCATATCATGCATAAAATAATTCACTTTATATTATAATCGCATTAAAAGTCTAAAATCATGAAGTTGGTAAACATCTGGCAAAACGAATTAGAGCACATGAAACTAAAATTTGAAATATAAAATCATTAGCATAAGAGTCATGACAATCGGTTCATTCCCAACATTAGCTCAAACGATATGCTGCGGTCAGCGTACAGGCCCCACTGACTAGGGCCCGAAATCCCACCTCCATCCGGGATAAAATTATGTGGACGCATGGGCGAACCACGAGCAACAGTACTGTGCATCAACGTACAAGCCCCGTTGACCAGGGCCCGAAATCCAACTTTCCCCCGTGGATATAGGGCACAGCAATCGAGTAAACCAAAAACCCCCTTTGGGTTCATCGTGAACAAAATCACTCCTTAATTAATGTCAAACCATCCTCATACCCATTTTGATAGTTTTCAAGCTCTTCAATTTTCACAAGAACGTCAAATACCAAGGCATCTTACTTGCACTAATCATTTCAAATCCGAGTTCCATAACAATTTCTAAGAAAGATATCATTTACATGCTGGTCCGATTTTGACGGGAATTAAACTATTAAAAGCTTTGTTTAGCAAATCAAGTCAGACTAACTAAACATGATTAAAACGGTCAATGCAGATAAATGCCACTTTTTATTAATACATAAACATATACATTTTATAGAAAAATACTAGTTGAATCGAAAGGTCACTTACCTGTCGCTGACACATTTCCTCGATTCAAAATCTAGTGCGATGATCAGTTGTTACCTTTGACCAATAAAACCGTTAATGCGATTCCTTTCATCTCCATAGCCCCGACTTCATTAGAACCGAAGGGTATCATTGATGAAAATGCAGAATTCCTGTTGGATATTTTCTTAAACAATTTAGACGCCGCAACTGCAACCACACCTGATTCGAAGTACTTTCAATGCCCTTCTTTTTATCTTCGTGTTCTCAGCTTTACGACAACCCGAAGTATCGTCAGTCTCGACAGAACATTCCTGTTGAACATGTCTTCAAGCAAATTCGGTGGCGCAGTCAACTGCCTGACCTTTACATACCCATCCCATATCATGTCTAGTTTACCACGTCATTCTTGGCATCTAATCACCGTTGCCGAACATCCCTTAATTCACCCGTTTTAGCAACCACCAAGCAACCTTCACACTTGCCTAATCACATGCACTGAACCCCTACGTTATGCACACTCCCGTTCACCCACAAACATTAATAACATACAGCATCTACACCGCCCACTACGCACATACACATGCATATCTCACGCATGCACAGTACCACCATATGAACAGTGTACACAACCATTCTACACATATACCCACTACTAATCCTTCTTTATGCACAATGTTTGTACAACCATATACCCTTCACCTGTACATACTCACCCATACCTCAACGTACACAACCACGCTCCTCTCGCAAAATACACCTACACAACAATGCCCTACAAACACCCCCTATTACACACTATTGCCCAGCATCAACCACGAAGCATGCACCTTGTATGCACAATAGACACAGCACCGTCATTAAACCACAACCTGAACCAGACCAATATCGCAACTACACTACCAAACCCTGTTTCATAGTAAGAATCATCAAACCCAATATACCGGTTGCTAGATCCCATAACCAATCTGTCACCACAGGTGCCACCTTTCAACAATCCCACACCCCAAATCAACCGGTCCACCACTATTGTCTTTACGATCCAACCCCCAACATCAGCAACACACCACATTTCACATTACACAAACACCAACATATCGTACCCTGTTACATACAGACGCACTCTGTATGTACACATTATACACAGTTCACATTCATGCACATACAAGCATGCACATGCACCCACCGTACACACACCCGTCGACCCACAAACACCCAACCGATACAGTATCTGCACCACACATTATACCAATACACATCCAACACGTGCTATCATGCACACACAACATCCCCATTCATATCTTATTACACACCATCGGCTAACAACAGCCACCCCTATAGCTACCCTTACAAACATGCCTAAATACAAGCACCATACACCCACCGTTGCACACATAAACCCACCTAATTTATTTTATTTCATCCACCGCCATCACTCTGGCTAAATCACCACCACTGCTCAGTCACCAAAATCAGCACAACTCTCAAACACAGGTACTGGACACCCACCGTTGCATATACATAACCCGACTAAAATCAATGCAACCATCGCCGTTAGGCCACCACTGCCCACCAAACCAAAATCACAACATCACCAAACCCTGGTTCACAAACAATTCCACAAAACCAAATTTTCTTTTTGTTTCATTCTTTTGCCATGGTCATAGATCCCAGCGGCGACGACAATCGGCATGGTTCCGGCGACATGGAAACTGTCCAGATCTGTGGCGGCGCCGGAGTTCATTACAGGTGATGGGCTGCCGTGATATAGGAAAAAAAGACATTGGCTGGCGATTTGGGCTGCCGGCGACAGCAATCGCACAACAGCTTGTAGTGGTAACGGTGCCTTGGCAGCGGTGCGATGGCTGCGGTGCGGTGGTCGCGGAGGCTCGGTGAAGGAAGGCCGGTGGTGAGTCCCGCGGTGGTAGCAGCGACGCGGTGCGTTGGGTACGGCATGACGGTGACGAAACCTTACGGAATGGACGGTGGCGGTGCTGTGCAATCGTATTGGGCAGGTACAGTTACGGCATTTGGTGCCGTTGGTGGTGCACGTAGGCATCGGACGGAGCTTCCGGTGAAGGCGACTGCTCGGAGTTGATCTCCGATAATTGGGTGTGGCCGGCGATGGCGATTGCACGGCTGTTTGGTTGCTTGGCAGTGTTGGGTAGCGGCGCTTGTTGGAGGCACGCCGGAATTCATCGTCGGTGATGGAGTTGGCCGGCGCTTTGGACTATCGGCGACAGCGATCTCACAATGGCTTGCGGTGATAGCAGCAACCTGGCCGCGGCGCAAGGGCTGCGATGCGATGGCTTCGTCACGATGGTCGCGGAGGCTCGATGAAGGGGCAGTTCGGTGAAGACGCGGCCGAGTTGATCGCCGGTGGCCGAAGATTTTGCCGGCAGTGGGGTTGCTCCGAGGTGGAAACGGCGCCGTCGCTCTAGGGCCGGCTGCCATTTCTCTTTCTCCCCCTGCCCGTCTTCTCTTTCAGTTCCTTTTATTTATCTCTATTCTTTTCTCCTTTCTCTTCATTTGTTTCTTTTTTTTTTTTTTTTTGGATTCCTTTATTTGTTTTGCTTATAAACTTATATTGTTTTAATTGCTTCCAAAGTCTCTTCCATTATATCCCCAAATTTCTCTCTATCATTTCAAAATCTTTGCATTTCTCTCCAAAGTTCTCTGTCTGCCATTTTAAAACAACTAAGCTGAGAGATCAGATCTTTATATAGTAAACCCTAACTAATTATAACTTCTCTAGAGTGACCGGCTAAGCTTCATTTATTTCTCTAATGCACGCACTTTTTCTTCTTAGCTACCGGCATTATAAATTGTCACTGATAACATTGCTCAAGTCAAACGTCGGTAAAAACGCAAAGGAACGTTACTGATAAAAATTGTCACTAAATTAATAATGACCGGGTAAACCTAGGTTCGGGGTATTACATGGTGGTATTGCTAATTCCAAATTTCGCTAATCTATATAGAGTTGGTATTCTTCTCAAGAGTACCTGCCAAAGAAAAAGTTGATTCTTGTGTGCCAATTTTAATTTCCACAATTTGAGCCAGGTTTTGGATGGAATGGTGCTACCCAGATTAAAATCTGATCTCTTCTCTTCTAGCTTCAAAGCTGCTTTATTGTACAAAGCTTGATAACCGAATGCTACTGAATAAAAGCCCGATGGTGATTGATTCCAAATGATCTTATCAGGAAAATTACCTTCACCGATGTGGATACTCCGGATGCTTGAACAAATATTTTTTGGAAGAATAGATCTCAGCTTTTGCATGTTCCACTAATTGTCTTAGATATAGGCTTCTAGTTTTTGGCTATTTAGTTCCCTAAATCGTGCTTCTCAAAGGACCTAGGGTTCAATATCTTTAATCCAGGAGTCTTTACATATTTTAATTGTTTGCCCATTGCCGACTTGCCATCTAATATCTTGGAGTAAACAATCCCTACCATGTAAAATTCCTCTCTAAACCCACGAACGATTCTGAGGTTGTTTACATTCCAGGAAACTCTGTCTAGAGCAATATTTTCTTTGAAATATCTGGCTGATAAGAGAATTAGGGTTGTGTAGAACAGACCAACTAGTTTTGGCTAGGAGAGCCGAATTAAATAAATCTGTTTTTTTTAAAACCTAAACCTTTAGATGATGTCAGCCCACATAATGTAAACCAGTTAATGAGATGTAAAGCTTTATCCTTGTTTGCTCCAGCCCAGAATAAGTTGTTGAAAATGTTATCCAACTTATCGCATATGAATTGGGGAAACTTGAACACCTGCATATGGTAGATTAGGAGAGAACATATGACTGATTTAATGAGAGTTTTCTTGCCTGCCTTGTTCAAAAGCAAGCTTTTCCATCCAGCACACTTTTGTTGTACCTTGAATATCAGGTCCCCAAAAAATTCTTTCCTATGAGTGAAAATGTCCAAACTGGATCCCAAGTATTTCCCAAACTTCTCGCTAGAGGAGATTCCAAGAGTATATTTAACATATTCACACATGCTAGCGGAGGTATTAGGACTAAAAGTGACCATGGGCTTTTCCAGATTGATTTTTTGCCCTGATTGCTCACAGTAACTATCCAATAAAATTTTCAGGAGCTCGCAGCTGAGAGGAGAAATTTGAAAAAATAAAGTTGAGTCATCTGCAAAAAATAGATGGTTCACCCGAGGGCAATGCTTTCCCAGCTGTATACCACTAAGCCCTCCTAATTCTTGTGCCTGCAGGAGATTTGCTGAAAGAACATCTGCACAAAGGATAAAAAGGTACGGAAAGAGGGGGTCACCTTGATGAAGCCCACAGTCGGGTTGAAACCGTGGAGATTGTTCACCATTTGCCAATATAGAATAGGAGACTGTTTGTAAACATTCCATGATCAGATGTGTGAAATGGGCAGGGAATCCATATCTTCTTAAGACCGCTCTAAGGAAATCCCAACGGATTCCGTCATATACTTTGCTCATATCCATCTTCAATGAACAGAGAGCAATCTTTCCCTTCTTCTTCAGCCTGGTATGATTAATGAGCTCTTGTGCAATTAGAATGTTTTCAGAGATGAGGTTCCCCGGTATGAAGGCATTTTGAAAAGGTGAGATTAAAGATTTCATAACCGGTCAGAGTTGGTTGACCAAAATTGAAGCAATGATTTTATACATGGTATTGCATAAAATTATCGGTCGAAAATCACTCGGGGTACGCGGGCTGACCAATTTAAGTATAAGAGTTATAAGAGTGTTGTTAGTTTCCTTGAGCATATACCCTGATTGAAGAAAGGAGAGCGTTGCCTGAGTAATATCTTTACCTACAATGTCCCAATTTTTTTGATAGACCACTGTTGAAAATCCATCTGGCCCAGGGGCTTTCAACGGGGGAATACTGAAAAGTGCTGATCCAACCTCCAAGGCTTGAAAAGGTGCTTTCAGATGGTTCACTTGGTTCCACGAAATCATACATTGATAGCAGACACAACACTAAGAGTTTGATCATTCCTCTCAAGAGCTAAGCCATTACCCAAGAGAGTCTTAAAGAAATCAAGGAAACACTTTTGGATGGCTTCTGGCTCAGTACACATAATACCCTGATCATTTGTGATAGAAAGAATCGAGTTTCGGCTTCTCTGTACTACTGTAGCTGCATGAAAAAATTTTGTGTTTCGATCACCTAGCCTCAGCCAATTTTCTCTAGATTTTTGCTCCCAGTGGATTTCTTCACTCTCCAACAGCCAATTCAGTTTTTCTGATAAAAGAAAAAATTGAGATCATGATGCTGGCTCATTCAAATTATTTTGTGTCATAAGGAGACCCTGTTTGACTAACTCAATATCCTTATTTAGATTACTGAAAGATTTCCGGTTCCAGCCCCTAACACTTTTGCTATTTGTCTGCCCCTTACAATGATTTTGAAAAGCGGCGATCCATCAATTGGAGTAACCCAGGCTTCCGCAATGAGACGAATGCATTCAGGGTGTTTAAGCCACATAGCCTCAAAACGGAAGGGTTTACAACGGCCGTCTGATCTATTACTAGCTTGAAAAAATATCGGTGCATGATCAAAGCCTTGAATTCCCCTGTTCTGGATCATTGAAAACGGGAATAAAGAAAGCCACTCTGGATTGATGTAACCTTTATCAAGCTTTTCAAATGTGCAAGACAGGCCTTCTCTATTGTTGGTCCACGTGAAAGGTGGGGGCCCTCCCAAGATACTTCACAGGGCCTAAAGAAAATAGAAACTCTGAAAGCCAGACGTGGCCCAGATATACATTAGCATGCTGCCCATCTTTTTCATCTCGGTGAAGGACTTGATTAAAATCTCCTAAGATCATTAACGGCCATTGATATCCTTTAGGATATTTTCCATTCTTGCCCATGTGTTTTTGCGTTTAGCTAGAGAAGGGTGCCCATACACAAACCCAGCTGTCCAAACGGGTCCCAACCGATAAGAGCCTGAAATAGCAATAAGGTTCTTATCTCTATACAAGATTGTGACCGAAAGAGAATCTTTCCATCCAAGCCAAAGGCCACCCTTTGAGCCATGTGCATCAATTCCAGTGTACCCGGAAAAACCTAATTTTTGAAATCTCGAACCAACCAAAGCAAACTCTGTCTTTGTCTCCGAGAGAAACATAAAATCAATATCTATATTACGGGCAAAGGATAAGGCCAAATGAACTATTCGGGGTTGCCCGAAACCCCGACAGTTCCAGCTTAGGCCTTTCATCGATCCCTTTGGGGTTGTACAAGGACAACCACCAAAACCTTCAGGAAGAGACTAACAAGATCCCGATCCTCGCTTGCAACTACAGAAATAACAGAACACAAAGCTACTACAACTAGTTTCTGTGAAAGATTCAAAGAGCCACTATGCCAAAAGAAATTATGATCATGCAAGGGTAGGGTTCCAGCAATGTTATACAGCCATAACATCAGCACATCAAACAACAGGTATCCCCTCAGATTAGGCAGATCTATCTTCAAAGTTACCCGTCCTTTTTTTTTTTTTCCTTTTTTTACATCCAAAACTTTCAAATCCCAGCATTTTACGTTTTCTAGATTCTCTAACTAAGACCCGATATCGAAGCAGATGAGCAAGAGAATGAAGGACCGTAAAAATATGATGCGAAAAAATTAGAGTCATGCCAAAAATGCCAATAATCAGGGAATGCTAGAAATTTAGAGTAGCATGAACTACGGATATAAGCAGGACAATTCTTCATAAGGAACTAGTGAGAGAAGAGAGGATTTTGCTGTGAAGAGGAAGGATAGAAACCTGGAGAAGATGAAATTGGTGCCGTTAGGGTGCCATTGGAAGCAATAGAGCCTCCAGAATCATCCATATCCACACTTGTCTTTCTTTTTTTGCTTGAGTTTGATCCCACAAATTTCACTTCTACCACATTTTCCATTTCATCAAGTTTAGCTTTTGATCCAGAAGATTGGGTAATGATTTGAGCAGATGGGATATCAGTAGGGGTTTCCATTTCTTTATCTGTTTCATCATCCAAGGTCATCACAAATTCTGGAGCATTAAAAATTCTTCCTTTAGAAGTGGGATTTGAGAGAGCAGGTTCAAAGGGAAGGCTGGCGGTGACACCAATAGCAATTACTTCATTTGTAGGGAGATGGGCTTTGATAGGATCCAAGAGAGGAGCAGGCTTGGGGTCTGCAGGTTTGGGGGCAGGCCCAACAGTAGGCGAATCAGCAAGGCCCAAGCTAGAGTTCCCCATGCCTTCCTTCGGAGCCAAAATCTTCTTCAGAAGTTCAAGCAGGCCCTCTGGGGGAAAGACGGGCCCAAAGGCCTGATACATGATTCAACGGGAGAGAGCTGGTTGGCCGCTGGGCTCACGGCCAGGGAAGGGTCCACTGTTTCCCTATTATTTTTTGTTTGGGCCAGGAGAGATGTGGATAGAGTTGCACTTGAAGGTTAGGCTCCAGATCAAAAGGGCCTGGTCCAAGGAGTGAAGGCTTTTCGGTTGGGCTTTGGTCCTCTCCTAAAAAAGGCCTGGAAATAAGGTTTGGATATGGATGGATTTGGTTTACAGATGGTAGTGAATTAAGCTGTGTTTTTTCTTTAGGCTGGGGAAAGGCTAAATTCATTGTGTGCCGGTCTAGGGAAAAGTGACTTGATGGCCTAGCACAAGGTGTAGGGAGCAGACCAAGGGGGAGGGGAGTTTCGGCTGTATGTGGAAGTGGGCTAAGAGTAGCTTTATGGTGAGGAAAAGTAGGGTCCAAAGAAGGGTTGTCAGGGGATGATCTTTTTTTGGATACTGATGGGATAGGTACATCCAAAAGAATATTTTTCCCCTTAGGTCCAGGACTAGGAGTGCAACCAGCAGCTTTAGGGGCATCCTGCATCATGACATCATCCACAGTAGCGGTTTCCAAATGGACTACCTTCGTGGCTTCTCCGATGAAAGGGCTTGCAACAGTGGTTTCTTCATTTGATGAATTTTCAGCAGAGGTGTAACAAGTCCCACTTTCAGAAGAAAACATACCCGAGTTGTATGAAATGCCCGAGTATTCCTGATTTGTGACAAACAGATCTGGTCCATTGCTTGTATCCACGATAATGATTTTTGAATATTTGTTCAAATCCACGTTCGGGTATGCCCGTAAGGTTTGTTCGAACATTGGAATTCCAGATGCAACAAAGGTCGGAAATAAGTCTGGCCCATTAAGTACTGCCGCTCTACGGCGGAGTGATTCTGTCACTGCTGACAGAGATTCCATACAGTAATCACGCTTGTGGCCTATACGCCCACGACGATAACAAACATGACAGACCCTTTCATACATACAAGCCAACCATTTAACATCACAATTCATCAGACGAGATTCCATTTGGAACATGAGCGGTATAAAGACCCCAGGAAAAAGCTGTTCATCAAGCGAAACTCGAACCTTTATACGGAAGTGTTGAAACGATTACAACAATTATCGTGCTACCACGTAACACGTAATGGGTTCGAAAACATACCGTACGAAGTCTTCGAAAATTCCGACGTAGGATCCTTGTTGTTACGAGCCTCCAACACGCTTGATCTTTTTCGCAGGTACGAAAACGGCTACTAGAGTCGAGTTCTTCGTCCACGAACCAAATCCTAGAGCTTGGTGATTGCTCTAGAGAGAGTGCTATAGAGAGAGGGATTATTGCTATGACTTCCTTTATTTATTGGGATATCTCTAGCCTTTATATAGAGATACAATTAGAGACTGGCTTTACCTCCAACTCTTAGGAGATAAAGATGTATTTACCTCAAACACTTAGGAGATAAATATCCTCTAATTAACTGTAATTATCCAGACTAACAAATACACATTATCTGTTAGTGGGCGGATAATGGGTCCATTGACCCAATTTATTAACAGCTCCCACTCGCCCACACACAGGGCAAATAAATCGTAGTCCCTCTTTATCTCTCGTCCACTCATCTCCTCATACAGGAAATGGAACGTGCGACCTACGAGAAAGGATGTCCAGTTGAGGAGTATTGTATTAAGTTATCACCAAACTAACACAATACATCACTCCAATAAATCTCGTATGTACCCCAGATAGTTCAACTACACCAGATTAAACACTCTCAAATCCCTCATAATGAGCAGTGTTAAACCTCTCATATGTTATGTATTCATGACTCATATCGAAACGAAAATCGACAAAGTCGCCCGGGCTATGAATCACACAACATGATGTAATATTGAACTTTCTTCCCAAAGCCCTCATGTCATTCCAATTAGACCCAACCGCTTTCCTAGACATGCCCCGCGAGACCGCATCATCCATGATCCAAGGGTACATGCTAAAGTAGCGACATTGAGTATCCTCTTCATGACATAGTCTAAGGTGAAAAGGGTACCATATATGATCAAAAATTTTGATCCAAGTGGCTCACACAGTGACGAAGCAGGGATTCATTCGTCACTCCCACTGTCGGTCTGCATTTAGCACATGCAGTATGATTTGCATGCTATGGCGTAACCCTCAAGGGCGTGTCACATAAATGTATAATAAATACGCCATACGAATCTAAGTCTAGTCGCTGTACAAGCGCCTAACCTGAGTTTTTCAGCCCAGTCACTCTCATAGTGCCTGCCTGAAATCTCACATTCGGCTGTAAACAGGCTACATAGAGTTGTGGAGATACTCTATGATCGACCTACATTTATTAGGTCTCATCTTAGCTCCAACTAAGGCGACATGTTTGCTTTATAAGCTGTATCATCTTATTCGCCCACTTGGCGCTTAAGACAATTATGTCTCATCTTGCTCGCTATCTTAGCGCCAAGGTGAATTACCCGTGTGAGTGGGTCAATTCGAGCCTGGTGACACTCTCAACAAGGATGTATATGTAATCACAAAGATTATCCATTCATTCCAAAATAAACTCAAATCAAGGAACGAAAATTTAATATAATAAATGTCAAGCACATAAGATGCCATAAACATGTCAAAACCTACGGAGTCCCATACTCCTAATGTGAGAAAGGAAAACATCTCTAGCAATGGGCTTGGTCAAAGGATCAGCCACCATTCTGCCAGTAGGTATATGTTTCATGGACACCTCTCCTTGCGCAACTAAAGTTCTAATGAAGTGATAACGAAGGCCTATGTGTTTGATATTTGGGGTCCGTTACAAAATCTAGGGTAGCTGTATTGACACAGTGAACAGTGACAGACTCATCTGCATGAGCTGTAACCCCTAGAGCCTGTAAGAATGACCTCAACCAAACAGTTTCCTGGACTGCTGCTGAACAAGCAACATACTCCGACTCCATCGTGGATAGGGCGATGCAAGACTTTTTCTTGCTGTGCCAAGAGATAGCTCCACCCGAAGTGGATATGCGCTCATCTCTATCAGCGCCCCAATCAGCATCGCTGTATCCTCTCAGTCTCAAGTCTCCACCATGATAACACAGGACGAGATCAGCGGTTCCACGCAAGTATCGAAGGATCCTCTTCACCGCATTCCAATGAGCGGGTCCAGGATTACTCTGATAACGACTCACCATTCCAACGGCAAAGCAGATGTCTGGACGCGTACACAACATAGCGTACATCAGACTCCCAACTGCAGCCGCGTAAGGCACTTTGGACATCCGATTCTTTTCCTCATCATTCTTTGGGCATTGGTCTGTTGTTAAAGTACACGCCTTGTCCATTGGAGTGTCTATGGGTTTTGAGTTATGCATACGGAATCGTTCAATGACCTTCTTGATATATGTCTCTTGAGACAAACCGAGAAGTCTCTTTGGACGATCACGTATGATTTTAACTCCGAGCACATAATTAGCTTCTCCCATGTCCTTCATCTCAAAAGTTGAGGACAGCCACTGCTTAGTGGCGACAATGGAACTCATGTCATTTCCAGCTAAAAGAATGTCATCCACATACAAAGAAAGGATTAGAATATTTTTCTTGGATCGTTTTACGTAAACGCAATGGTCTTGTTCAATCATTTCAAAACCTATAGAGGTAATGGCATGATGAAACCTAAAGTACCACTGCCTAGACGATTGTTTGAGACCATATATAGAACGTTTGAGACGGCAAACTTTGCGCTCATGTCCTTTGACTTCAAAACCCTCGGGTTGAGCCATATAAATCTCTTCGTCTAGTTCTCCATTGAGAAACGCAGTCTTAACATCCATATGAAAAAGTTCTAAATCCTGCTGGGCGACAATAGCTAGGATCAGGCGAATTGAAGCAAATCTCACCACTGGGGAGAAAGTATCTTCATAGTCCACACCCCGCAGTTGGGTATAGCCTTTCGCCACAAGACGTGCCTTATACTTGTCGATTAACCCATCTACCTTGCGTTTGACTTTAAAAACCCACTTGTTTCCAATAGTCTTGCGCCCTGGCGGAAGGTCAATCAACTCCCAGACTCGATTCTTTTCCATTGAGCTTAACTCATCCTTCATTGCAGCCATCCACTCATTTCTAGCAGATGAAGATAAGGCTTCTTCCACAGAAGTAGGCTCGTCCTCATCATTTGGAGTGCACATAAGAATTTCACCGTCAATCTCAAAACGACGACGTGGAACTCTTCCTCGTGCACCTCTGCGCAGTTGAGAATCTTGTTGACCTGATGGTCCTTGTGGTGTGCTCCCACTGTCTGGGATACTCCCACTAGGTTGAAGGTCACTTACACTATCTTCAGCGACAACCGGATGAGGAACTAATTCCCCACCTTCGCTTGAAGATGGTAAAGTGGGTTCAACCTCCTCTAACTCATAGAGGTCAAGATTCTTACTCGCATCTCCAATGCTAGGAAAATCACTCTCTATGAAATCGACATCACGAGACTCTATTTCAGTCCTTCCACCATTTGGATGTTCACCATACATTACATAACCTTTAGAGTTTTCAGAATACCTTAGAAAGATACTCTTCTTTGCTCTAGGCCCTAGTTTCCCATACTTATGAGAAGTACTGTGAACATAACCTGCTGAGCCCCATGGGCGCAAGTTATCCAAATTTGGCTTTTGGTCATTCCAAAGCTCATAAGGGGTGGATTTGACTGACTGTGAAGGCACACGATTAAGTATATAGGCTGCAGTCAAAAGGGCATCCCCCCAAAAAGATATAGGAAGGTTTGCTTGCGCCATCATAGACCTAACCATGTCTAACAATGTTCTATTCCTTCTTTCCGCAACACCATTTTGTTGTGGAGTATTAGGAATAGTAAGTTGCCTGCGTATCCCCTTTTCCTCACAAAACTTCTTGAAGTGATCTGACAAATATTCGCGTCCTCGGTCAGTGCGAAGAGTTTTTAAATTCTTCTCTTTCTGATTCTCAACCTCAGCTACAAAGCGTTTGAAACAGTCCAAAGCTTCGTAGCGGTGAGATATCAGATACACATAACCATATCGCGTATAATCGTCTATCAGTGTAAGGAAATAAGAGGCGCCATGGCGTGCCTTTACACTCATAGGTCCGCATATATCAGAGTGAACTAGCTCAAGTGGTTGAGTTGCTCTCACAGCCTTTCCAAAAGGCTTCCTGCATGCTTTACCAGCCAAACAAGCCTCACAAGTTTGTAGATTGACTTTTGCGAGTGGGCCTAAAAGGCCTTCTCTAGCCAAACGAGTCATTCTATCTTGGCCTATGTGGCCCAGTCTTGCATGCCAGGTGGTAGAATCATTCACAATATTATCATTCACCACATAAGAATAAGAAGACTGAGAATCAATTAAATCCAATTGAAAAAGACTATCCATGCGAAAACCATGTCCGAACAAAACATCATCCAAAAAAATGTCCAACTTATTACCCCTAAAAATAAAGGAAAAACCACTGTCTAATAAAGCAGTAACTGAAAGTAGATTAAGCCGAACTGTGGGTGCATATCGCACATCCTCTAGAATCAATGTGCGCCCAGTGCGCAACTTGAGCTGGTAAGAACCAACCCCTAGCACCTCTTCGGAGCTATTGTTTCCCATGAAGATATGTTTGCTACCCGCTGGAATCCGGTGATAATCTACGAACCCCTCTCGATCACGTGCTACATGTTTTGTTGCACCTGTATCCACAAACCACACAGGTTGGGAATGAGCAACCATCACATGTGAGGAAACATATAACTGAGAGAGAGATTCTGAAAGTACCTTCTTCGGCTCAGTGCAATCACGAGCGAAGTGTCCTTTCTGTTGACAGTTGAAGCATTTAACTTTAGACAGATCCTTTTTCCCACCACGTTTTCCTCTCTTGCGTTTCTTCATTTTTCCTTCCTTTGGCGCAGAAGTGCTAGCCTCGCCTTTCTTACCTTTCTTACTTTGTCTTTCGCGCTTGCCATTTGCATTGCGCGATCCCCCTTGGGCGACATAAGCAAGGGTCTTGTCAGTATCTCGAGTCTCGTCCTCAAGGATGACATGCTGTGAAACATCAGAAAAGTTCTTGATGTTTTCACTGTGGGTCAATATCTGTTTCATATTGGCCCACGAGGCAGGAAGGGACCTTATGACAGCTCTGACTTGCTGCTCATCTGTGAGCGCATGGCCAGCATCCCTTAGCTTACCAATCATATTGGACATCATCCTTAGATGTTCACTCATGGTATGTTTAGGGTCTTTTGTGTACTCCTCAAACTTAATCACAAGGCTACGAAGCCGCGTAGTTGAGGTTCCACCAAAAGAAAACTTGAGCTGATCCCATAAAGCTTTGCAAGTTGGAAGTTCATCATACTGCCCAATTAGATCATTTTGCAAGCTGCTCAACAAGGTGTAGCGCGCACTACGATCTTTCTGATTCCATTTCTGGTAGGCAGTGTGGTCTCTTAGGGGTTGCGCCTCAGTTGGCGCGACCATCTCCTTGGTCAAGTGCTCCTCGAGCTCTTGTTCGTTCAGCATGAATTTCATCTTTTTGTGCCAAACGTCATAATTATCTCCGTTAAGTTTCTCACCCTTAACGAGATCAGCTATGACATTTTTGGTGGCCATTATTTTCACTACATTAGATTGCGCAAGGAAAAGACATTAATTATACATCCTTATTTTTTATTTCAAAAAATTCAAATGAAAAACATAATCCTTCCTCACATCATGAAATCGAAAATCTGCTAAGCTCGTAATCATCTCCCATGTATGTGAGTTGGGAAAAATATTTTTCAAGTAATTTTTCGCAATAAATTTCATCATCATATAAGCCACAATATAATAAATCATCCACATGATAATTTAGAACAATATAAAATTGCACCATGCAATTAAATTTGCAAGGACTCCATTGAGCCCTATTGGCATTCTAATAACTTATGCTAAGAAAATTCTGGTTTGAATAATGTGCGTGCGAAATTACATCCCCGTACAAGGCTTTCTCGAAATATACAGGGAAATAGCAGAATACAACATCTTTGAGAATCCTACTACAAACTACTCCAATAAAACAAATGGAGATGCCGCACAGCACATTATTCTCAAAAGAATTTTCTTAAAACAAAAGTAAACACATTAAACATAAGTTTCTTTAGAATGCCAATCTAATATCCATCCATTTAACCTAAAACTAGCATACTCAAATAAGAAGTTACAGGGTAATAAAATGGATGAATATGCCACATTCTCTTCCCAAGGAAAACGGGCGACAAGAGCCTTGAAAATATAAATGGTTTAAAAGTGTGGATTTACCAAAAACCCAACAAATATACCTCAAAAGTATATTTAAACCATAACACAAATCAAGGCAAGCATGTAACAAATTAGACATAATTTATCTATGTCATATAACTCTCCAAAAATATTTATTGCTACTCACGAAGTGCAAAAAATAATATTTACGCATTATTCGTATTTTTGGGAACCACAAAAGTACCACAAAAATATTCACAAATGACCAAAAACTGAGAGATAAATCCTAAAAAATTGACAAACAGTAAATTTATCCTTAATATGCCCTCTGAAATTAAAAAAAATTCTGTGTATAAAACAAAATTTTAAAGTTAATTTTTCATAGAAAAAATCGTTTAAAAATTAAACAGAACACACACAGAGGGTATAAAGGTAATTCAGCACCACTGAAAATTTTCAGAAGGCATGACAAGGCTCCACTCGCCGGCGGTGACGATCACCGGCCAAAAACCATCCTGCACGCGCCTCCACGCGCCGCCGTGCGCGTGGGACAGCGCAGAAGATTCTTGGAGCAGGCGCGTGGGAGCACGCGCGCGTGGAGCGCGTGGGCTCGTGGACGCAGCCTTGCTGGCGCGTGAGAGCGCGTGGGCGCGTTTCGCGCCTGGGCTCAGCCACGCTGGCGCGTGGATGAGCGTGACGGCTCGTTTCGGCGCGACTTTGCGCGTGTGGCGCGTGTACGGCTCGGCTTGAGCGCGTGGCGCGCGTGGGTTTACTGTTCATCATCTTCGTAGGAAAACCCTAATTTTTTCAGCGCCGCCATGTCGCGATGCCAACTTCGGGATGCCATATCTCTCTCGTTTTTAAGCCAAATAATGCGTACGATATATCGTTGGAAAGCTTATACAACATAGATTAATTATGTACCAACCGATCATGATAAAAACAGAATATCATACTCCGAATTTGAGTCCCAAAACTCGAAAAAACCACAGTTTTCTTGAAAAATAAAATCGTGATTTCTCACAAATCATGCATCCAAAAATCACGAAATTTTATGGAGTTCATCCTCAACCATAGGAGAACAAAACCATCTAATTATTTTTCAGAAGAACATGCTCAAAAAATTTCGAATTTTAATAATGGGTCTCATTCATGTATCCGGAAAAAATCGTAACATGCACATAATTTAATCTAGCATGTTAAAGGCGAATCAACAAGTAATCATGCTCTGATACCAATGTTGAAACGATTACAACAATTATCGTGCTACCACGTAACACGTAATGGGTTCGAAAACATACCGTACGAAGTCTTCGAAAATTCCGACGTAGGATCCTTGTTGTTACGAGCCTCCAACACGCTTGATCTTTTTCGCAGGTACGAAAACGGCTACTAGAGTCGAGTTCTTCGTCCACGAACCAAATCCTAGAGCTTGGTGATTGCTCTAGAGAGAGTGCTATAGAGAGAGGGATTATTGCTATGACTTCCTTTATTTATTGGGATATCTCTAGCCTTTATATAGAGATACAATTAGAGACTGGCTTTACCTCCAACTCTTAGGAGATAAAGATGTATTTACCTCAAACACTTAGGAGATAAATATCCTCTAATTAACTGTAATTATCCAGACTAACAAATACACATTATCTGTTAGTGGGCGGATAATGGGTCCATTGACCCAATTTATTAACAGGAAGTAATCTTTATGCTTCAGCCTCCTTTCCGACCAATCAAGGTCCAGCATTTGTCCGAGGACGGTTCCAATTTTGATGGCTAGCTCTTGATGATAGCAGTCACTGGTATATTCACCACTCTTACCCAAAGATCCACAGAAGGGAAGGTGAAATGAGCGAAAACAGTATGGGGTTGCCAAGCTCGTAGCACTAACAGGCACCCTTTTATGTTCCAAGGTCCTTTCTTCAATAGGAGTTGAGCTTGATCAGGAGTTGTGAAGTGGAATAAGAAAAGGCTATTGATCTTATGGACACCTACATCACCTAGCAGGGCCCAATGCTTGGCAACATATCTTTGGACTTCACCTTCAAGTAAAAACTTCAGAGTCAACTATTTTCTCCATAAGCATACACTTATAATTTGCACGATCCTCCAGAATTTTATGCTTGTCCAAGGGAATGATTATGCTACTTCTTTCTAAGCCAGGAAGCCGAGGTGGGTCATCGCCTTCAAAGGAAGTAGGCATCTTCAATCAAATAAACTACTGCAAAGGGAGATATAAAGTCTGCTGGGGCCAAGAAGAGGACAGATTTGTGTTGGTGAGAAGTCAGCACGTAAGTAAAGGCAAGTTTTTGGAGGGGAGGTGCACGGTTGGCAAGATCTGGTAGAGAAAAGGGAAGGTCAACACAGTATTAAAGAGCCATGGACTAAAGGTGGAAGGGAGTAAAGGCTTGAAAGGAGTTGGTTCTGAGAGACATGGTATCATTTTTTACATGCAGAAGAGATTTTAGAGAGAAGGTAGAGAGAGGTGGGTACTTGAGGGTTGTTTGTATAGGCGTATAGGGGTCCAAGGCTGCGGGGAGGCTGCACAAAAAGATGGGGCGCAACATTAGCTCTGTTGAGAAATGTCAAAAGACTAAGATACCCCTCTACCGACCTGTATAAATGAATACGGACTAGTATACTTTCTCTTATGGCTTTACTTTGCAGTCCTTGTTTTAGAAGAAAAAGTCTACCTGCCGTGAGTTAAGCCCAACATAAATAGACTAGCTAGACTGGACTAGAGTAAACTAAGAGATTAAAGAAAATAAAACCTATCAAAATAGATTAAAAGGACTAGACCATGATAAGATAAACTTTATGAAAATAAGGTTTCTACACATGGAAAGCGGCAAACAGTGTCAACTGAGCAGTCATATTGAGTCTATTTGCAGTCGAAGTTGTCGGGGAATTGGGAAACTACGATAGAGTTTGAGGGGAAAAGAAGGGGTTCTAGCTAGGTTGATTGTGGGGGCGTTGGGTTGGTGGGAATTGGGAAACTACGATAGAGTTTGAGGGGAAAAGAAGGGGTTCTAGCTAGGTTGGGTTGGTGGGGGCGTTGGGTTGGTGGGGGCGTTGGGTTGGTAACAACATTTGGAAAATTATTCTCATACCTGCGAGGTTATGTTTTGTTACACTTCCCAAACTTTTTACATTTTAGAGATAACACTGACATCCGTCACATTTTGTCTACCATATCAAATGTCCATTCCATCATCTTCTCGTCCATTTTTACGTTAAAAATTTTTGAACCCCAAAAATGCCTTTACTACCATCACCCTAGCAATTCACGTCAAGCCCCATATTCAATACCTTCGTCGCCCACCACCATCCCCACTACCAATCACCACCACCAACCTATCTCTTCTATGTCCAAGCACAAAATGCAGCATCCAACCGACTAGTTCCCAATCTCACGAACACATTGAAAACAAGTGAAAAGGAACAAAGGGACAACAAAGGAACAAGAAACTAAGGAGTACTTAATACGAGGTATCATATTCACTGCTAACTGAAAACTATTATAACGCGAATTTCTTATGCAAAACACTTGGGAAAAAAGGATGAAGAATAAAAAGTCCAAGTGACTATGAGTGATCATATTCATTTTGTAATGCTAGTCATTACCGAGAAGTACATAGACCATACTTTGACAAGAGTCATACAAGCTTTATTAATGGAAACAACATTTAATAAACACATGAGGTAAACAAGATAACTAAAAGCAAGGGGGTTATCTAGAACGAAAACGCTTAAATGCAACAATAAATGGTACGTACTAGAAAGCATTCATAGCTAATTAAGCAACTCAATAAATAAGTACAAAAAATAAAAAATAAAAAATCTGCAAGTACTCTAATCTTTGTAAACAAGTAGTAGAAAAAAAGGTTTCTCAAGAGGTAGTGTGATTTACTTTAACAAAAAGAATTTTCAAACATTGAACTTGCTATTTTCTAAAACAATATCCTGGAATATTGGTGGCTAATTTTCTATTCTTTCAAATTAATTAGCATAATTAGTTAAAGAGAAATGAAAAAGAACGATTAAATCATATCCATGAAATGGATGAATATCCAATTTAGAAAAAATGTTACAACAGCCTTTCATTTTGTGTAGTTGCTTAGTATGGTTAATAACAATCTGGGATAACAGATCTCTGGCGTCTTTTCGACACGTCCCCACAATCTCTATGGTAATATTCTCTCTGTCCCACATAATTTGATCAACTCTCCATTTTGGACCGGATCCTATAGATATTGTTCATTTTCAAATTAAGAAATATTCTATAAATACTTTTAGATATTTATCCTTTTTAACTTTTTTTTATTCTATTTCTGCACATTTAAAACTCCATCAACTCATTTTTCTCTCTCCTGACCCACTTTCTTAAACTTTTTTTTATTCATTTCTCCCTCCACATTTAACACTTCACTAAGCCATCTTCTCTCTCCTGACCAACTTTCTTCTTTTCTCTCTCTAAATAATAGAATGAAAATACATAATATAATACTTAAATTCTTAATTTGCATGAAAAAAAGTAATCAAATTACGTGGGTCGAAGGAGTAATTTTTATGATTACATGTCATCGCAAAAAGTATTTTATCAACATTATCATAAATGACTTTTTATTATCCTTTTAAGTGGCGAATCTTAATCTCAGGCTCTTGAGCGAAGCGACACAAGGGCAGGAAGTGGTCACACGCGCTTGTATCTGAAACGACAACAGTAAAGGCAAAAGTGAAGAACAGACTTGATCTGAGGCTGAGAGCTTAACATACGCATACTAATA
Source organism: Escallonia herrerae (assembly GCA_033070095.1). NCBI lineage: Eukaryota > Viridiplantae > Streptophyta > Magnoliopsida > Escalloniales > Escalloniaceae > Escallonia > Escallonia herrerae. Next base: position 81,848 of record JAVXUP010000383.1, on the reverse strand, counting down.
CAATATACTACTACTCATCTCTACTGTACTAACACAGAGGGAGAGGGACAGAGAGATCTGAGCTTAGTACCAGCTGTGTAGTTGAGGGCGATGATCGCCCATGTTCTCCCTCCAGCAGATCCACTTTCTCTCTCCTTCTAATCTCACTGTCAATCCAAACAAGAACAAGGAAAGCAAATCTCATCCCTTTCAGCTCAAGAAGATTCAAGCTCCTCAGGTTAATCTCTTTCCACTTGGATTTCATCATTTGCTGATTTGAAATACTACTCTCCAGTGGAGTTGACTCAGCGGGTGTATGGCAATCTACTGTTTAGCGGAGTTTTTACTGTGTAAGACACTAGCTAAGTTTAATTTGTTCCAAGTTGTTATGAAGAGATGTGAAAATTGGGTAAATTTAGCTTGAATTCAAGAAGCAAAGAAATGGGGAAATCTTTGCTTGCTTAAAGTGATAGGAAAGGAAATAATTAATGGAGGATTGGTCTAAATTTACCCACAGTCCAGCTCATTTAGCAGTCGCGCGTCGCGACTACGTGGCTCTCAAGAGGATTATATCGGCTCTTCCTCGGCTAGCCAGGGCCGGCGAGGTCACCACTGAGGCGGAGTCTCTCGCGGCTGAGGTCAAAGCTGACTCTGTATCGGCGGTAATTGATCGCCGTGATGTTCCTGGCCGTGAGACCCCTCTGCACCTAGCCGTGCGCCTCCGGGATCCAATCTCGGCGGAGGTATTAATGGCGGCTGGTGCAGATTGGAGTCTTCAAAATGAACACGGATGGAGCGCCCTCCAGGAGGCGGTTTGCAACAGGGAGGAAAATATTGCTATGATCATTGCCAGGCATTACCAGCCCCTTGCCTGGGCCAAGTGGTGCCGTCGGCTTCCTCGCATTGTCGCCTCGGCAGCTCGGATCCGTGATTTCTATATGGAGATTACGTTTCATTTTGAGAGCTCGGTCATTCCGTTCATTGGTCGTATTGCCCCGTCCGATACTTACAGGATTTGGAAGCGTGGGTCCAATCTCCGTGCGGATATGACCCTTGCTGGTTTTGACGGGTTCCGTATTCAGCGGTCTGATCAAACTTTCCTTTTTCTTGGAGAGGGTTATTCATCGGAGGATGCTAACATATCTTTGGCTCCAGGTTCATTGATTGTGCTTTCTCATAAGGAGAAGGAAATAACAAATGCTTTGGAGGGAGCAGGTGCACAGCCGTCAGAAGCTGAGGTTGCTCATGAAGTGGCACTGATGTCTCAGACTAATATGTATAGGCCTGGAATTGACGTTACTCAGGCAGAGCTTGTCCCCCATCTGAATTGGCGGAGGCAAGAGAGGACTGAGATGGTAGGACCCTGGAAGGGAAAGGTCTACGACATGCTTCACGTAATGGTCAGTGTAAAATCAAGGCGAGTTCCTGGTGCTATGACTGATGAAGAGCTCTTTTCAGTGAATGATGATGAAAGGATAGTAAATGGAGGTGAACACGATGATTATGACGATGTATTAACAGCCGAAGAAAGAATGCAATTGGATTCTGCACTTCGCATGGGAAATTCAGATGCTCCTTGTGAGGACGAGGAACCTGAGCCCCAGGATTCCTTTGAAAATGGTGACGGGGTTTCATTTGAAAGTTGTGAATCCAATGGGGTTAACAAAGACAAGAAAAGTTGGTTTGGCTGGAACAAGAAAGGTTCAAAGAATGGAGGTGATGATATGGAGGATTCAAAAGCTACAAAAAAGTTCTCGAAGTTGGTCCCTGAAGGCGGCAATCAGAGACCCAATGATAGTCAAAGATCAACATCTGAGTTTCTGAGGGACGATGTGGGGGATCTTAGAAAGAGCAAAGAAAAAAGCAGTAAGAAGAAAAAGAAGAAAGGGCCAGTAAGTGAGTCCAAGCATGAAAGCGAGTATAAAAAAGGTTTAAGACCTGTTTTGTGGTTGACACCAGATTTCCCCTTGAAGACGGAAGAGCTCTTGCCATTGCTTGACATCTTGGCCAACAAGGTAAAAGCTGTTCGGAGACTGAGGGAGCTTCTAACGACCAAATTACCTCATGGAACGTTTCCCGTTAAGGTATTTGGTTATTTTCTTTGTTCTAGCACTTCTCATCTGGCCTTTAATATGTTACCTTTCCTCCCAACCCTTCTTTGCATCAAGGCAGCTTTTTCTTTTTCATTATTTTTATGCTTATTTCATTGCTACGTATTTTGATTACTGCAATGTTTGTACTGAAATAACTTTTTAAGTTTAAGTTTGTTACACAATCCTTTTTCTTTTTGTTTCTCTAATGTAAAGTTTTTCAGCTGCTTTGACTTGTTCTATCCTATTTCCTATGAATATAAACAATAAGCCCTAAATCAAGAATCAAGTTTTACAGAAACGTGTTAGATATGATCAGACATTTGTCTAGAGCTATCTCTCAAATAATAAATGCGATTGAGTAACAACAAAATATGTCATCTTGTCACTTCGCATGATTGTGATTGTCGTTCACTCAGATTTTCTTGGATTTCCCCTGTGCATGTAGCGTTTGCTCTGTAGTTCAAGATGTAATGATATGCTTTCTTCATCGAGAATTACGTTGATGTCGAAGTAATAAATGCTCATGACGTTAGAGCGTTTATTAACCTCTCTACTTCTATCTTCCTATGCACTTTATGCATGGCTTTTAGTATGCAACTTTTTAAATTGAAGACTTAATCTGGATCCAAAGCTATGAACAACTTTTTTAGCCAACAATAGATGCTACGGAAACCTTGTACTTGTCTAACTTATCAGTGGACAGAACTTAGCTTTCCAATCTTACATGTAAAAGACCTTACGAAACCCAATATTCTTGTCCCTTTAGTTTAGATGTCAGTCTTTCGTCTTTATTGTTTCCAATCACTTTCAAGGTCTCAAGGTAGTTCTCTGCTCTATCCTTCCCTTTCACTCTCTTTCAACTCCAAAACAGAAGATAGACTAACCTTGGAGAAATATCATAGGGTTCTACTTGAGCTATATATCTGGAAGGATCTTTATTTAGTGCAGCAACAAGTTTAGCCTCATTATGTTCAATAAAGCTTATATTACCATTCTTAGGGATAAGCAAAAATGAGATCGCCGTGTCACATAAGTAAATGATAGGTTATGATATCTTAAATCTGTCAGTAATTAGTTGCACCCGATATTTGTAGGTCACAATACACAAGCCGGCTCTTTTAGGAAGAGGCGTCAAAGTAGAATTTCGTGGAACAGAAGTAGAAACTGCAAAAGAAGAAATCTTTCAAATTTCTTCAACTCTTAAAACCTAATTAAACTTCAATAATAACCTAAATTACATGAAATATGTTTAAAAGTAACCTCAATGTCGCCCTGGTAAGTTTCCGCAATGTCCCATTTTCTGTTTCCTTGCTCCAGATCAGCTTGACTTCAAAAATTCTGAAGAGGTCAATCTTTGGTGGTTAAGAATATTGCAACCTATGTGGCAGCTTTAGCTCAACATAATTGTACTTGTCTAGAGAGCCTTTTAACATTGAAGTTCGATATTAAAGATGAGAAGGGACAAAAAGGGTAGCTGTTTTCAAATTTCAACATCCTGGGGGCACGAAATACGACATCGTCATTAAAAACGTCCCATATTCTTTCCTTCTCCTTTGCTGCAACTTGTTGACTCATAATACATTCAGTTACTTATTTAAAGACTTGATTAATTAATATTGTCTACTGGTTAGTGCATAGAAGAATGTGTCACCTTGCCAAAGGCTCGGCTAGTCAGACCAAGAACTCACCATTGTAAAGTTTAGGCAATCCTTGGCTTCATACTAGAAGATCAGCTTTATCATAGCATTTGAATCTACAATATTTACAAGCAATCCGTAAGGGAGATTGACGAAGAAGATTCATGTAGTCAACCCCAAACTAGCTTGGGAGTAAGGCTTTGATGATGATGATATTAGGTATAGGCCACTAGAAAATCCTCATTACAAATAGTAAAGACGAATGGTGAAAGTATTTAAATGGGTTAATGGGAAAACTGCTCCTGAACTATTTTTGCAGTGTGCATCTAATACCAATTTCAACCCACAAAAACATGTAATTACACTTTTGATTGCAAAATGTTCCAAAAGTAAACTTCCCTTGAGAAAACACCGTCAAGTAGTCCTGCTTTGCACATGCCATTATTTTTTGACTGAATTTGAAGGGTAGAGATGTAACAGATCATAAGGGTAGAGATGTAACTATATCATAATGCCATTATCTTTTGACTATTGATTGCAAATTGGTCTGGTCATGTTTGGGTGTTGAATCGTGTTTTGTGGTGGTGGAGTTGGGTTGGGGACTTGGAATTATGGTGATGGTAGGTGATGTGTGGCAAGGGTGTGGGCGGCGGTGGCGTCGTCATGGTTATGGGTTACTGAAAGTGGTTGTGGTGGTCATAGAGAGAGAAGGGCGTAGAATTATGTCAAAATTTCCATTTCCATTCGATTTGGCCCTTGAATATTTGGGACCCAACTTTTTGCCACATGAGCTAAATTGATTATCGTGCCTTTTATGTTTGTTCACGTGTATTTCAGATGACTAGTTAACTGTTATTTTCTAACCGAAGTATGCCTTTGGACCAAATTTCACAAGAAGTCCAATTACAGTTATGAGTTGAAATTGATGTTCCAAGGACTTAAGTGGAATAAGGTGTATAGTTTAAGGAACAGTTGGGGCGTTGACCCTCTTTAAATCGTATTACTTGAAACCCTCTTTAAATCGTATTACTTGAAACTACCGAGACTCTGAAGCCATGTCACTAAGTATTGAGACAGGGTTCTTAAGAACATACAGAATTGGTCATATATCAAGTAACAAAAGAAGAAGAAAATGATCAAATAAACATTCAAACTTGCCTTTTCAAGCTGGAGCATGAATATGAATCATGCCCTGCTTGGCTGCTTATTACACATAAAATCTACTCAATTGGCCCCAAGAGACCCGGTTAACAAATCTGCCGCCCCGTCTCCTGATAATAACAAAGAACTTCCCAGTGATGGATCTGATGTCTGAAGGTGATTTAGCCCAATTAGCATCATTGAAACGCTCTATATGATGGTTGCCATAATCACGAACCAATAAATCTTGTCTTGTAACTCCCTTAAGTATATGCAGCACAAGGAGTTGACAAGATGGGGATTGTTATATTAGGATCCTAGTAGTTAAAATGTAGCATCCTCACTAACCTCGTTCATGCCCTTATGTTAGTTACCAAGATTCCTCCATCAATAGGAAGCTTAGTAATAGGTCTCATCAGTGTTTCCTTTTGTGGCAAATTTATGTTGATCATTCTGTGCAGTGGCAGAGCTTAAAAAAGATGACGACTCATCAACTCGAGCGATTGGATAACTCGCAAGGTTTAGGTTTTCTCTTGGGAAGTAAGTGTGCGCATGTTCTATTCTAGGTCAATATGTTTAGGCATTAACAAAAGGGTTAATTGAAGCAGTGTCCTTGAGGTTTGGGGGTAATTACACACGTGTCCATTAGTTTGAAAAATGAGCACTTATGTCCTTTGATCGAACGGGATACTAAAATACTTAACTGTTTGAACGAAATGACCATATTGCCCATGACGTGAAATGTAAATTCTCGAAATGCCATTCCTTATATTGTCAAATTAGGTTTCAAACCCAACACTCTCTCTCTCTCTCCCCCTCCTCCACATCTTCTAACTCTAACAGCCCCTCCCCACCCCGTCGTTGCCACATCCGTCCCCCTACCCCAGGGCGCACCCCCTCCCTCACCCCTCTATCGAAGTAAGACATCAACTTTCACCATCACTAACCACCAAACCCAACTCCATCCCCACTAGCAATCACCACGAGAATATGGCATGCCAGATCAAGGACTGCCTTCTCGATTGAAGATCAGATCTGCGCTGCCAAGGAACTAGGGTTAAAGAGTAAAGGGGACCTATTAAGGCCGGCGCAAAACTAGGGTTAAAAAACCTAATTAGGGCCAGCGCAGAGGGCAAAGGGAAAAACGCAAGGCAAGCCGGTGGCGGGATAGGCGACACTGGCGAAGGCATTAGAGAGGGGATGGAGACTTGATCGGAACAACGAGAAGGCGTGCGAGGTTAGGGATGAAGCATACTAGTGCCCGTATGGACCTGTGACGGGAGGTGGCCAAGATGGTTGTTCCAATTAGCAGTGGTGGCTCAAGAAGGGGGCAACGAAGGTGGTGGTTTTGATTTAGAGATGGTGGTGGTGCGATGGCATTGATTTTGGCTAGAATTTTGATTTTTCTTTTGAATTTTGATTTTGGTGCTCCAATTAGCGGGTTGAATGGTGGTAGATCCATTTGGTGGGCTCTTAGTAGCACAAAGAGAGAGGAGAAGGGGGGGGGGGGGGACGGAATCGAGGCAAGGTAGCGTAAGCACTTGGAAGAATTTAAGGTTGGGAGCGGCTTGAATAAATAAATGCATAAAGAGTATTACCATTTGTTTAGTATAGTTTAATCGAGAGAGAGAGAGTTTTGAAAAGCGCTTGATTTTCAGGTACTCTCTCACTTGTTCCATGCATCTTTGTCCTGCTGATGGATTCGAGTTCCCATATGAGTTTGTGACAAAATCCCATGGAGCTCCTAACTTAGGATGGCAAAAGCGAGTTTTCGAGAGAGAAGTGTCACCATATTCTGAGTTTCCTACAACTAAGGGTAGGTTTTTGAATCTTTCTGTGAGATCCATCATTGGGGGATTTGGTGGGTATAAATTAGGGATTTCAGTGCGGCGGGGTGGGCTGGGGTGGGGTGGGGGAGGGGGTGGCAGTGGGGTGGGGGGAGGGAAGGGGTAGCGGCAAGGTGGGGGGAGTGAAGGGGTAGTGGCGAGGTTGGGGGAGTGAGGGGGCGACAGCTGAAGGTGTTGTGTTGTTTGGTGCAATCGTGTTGGTGGTGGTTTAGGGTGGGGGAGGAGAGAGGAACTGTTAGAAGATAATGAGAGAGATATTTTTCTATACATTACGAGGGTAGTATTGTCATTTTGAAAAATGTATTGATGACATCATAAGTAAAGTACACTTTTTGAACGGATATCTAACAGTGGGACACAAGTTTTACCTTTTTAACGTTTATTTCGTTGGCTGTAATTTCTCCCAAACTACAGGGACATTGCTGTAATTAACCCTTAAGAAAATCCATATTTTGCTGTAATTAACCCTTAAGAAAATCCATATTTTGCTAATATTCAGGCTAAAAACCAAAAGTACCTTAAATAACATAATTTGACACAAAGTATCTGGACTTCCGTACACAAAAATTTGGCTCACATAAATTTTTTTTAAGTTACCTTTTTCTTCAATTATCTCTGCTTCTTTTTTTGAGTTAATTTTGTCTTTAGAAAGTTGTACTGGAAGTTTTGATCAATGATGGAGGTTCTAGTGTTAGCTGTGCTGCATACACAAAGTAGTGCTACCAAATAGAGTTCTGAATAGTTTCTTTCCTTAATTCCACCTCATGTCATCTTAACTTTGGTACTTCACAGCTTGTAGAAGATAGTGGGGATTCGAAACTAGAGAACATGAATGTGATGATTGAAACAAAAAGGGTAGGAGAAAAAGATTGAAGAAGTTTTTATGGGATTGACTATTCTCTAAAAGATATAAGTAAAGAAAGATGGTGATTGTAAAAGATCGTGTTGTAATCTGAGTAGTTTCTAATGGCATTAGAATACCTCACTTTTTGTTCAGTTTCCTTTTAATACAAATCTTTTGGTCATTTTAATGGTTTGAGACAGACAAACTATCACTGAATTATGAGTGATTTTCGTACAATAATTTTTTGTCCACTTTGACGAAATTATTGTGTGACACATGCCAAAACAATGCTGGGTACCACACTTAGCTTCATTATTCGTAGGCTGCCTCTTATAAAGAATTGGTCTATGCGTTGCTTTCACACCTGGTTAAATATGATATGCACTTCGGTGTGCTCTACCAAAACTGTTGGTGGGGATTGCTTGCCATATGCACTTTGGTGCGCTCCTTTAGCTTCATTGGTAGAGAAAGCATTGGCAACGGTTGCTTAGCAAGAGATGGTCCAGACAACTTGGTTAGTTCTGTTGCAAATGTAAAAGATATACTTAAAGCCCTAACTTATCCATCAAACTGATGATGATTCTAACTTCATCTTCTTTCAGAAAATTGAAATTTTAAGCTAAATGGAAAATATTTCTTAATTACTAGATTTGAGATTAGATTTTTTTTTCTATACCTATTATTCTTGTGCACTAAAATTACTGGTTTCCAACTAATGCAGATTGCCATCCCCATTGTCCCGACCATCAGAGTCCTCGTTACTTTCACCAAGTTTGAGGAACTTCAGCCAATGGAGGAGTTCTCAACCCCTCTCTCCAGCCCGGCACATTTCCAAGATGCCAAGTCTAAAGAGGCAGAGGGGTCCACATCATGGATTTCATGGATGAGAGGGAGACGTGGCGGGCAGTCAAGCGACAGCGAAGGTCGCATCATTAAGGATGAGGTTGACCCATTTCACATACCATCGGAGTATGCCTGGGTTGATGCCAATGAGAAAAAACGCCGTATGAAGGCCAAGAAAGCGAGTAGGAAACATAAGAAACAAACAGCAGCTAGAACGACTTCAGATGGTGGGGGACGCCAGTTGAGTGAAGATTTGGAATGAAGAGACACAAGTTCTCATCGGTAAAGCTTTATTCATTTCACGTCCTTTGGTTTGATGGAAAGGATTCACACCTAGTTCTTTAGGGGATTGCTTCTGGTTGATCGCGAAGATATTCTCTTCTTCCACTGTTGTATTTGTTACGTCATGTGAGCTTGTGAGGAACAGAATCTCCTCGTCTCATTGATAGCTTGTTTCTGTGCTAATTTTTCTTGAACCGCTTGTTGTATCAATATTTATCGTAATTATCTAGTTTCATTCTCTGATTGTGGCTCCTTTTAAACCGTTGGAATGTTGAAGTAGACTTTTTGTTTCGAAGTGGTAGACAGAAAAGAGATCCTGCATTGTTTCTCGGGTTGCTTATTGTTGTTACTGTGAAAAAATAGGATCAAGTTCTTCTGACTGGTCTCCCTGGTTGTCCTTGGCGCGTAAATATTTATACATGACAGATTAGTCTCGAAGTGTACTTGATGGTTCTTTGTGTACGGCCTCCCCCAAGGACAACACGAAAACCAGGAAGGGGTCAGGGCCTTGGGGGGGGAAGGGGTCTGAGGTAACTCGGGATAATCTGATCGTGTTTCTTTTTTTTTTTTTTTTTTTTGGGGGGGGGGGGGGGGGGGGGGGAGGGGGTGGCTCTACTGTTGTGTCTTTCATTGTGTGTGCTAGTTTGCCTGTGTGAGGTGGTTTCTTAGCCCTGTTTTGTGGTAATCTGCTTCGGTGTTTGAAAGTGACAGTGGAAGGTTGCAGACTTGCCGTGTTGAAAAGCTCTTGTTTGGGTGCTGCGCTTCCATAGACGGTTGGGTTCACCTTTGGGTCGTGCAGCTCCTAATTGTCTCCTTTAATTATATTAATTGTGTGTCTTGGCTTCTATTCTTTTCACCCCCAATATCATTTGTAAACCTTTAAACTTAACTTGTTACTTTTAAGTTGTGTTAAAGTGTATGATATGCTCTGCTTTAATTTAATTGTAATGTGTATATGTTTTCTAGTTAGCTTGTTGCTTTTTGACCTTTGCAGTTATGGATACACAGAGAGAAATTTTGTGACCTAATGTCTTTTAGCTCTTTCCAACATACATTGGATAATGGAGAGCACATAGGGTTTTCGATGCAAGAAAAGGAAGAAGAATAAAATTCCAAGAATTAATTGGCTTCCGATGGTTCAGTTTATAATATGGATTAATGAAAAACTGTCCCTACACTATACACGATTGTACAGGAAACTTCCATTTATTTTCAAAAGTTACAATACTGTCCCTTCACATCACTAATATCAGTATGAACTGTTCCTAGATGTGAGCTTCTTCCTAAAATGCCCCTTTAAGTACGCAAATGCTGTGCATGTGCATGAAATAAGGCTAATAATGTAACTTTAGGTATATATGTTTAAATTAATCAAAACTTTCTTCTTTTACCATTTAAACAAACACAGTAAAAAAATCCTAGAAAAACAATCCACCCACATGAACAAACTCCTTCTACAGTAATCTCACCACTTCAGAATTCCCCACTAAAAGCCCACCTCATTTTACCCAATTTTAAACAAACCCAAAAATAAACCTCAGCCATATCCAAGCACAAAAAAGCACAAATCCATATACTTTGTGTAACACAATTCCTACCTATAAAAAACTCACTTTATTTTACTCATTTCCAAAAAAACCTAGAAAAATCCACGTACCCAATCCTTCTCCATACATAAAAAAGTGCGCATGCACACACACACACACACACACACACACACACACACTCTCTCTCTCTCTCTCTCTCTCTCGGTGTGTCTATGCATTTGCAATCGAACCCAAAAAACCTACATACACAATCCTTCTGAATACAAGAAAACAATGTGCACACACACACACACACACACACACACTCACTTTTATCCTCTGTGTCTATGCATTGATGAGTTGGGTCTCTGGAGACATACTCAGGGTTCTGGTTAAATGGGTTGTCTTATCTCTCAGCTTGCAGCAAAGTTCAGCTTTTTCTCATTGTCCCTAGTGACGTACAAACAGAAGCGACGGTATGGCTGTCACTATTTCTCCCGCAGGCCTTGCTGTCCACCCTGACCCCGTATGGTGAGGATGACCCTTCTCTGACTCGCTGTGCTTAGATACCAAGGGTGGAAAAAAGATCGTACCTTTCTGTTTAAGAACAACTACTTGAGGCTCACTTTTTTTTTGTATTCGCATTGTAATGCTACTAATCTGGGCTAGCTCTACGACCTGTTTGTTCAACTCAACGCTAGTCTCAGAGTCAATCTCGTGAGGTCTCTACCTTTTCTAATTTCAATGGTGGTGCATAAAATAAGTTGGAGGCCATTCGTGACGATGGTGATTCATGGCAGTCTATGGGCTAGAATGTGGTAGTAAATTAATGGAACTGAGCAGACAACATTGATAAGGTTTTTGATGATGGAGTGGTCTTGAGGGTGAAGGGTTTGAGTCAGTTGAAAGTGAAATTGTCGAGCTGTTGGGGGCATTAGAGCTGGTATTTGTGCTAGGTGAGATGATGGAGGAGAGGCATGAGCCGAAGCTGCCATTTTTTTATGTGGGCAGTGGAGGGTTGGTAGTGGGAGATTTCGGGGAGGAGTCCGAAAGTGTTGATAAGGGTTGGCTTGGGCTCTTTGGAGGGGTGAGGGTTGCGGGTAGTCAAGTCTCTTTTTTGGTGCGTTGGGTGGTGGGAGGCCATGGATAAATTGACAGTGGTTCATGGTGGTGGTTCTTCACGGACATTGGGTTAAAAAGGAAGTCAAGAGAGAAATGAAGAAATATCACAATCAAATAAAAATGAAGTTTTTATATTGTTTAAATTTATGTACCTAAAATGACATTATTATCCTTATTTTACGGAAGTGCACCAATAAATGATTACTTAAATGGCATTTAGCAAGAAAGTTACGTTTAGGAGTAATTTTGTAATGATATTAATAATATGGTGGGACAGTATTGCAACTTTTGAACATAAAGGGAGTTACTTGCAAAATCGTGTATAGTTCAGGGGACAGTTTTGGATTGCCAATCAGGCGATGATAGGGGATAAGGGGATTTTCTCGAGCAAGGATTTTGAGTAATCCTTATGACTAATAATAATGAATTTATTCTGACGCTGAAATCCAAAAGAAAAATAAAAAAGTGGATTGATATCATATATAAAAACCTGTTATTTATGTGGTTTTCTAGGTTATGTCAGGTTATAATGCCCTTATGGTGTGAAGTGTGGTAAAATCCTTGCTAAGGAAAGAACTTTAAGAAAGATCAAAGAACTTAGTCAAGCTATTAACATGTCTTCACAGTGGAAATCCGTACCGATTCTGACGATCCAATGAACACTAGATGGTGGAGAGTAAACAAGGTTTTTGATGCAAGAAAAGGAATAAGAATAAAAATCTATGAGGGAAATCAACTGGCTTGAATTGGATTAGTTTCAGAAAATGCAACCCCCCCCCCTCCCCACTAGCAATTTGTGCTAGAAAAAGTAGATGTGCAAAGCAGAGTAAAAAGCTGGACTTTCATAAAGGAAGATGTTATGGGAAAAGCTAACGTCTCATTAAACTGTTTGATTGTCAAGCTTCAACCCCATCAAATTCTTCCTTTGGTTCCACATGTTCCATCCGACTATTGTTCTATACTTGTCTACCTCTGTTACCTCCACCTGGTTTTCAAATCCCCTTTCAAATAATCTCCCACCTCTTCTTCATGATTCTCATGTTCTAATTAGAGACATCCATATCTCCCCAAACCACACAAACTGCCTTCCTAGAGGTAAAGGTAGACATAGAACCTTAATTAGCCTTAGATATTCTAGGACATGTCGTGGATCTTCCAAGAGTTTAAATCTAGAAGTCTAGGTGGAGCTACTGCTATACTTGCAGTTACATTGAAGTTTCTTTTTTCTATTTGAGCAAATACCAGAAGAGAGTTGAATGTAATAATCTCAAAGGCCATGCGGGTTCGATGTAATTAATCCATGTATCAATCACCCTACCACCTTCAATTTCATCCCACAAGTTATCCTGTGAAACACTTCATTCTCCCAATCCTTCTTATTTACAAACCCTAACATGTGAACGCTCTGATTTCTTAAATATTTACAAATTAATCTTCAGATCTACGTATCTATCAACTTCTCTATTCCTAGATAATTTAATGCCTCGCTGCTAACTAAGAATCGCTGCTAACTAATAATCTACCACCTTTAATGCCTCGCTGCTAACTAAGAATCTTAATAATCTAGACAATTTTCCTATATTATCAAATAAAAAAGAAAAAAAAAGAAAAAAGAAAGAAGAAGAAAGTTCTACGTTACACACCATGAAAGGAAAATTCCATGTTTATCTTTTATGTTCTTAAACGGGTTCGCAGGTCTCTAGGCCGTTGAGTATTTTCTCTCTATTAAATCCACAATGTTTTGACTCTCCTTCCCTGGGGAGTAAGCTAAGTTTGTTCCCGACAATGTGACAACTCCTTTTTTGTCTTTTGTAAATGAAAGAATATCTTTGATAATATAAAGTGTTACAAGATTTTGATGTCAGCATTTCTTGGCTTTATATTTTTTAGTATGAAATATAATGACTCTTACCAATGTTACAAACTATTACAACAAGAAGATACAACCGAAGAACTTGCAGCCATTGCACGACTAAAGGGTAAACCCATCAACCTATGAAGTCAAGGAACAAAAAAGGGGTCCAAGATTCACAAACTTCCTCCGCCACTTCAAGCATCACTGAAACCCTGTCGCTGGAAGGAAGAGAAAGACTAACTAGCAAATAGGACACTAACATCAAATTAAAGGTCTTAATCACCCACCGCACCATTAAAATAGTTTACCCATCAATAGACTTCTAATGTAACCCCCTTACGCTCCTCAACCCTAAATCAAAAACTGAAAAGGCAAGGATGGGCAGTGAGAGAATTTTTAGAAGTGTGCAAAAATAATCTAGAAGCATGGTATGATCAGACAGCCGCCACGGTACTTTTTACCAGTCATCGGTGATGATTCAAATCATCGCTGACATTGATACACCTAGCTCCAAAGTCAAAGTTTCCACTTTACATAGACATCAAACATCCGCAATCACATTATTGTAGACTGAAAATATGACATAGATTTGACTAGAATTGGCGAGATCGGAACAAGAATCTTTATGTCGCCACCCCACAATACGTAGATCCAAATGACGCCTTGAATTGAGACACCGCTTATCGACCCACCATCTTTGCCACCAACAATGCTCAGTGTATTCCTCAAAAGACCACAAACACATACCGAGATACGAAACCTATAGATATAGTGGTATACCTACGCCAGAGATTGAAAGCAGCCCCATGCGCACTAACACACGATGGGCCGGTGAAGGGATGCACTGGTGGATTTTGAAAGTTTTAGAGAAGTTAATGATAGGTAGGAGAGTTTTAAAGATAAAAAGTCTACTGTTGAGCTACTTGTGATTGTTGAACCTGGTGTCCAACCCAAAAGCATGCTCAAGAGTAGGAGAAGCCCACTAGGTATAAGAACCAAACCCAAACCCCATGTATTGTCGATGTGGGACTTGACACTCGCCTTCACGTGAAGCGTGAGAATAAGAGGTGCTTCTCTTGAATAAGAGGTGGTCCCGTTGGATTGAATGGGACGGCAGGGGCCTAGCTCTGATACCATGTTGAACCTGGTGTTCAACCCAAAAATATGCGCCAAGAGTTGAGGAAGCCCACCAGATATAAGAACCAATCCCAAACCCCATGTATTGTCAATGTGGGACTTGACAGTGATACCTCTTGAACTGGCCTGTGGTTATTGCTTTATAAAATGCTGCTTGCTTAGCCACTTGGTGCATGCTTGGCATCCTTCCTTCTGACTATGTTCTTGTCACCTTTGTTTTCTTTGCTTGCCTATTTTCTCCCTCCCTATTTTTAGCCTCTCCATTTTCTAGGTCCCTTAGGCTTATACACTATGGAAGTGTTTATTCAATATGGTTACTGCTAATCATGAGCTGGAATCTTCGAGTTCGAGGTTCTTTTCAAGCCTAACCCACCTTCGTTACCTCATCCCCTTCTTGATGTGAACTACGAGACTTTTGATTAAAAGATAGAAGTTGCTTTCGATCATGGTTTTGGTTGTGTGAAGTCCCACATCAACAATACATGGGGTTTGAGATTGGTTCTTATACCTGGTGGCTTCTCCTACTCTTGAGCATGCTGTTGGGCTGGATACCGGGTTTAACATGGTATCGAAGTTGGGCCCCTGCCGCCTCATTCCATTCAAACGGGACAAGCTCTTATTCAAGAGGAGCATCTCTTATTCCTGCGCTTCGCGTGAGGGCGACTGTCAAGTCCCACATCTACAATACATGGAGTTTGAGATTGGTTCTTATACCTGGTGGGCTTCACCTACTCTAGAGCATGCTTTTGGGTTGGACACCAGGTTCAACATGGTATGTAATATCCTTGTTGTTGTTGTTTATTAAAAAATAAAAAATTAAATATTAAATGTAAAAAAAACTGGTTTGATTTTGTGGTTGCCAAAGACAGCCACAAACAAAAGGAAATGACACCTCTCATTTCCAAGAGGTGGAGTGTGAGCATGAATAGATAAATGGAGGGTGAGGTGGCATGTGAGAATGCTTACCCTGGACAGCTGTTTGAGGGAGAATCACTGGAGATACAGAAGGAATTACGAGATACCTCCAGCTGATAAGTTGTAGATGAATGAGAGAGGAAGAAAACCCAAGAAATAGAGATTGATTTGGAGACAAATTGAGGAAGTTATGAACCACCAAAGTCAGAAAACAAATCAGACTGTAGTGTGCGAAGTTGTGCGATGTAGCTGATTGAGGGAAAATTTGAGGAAAACTTAGGATGAATCTCATGAAAGACCAAACATAGAAGTTATAGAAGGGAGAGAAAGGAAGAGATTACAATCAATAGAAGGCATTTTTGTCCAGAATCGAAGAAGTTATGGGTCTTCAAAGTGAGATAAAAATCAGCTTTGTTTGTGTGTGTGTTCTTGATGGAAATTAGGGCTGAATTGATTATGTTATGATATGATTCTATGTTAAATGAAGTTATGGAGTTAGATAGGTGGAAACAAAGTGGGATCAAAGTGGTTTAAAGAGAATTTGAAGTGGAATTCAATAGGTAATGAGATAAGTTAGCATAAAATGCCTGTATAAGTGAAGAAGGAGAATTATTTCTGGGCATGCAAACCTGAAGAATGAAACTTGGAGTGTGGAAAGAGATGAAAAAAGGGTAGGTTTGATCCAAAAGTGATGAATAGTGACTGTAAATGTCGCTAAAAGTCTTAGTCTCTAATTGATTTCAATCTTTATTTTTGAAACATGATCTTAAGCTAGAATTTGGCCAAACACAAAAGAAAATTTCCTATTCTTTTTGAAAGATCTGCATACTGTAAAAGTTTGCGATTTTCTGAGTTTTTTAACAGTGTTAAATATATTTATCCTTAATATAGGATTTTAATTTTTTAAAAATATCAAATGAATGTATTTTAATCTAAATTTTTTACAACAACTTCATGCCGCTGAGGCACTTCAGTGTCTAAAATGTCATGACATTTAGAGGCTGATTAATATTTTTGACAAAATTGGTTATCTGGGTGGGGTTTCTGAACACAAAATTTATCAAATGACTTTTTAGTACAAAAATCAGTTTATATTATTTTTAAAAGGTATTTTAAGCCAATTAGGAGTGTTTATTGGTGCAGAAGTCTGCAGGGGGTGTTTAGGTAATTTTTCACACCCGTGACGAATCTTGTAAAAACTCATGGTTAAGTAGTAAGAAGTATAAAGAGTGAGGAAACTGAGTTTAGATGGGAACAAGATGAACGGCCGTATGGGTAATGCACCTTATGGGTTAGGGTAAATCCTGTTAATGGATTAGCCGTAGTAAGTGGGAGACATATAAGAGATAAGGGAGGGGGGAGTTAAGGGAGGGTATTTTTTGTATTTTAGGGTAGTCTAATGAGAAGAATTTTATTTGGGAAAAATTGCGTAAAATACCCCTGTGGTTTGGGGTTGTTGCAAAAAGACCCCTCCCGTTACAAAAATTGCAATAAGACACCTAAGGTTTAAAAAGTGTTACATCCGTCAACTCCCGTTACGGAATTAAGGAATTCCCTAAACTACCCCTGTATATAACCACATTGATCTCGTTTGTCAAACACTATACTTAAGACATTGATCTCGAATTCTCACCATCTCTCTCCTCAGCCCGTCACTTTCTAACAAGATCCCATAAACCGAATTGAAAGAATGTGAAATAATCTACAAGGAAGACACAAATCAGGAACAAAATCGAACATTAGTGTCATAAACTGAAGTATTTTGAACTGGTGGAAATCAAAGACGAAGTCGAACACGAAACTAAGTGCGATTCCAGGTAATTTTATTATTTTGAGAAATGCTTTTATGTTGAACTCGTGATTTTGACAAACGAAAGTATATTTAATTCGTGATATTAGGAAACGTTTCTATGCAATCTAGGGTTTCTGTGTTAATTTACGATTTTTTAAATTTCTAGGGTTTCTATGTAATCTAAGGTTTCGGCCTTGCCTAGGGATTTTGTGTATTATATGTTTCTGTCAATTCACATGCATGCAATCGATTGTCCTATTCTGTATTTAGTAAGTTATTCAGTTTGTTGTGTTGATTGCTTGTGGTCCCTCTGTCCCCCACCATATTGAACCTTACCCTATCATATTGAACCATATTGTTTCTTAATGATTCCACATGTTAAAAAGGTTGCTTTAGGTTAGACAAGTACTCTATTAAATTATTCCTTTGTTTTTCAATTGGCAGAATGTCAGGCAAAATCACCATTGAAATTCATCATGGGGGGGTTTTTACAGATCCACCCAATAGGTCTTGGACCGAAGACAAAGTAGAAAAGTTTGAATGTGACCCTGACTACCTTTCATACTGGGAGCTTCTAGATATGTGCTTGAGTTTAGGATTACCTGCTACTAGCACCATGACTTATAGGATACCTGGAAAGACATTTAACAATGGGTTGATGTTAATACTTGATGATAGGGGTTTAAATGATGCATTGTACCATTATCATGGTCACAATGTAGTCATATATGTTATAAGGGGCATGGATCCCATAGCAGTTGTAGATAATAATCCTCCCCACCTTACAATAGGAGATGGGTCTACACCTGTAGGTGATGGTGATGTGGAAATAGGGGATGGGGATGTTGTTGATGCTGGGCAAGGTACTCAGGGTGTTGAAGTTATTCATGTTGGGCAAAGTATTCAAGGACAATGTACTCAAGGTGAAGCTGCTGATCTTGGTCAAGGTACTCAGGGTGAAGCTACTCAGGGTGGTGAAGGTACTCAGGGTGTAGCTACTGAGGCTGGTCAAGGTACTCAAAGTGGTGTGACTGAGAATGTGTTGAACACTGGGGTTGGTGAACAAAATGTTGGTGGTGTGACTGAAGGTGTGTTAAACACTGGGGTTGGTGAACAAAATGCTGATGGTGGTGTGAATACTGAGGCTGGTGTCACTGAGAGTGTGTTGGACACTGGTGTTGGTGAACAAACAACTGATGGTGGTGTGAATGCTGAGGCTGGTGTCACTGAGAGTGTGTTGGACACTGGTGTTGGTGAACAAACAACTGATAGTGGTGTGAATGCTGAGGGTGAGCGAACTGCTGAGGGTGAAGGGACTGATGATGGTGGTGATGCTGATGATGGTGGTGCAGAGCTTGATGACCCTACAATTCCTGAGTTGGGTGAAGATTTAGAGGGGCCAGGAGATGATGACATATTTACCACTAACCCTAAGTAGAGGGGTCATAGCAATGATCCCCCTGAAGACTGGTATTCTGAGGGTGAGGAAGAGGATGATCTGAGGAGTGTTCATGACTCATAAGAAGATCAAGATGGAAATAGGTGGCCAGATTTTTGTGCTGATGACTTGAATCATAGGGATGGGCCAACATTGAAGGTTGGCTTGATGTTTCCAAATAGGGAGGTGCTTAAAGCTGCTGTTAAGGATTGGAGCATTAGACAGGGGTATGACTTTGACTACCAGCACAATGATAGCAAAAGGATTACCTGTGTTTGCAAATATGAGAACTGTGACTTTAGGGTTCATGCTTCTCCCATGCAGGGAACCACTACATGGCAAATCAAGACCTTAAACCAGATCACAGTTGTGGGAAGGACTACAATAACCATTTGATTAGTGTTAAGTATCTTGCACAGAGGTATAAGGATAAGTTAAGAGATGACCCCAACTGGAAGGTAGGGGCTATGAAGAAAGAAATTTATAGAGACATGTTTGCTAATGCAAGCAAGCATAAGATATATAGGGCAAAAAGGTTAGCTAGAGAACAACTAGAGGGGGACAGTAAGGCACAATTTGCAAGACTGTGGGATTATGGGGCAACATTGCAGAAGCACAACCCTGGCACATGTTTCAAAGTTGAGACAATTAGGCCAAGTCCAGATCTGGCACCTGTTTTCAAAAGGGTGTGTGTTAGATTTAAGGCATACAAAATTGGATTTTTGGCAGGCTGCAGGCCCTTTATTGGACTGGATGGTTGTCATCTAAAGGGCCTTTATGGTGGGCAATTGTTGTCTGCTGTGGCTAGGGATGGGAATGACAACATGTTCCCAGTTGCTGTAGCTGTTGTTGAGGCAGAAACCAGGGATAGTTGGTCTTGGTTTTTGACAGAACTGATTGATTATCTTGGGGGTAGTAAGAGCTTGGTATTTATTTCTGACAGACAGAAAGGTTTGGTGGAGTCATTTAAGGATCTCTTACCTACCACAGAGCACATATTTTGTATGAGGCACTTGTATGCAAATTTTAAAAAGAAATGGGGTGGTAAAGAGGTGAAGGACTATCTGTGGAATGCTGCTAGGGCAGGAACAATTAATGATTTCAATTATTGGATTGGGAAGCTAAGGAATTTAGATAAAGATGGCGAAATTATGAATTATTTAGAACCATTACATCCCAGTCAATGGTCAAGATCCCACTTCAGTACCCATGCCAAGTGTGATTCACTTGTGAATAATCTAAGTGAGTCATTTAATGCATACATTATGGAAGCAAGGGACTTGCCAATTGTTAGCATGCTTGATGGATAAGAAAAAATTTGATGAACAGATTGCAGATAAAGAAGAAAGGGATGGAGAAATATGAGGGTGTAATATGTCCTAATATTGTTAGAAAGTTGGAGTGTAATGTGGCAGAAGCTAGGAACTGTTTTGCAAGTTGGTCTGGTCAGCTGGAGTTTGAGGTGGAGCATTTTAATAAAACTAGGATTGTGAACTTGGCTGTAAGGACTTGTAATTGTAGGATGTGGGATCTCACTGGGATACCCTGCTGTCATGCTGTGGCTGCCATATTTGTGAACAGAGAGAGGCCTGAAGCATATGTAGACAATTACTATAGCAAGGATGTTTATTTGGGAGCTTATGGCAGTATGATACATCTTGTTCCAAGTGAGGATGCATGGGTGGTTAGTGGTTTGGATGCTTTGGTTCCACCTAGCTACAGAAGACCACCAGGCAGGCCCAAAAAGCTTAGGAGAAGAGGTGATGATGAGCCCAGAGATCCTGCTACAGTGGGCAGGAGCCAGAAGTATGTCACATGTGCAAGATGCTTGGAGAGGGGTCACAACGAAAGGTCATGCAAAGGACCAGTCCATCCACAGTCCAGACTTATAAGAGAACCTCATCAGGTGTGGCCCAGTCAAATTTTTGTTATCCTACTCTTTTAACATGCTCTGGGCCAAATAAAACTCTTGTGATTTGCTTAATGTGGGCCATGTTTTGTTTTTCTTATAGTTCAACACAAGCAAAGGAAAAGAAAAGACAGTGGACAGTACTGTCACTCCAGCCAAAAGGAAAAGGGTAATTTCTTAATCACATGTGCAATTTGGTAATGCAAAGCCTGTGTTTTTTTGTTGTGCTGTTATGTTTAGGGGACTGAGAGTCTGCATTAGAAAGGCACCCACTTTTATAACATTATTGCAAAGTCTACTCCTTGTGTTTTGCTCTGTTGTAAAAAGGCACCCACTGTTAAAACATTATTGCAAATAAACACCTTATGTGATTGCAAATAAACACCTTATGTGGTTGCAAATCAACACCTTGATAGTGTATTGTGTGCAAAGAGGCACCTAAAGTTTTACTTATGTCTCAACAAGCCATATGATATTTTGTTAATGTTTCAAAAAGCCACCTCAAGTTTAATTTGGATCAAGTTTCTTAATAATTTGGATCATGTATTCATATGGTTTTTTTTAATGTTAACTCTTTAGGGAAAAAGACTTCCCAATCCATCAGTAGCACATCCAACTTCTCCACAGCCACAACCAACTCCTCCACAGCCCACTCCTCCACAGCCAACTCCTCCACAGCCCACTCCTACACAGCCCACTCCTCCACAGCCAACTCCTCCACAGCCCACTCCTCCACAGCCAACTCCTCTACAGCCCACTCCCCCATGAAGGCCACATGGTGTCTCACAGCCAACTCATCCACCTAGGCTACAACATATTTCACAGCCCACTCCTCTACCTAGGCCACAACGTATTTCACAGCCCACTCCTCCACCTAGACCACAACCTATTTCACAGCCCACTCCTTTACCAAGGCCAGCTATTTCACAGCCAACTCATCCACCAAGACCACAAACAACTGGTTCACAGGTACAGATCAACTCCTACAAAGATTGATTATGATTTGGTGTTTGAAAAATGGTTTCTGAGAATATATGTCTTTCTATTTTGTTGCCATAGATAAGAGCTGCCTGGGTTCCACCTGGAGCTACAAGTCAGAGGCCCCCAACAGCTTCAGCCAATCTAAGGCCCCAAGGTAGCACTGGAGGAGTTGTCATGGCTGACACAACTAGAGGAAGGTCCATGTCAGCTGCTGCTTTGGGAAGGGGATCAAAAGCAGCCAAGGGTACTACATTAACAGCCAAAGCTGCTAAGAACATGAGTAAAGAACAGGTTGCAAGAGACAGGGGGTAGAAGTGAGTGTAGGAGTGATGATAGTGTTTTTGGACTATTTTGATAGGGGCAGAATGTGGTATATATAGGACCATTTTGTAAAACAGCAGCATTGTCCATTTTGTAGCAAAAACCTTGGGGCAGAATGTAGCATTGCCCATTGTCCATTGTGTATAGCAGTTGGAAATTAACATGTAATCTATGCTTTGGAATATTGTGGATAGCATTTTGGATTACAGTTAACTTTGGAAA
Organism: Escallonia herrerae; assembly: GCA_033070095.1. Classification (NCBI taxonomy): domain Eukaryota; kingdom Viridiplantae; phylum Streptophyta; class Magnoliopsida; order Escalloniales; family Escalloniaceae; genus Escallonia; species Escallonia herrerae. The sequence goes on along the minus strand of JAVXUP010000383.1, from coordinate 59,965 downwards.
TTTGATTAGTGTTGTGAGTACAGTTCAAAATGTTGTATACTTTTGTAGCCTAAACATTATACAAGCATAACCATTATGCATAAACATTAAATCTTCATAACAATGCCTCAAATAATTGATCATTGTAAATATTCATTTAAACAACATAAGAAAGGTACACATAAATTCCCCAATAATAAACAACTTCATAAACTTCACAATGGCTTCAATTCCTTCAAGTTTGGTAGCCAATTCATTACATCTACGGCCACAAATTTGATCACCTAAACCCATAGAGTTTCCCCCAATGCTTCCTCTCTTATCATCTTGGCTTGCATTATAGGGTTGACACCAAGCCCAGAAGTTGCATTCTCCTTTGTCACATACATAAAAAAGCTTCCCAAAGCTTGCTTTCTTCTCATCTTCAACAACTTTTATCTTAGCTCTCTTACCACAAGCACAAAGCTTCCATGAATATCTTATGTCAACCATATGCCCACGTTGAACAGATGAGCTTGAAGAAGACATTACCTAGCCATTGTGTCATTTCATCAAACACTTGGTGTGCAAAAACAAAACTAGCAGAACATTAAAAGAAAACAATTACTTTGAACACAAAACAGGGTCTCATACCTTCAATTTCCGTAATTTGTCAATTTGAGCTTAAAAATCAAGCCGAACAAAGTTCTTTGGCACCAATTTTCTGTGAGCATCCTTTCCTGCGTAGGGTTCTTGATTGTAATGGTTATATTGGTCCAAGGAGGTATCCAGGGGCAAAAATGACATTTAAAAAATTATTTAGCAGTGACACTTGCCACTCAGGCGCGTTTACCACAAACGCGGTTAAAACAGACGGATTTATTGATGGATGTAACACTTTTTAAACCTTAGGTGTCTTATTGCAATTTTGTAACGGGAGGGGTCTTTTTGCAACAACCCCAAACCACAGGGGTATTTTACGCAATATTCCCTTTTATTTGATAGGTGATTCCATTGCTGAGAAAATTTGGAAGCGAGGAGTTCATCGGCTATAAAGCCAACATGTAAGGATAGTGCGGTTCCGTTATGGTATCCGTTGTTTTGCTTGGCATACCATGTTGATGATGCTTGTGTTGAACTCTTATATATATGTTGGAATATCAGTTGATCTTGTGAACTGGTACTTCTTGTTGACTTGTACTGTTGAGGACTTAAGGTACAATGAATTCCCTTAGTCCGCCCAATAATGAGCCTGAGAGCGTGGTCGGGGACTTATGATCGAAAATACTCTCTAAGTCAGCTCCTTAATGAAAACCGTTCACTAATCTGGACAAGACTGAGATGAACACCCCGTATGAAGGGGCATCATTAAGTGGAAGGCCAGTGAAGTGAAGTAACTTGCGGTCAATGAAAAAGAGAGTAACTGACAAAAAGAGGATGAAGCACGCTAGAGTCTGTCGTGTCGAGTCAAGCATGCATTGCAATTGATTTTATTTGATGTGGTTGAATTTTTTTGTCTTGTTATTCCCATGATGATGGTTTGCTTTAGTGTTTTCTTTTACATTGCACTTGTATAGTCCATGAGTCTGTCCAAGTAGAAATGATGATGTGCTGTTGGGCTTGAGCCGCTCAGTCTAAAGAAAGGTGATGCAGCAAAATGGTTGTAAATGTTCGTTCTTGGCATTCTTAAATCCTTTGCCTTCGTTGAAAATTAATAATCGATTTTCCGATAGTTTCAAAAGGGTTGTACGTTGTACTCCTCGTACTATCATTTACTGGGCGATTTGCGCTCATTTCTTATTTTATGTATTTTTCAGGTATTAGGTTTGAACAAAAAGACCTCGGGTAAAGGTAAAGAGAAATTATGCTGAGGTTCTGTGAGGAAATATATAACGCCTCGATGATGTAAATTTGGTGTAAATATTAATTTGTGCTATGTTACGCAGTTTTTGCTGCAATACAATGTGTACTCAAGGAAATTTTTTGTAAGGACGTGTTGTGTCATTCCTCCATGATCTTAAGGTTCTAGTTGCTCTGTGTTGTATTTAAGGTTGTAACATTGACATGATTGACATCTCAGCTCCGGTGACGTCACGTGGGCTGGGGGTGTCACATGGTATCAGAGCTAGGCTCTCTACCGCCTCATTCAATCCAACGGGACCACCTCTTATTCAAAAGGAGCACTTCTTATCCCACGCTTTGCATGAGGGCGGGTGTCAAGTCCCACATGGATAATACATGGGATTTGAAATTGGTTCTTATCCCTGGTGAGCTCCTTCTACTTTTGAGCATACTTTTAGGTTGGACAACAGGTTCAAAATGGTATCTGAGCTAGGCCCCTGCCGCCCCATTCGATCCAACAGGACCACCTCTTATTCAAGAGGAGCACCTCTTATTATCACGCTTAACGTGAGGGCGGGTGTCAAGTCCCACATCGACAATACATGGGGTTTGAGATTGGTTCTTATACCTGGTGAGCTTCACCTACTCTTGAGCATACTTTTGGGTTGGACACCAGGTTGAACAGGTTGGACAAATGCTCTTGTCCTTCGTAGAAGAGGTCCTGCTATATGACACCCAGATTTTATAGTCACTTGCCTTGAGGATTTTGTCATCTCTGAATACCCCATTTAGATATAAATCCCTGATGTTCCTAAAAAAAAATTGAACGTAATTTGGTTTAAAATATTTTTGCTTTTGCTCGTAAGCTCAAATAGATTGGAAATCAGGCAATGAGAGAAAATAAGGGGTCTATTACTAGCAAGGATTCTAATTAATCCTTGGTGCCTAATAATAGTGACTGCATTCTGATCCTAAAAGATAAAAACAAAAAGTGGATTAATATCAGTTATGAAATTGCATCCTAACTCTTCCATGTTTGTGGCTTTCTAAGTCATGTCAAGCTAGTATGCCCTTATGGTGCAGAATGTGGTAAAATCCTTGTGAACGGAAGAAATTTAGCAATGATCAAGAACTTAGTCAAGCTATTAGCAACTCTTAGCAGTGCAATTTCATGATGATCCTGATTATCCAACGTACACTGGATCGTGGAGAGCATACAGGGTTTTTGATGCAAGAAAAGGAAAAAGAATAAAATTCCATGAATTAATTGGCGTCCGCTGTATCAGTTAATAATATGCGTTAATGCAAAATTGTCCGTGAACTATACACGATTTTACAAGAAACTTCCATTTATTTTCAAAAGTTGCAATCCTGCCCCTTCACATTACTAATATCATTATAAACTGTTCCCAAACGTGAGTTTCTTCCTAAAATTGCCCCTTTAAGTAAGCATGTGCTGTACATGCGCCTAAAATAAGGCTAATAATGTCACTTTAGGTACATATGTTTAAATTAACCAAAACTTTCTTTTTTGACCAGTTAAACAAACACACTAACAAAATCCTAGAAAAACCATCTACCCACACGAACAAATGCCTTCCACAGTTATCTCACCACTTCAGAATTCCCCACTAAAAGCCCACCTCATTTTACCCAATTTCAAACAAACCCAAAAATAAACCCCAGCCATATCCAAGCACAAAAAAGCACAAATCCTTGTAGTTTTTGTGACGCAATTCCTGCATATCAAAACCCGCTTTATTTTACCCATTTCCAAAAAAAACCTAGAAAAAACCCACATATCCAATCCTTCTCCATACACGAAAAAGTGCGTATGTAGACATACACACATACACGCACGCACACACACGCATGCACACGCACACGCGCGCGCGTCACACACACACACACACACTCACTCTCTCTCTCTCTCTCTCTTCCAGTGTGTCTATACATTTGTAATCAAACCCTACATACTCAATCCTTCTCCATACAGGAAAAAAATGCGTGCACACACACACACACACACTTTTATCCTTTGTGTCTATGCATTGATGAGTTCGGTCTCTAGAGACATACTCAGGGTTCTAGTCAAATGGGTTATCTTATCTCTCCGCTTGCAGCAAAGTTTACCTTTTTCTCATTGTCCCTAGTGACGTACAAACGGAAGCGGTGGTATGACTGTCACCGTTTCTCCTGCAGGCCCTGCCGTCCACCTTGATCCCGTACGGTGAGGATGACCCTTCTCTGACATGCTGTGCTTAGACACCAAGGGTGGACATAAGAGCATAGTTTTCCGTTTAAGAACCACTACTTTAGGCTCACTTTTTTGTTATTTGCATGGTAATGTTACTAATCTGGTCCAGGTCTACAACCTATTTGTTCAATTCAAGGCTAATCTCAGAGTCAATCTCGTAAGGTCTCTACCGTTTTTAATTTCAAGAGTGGTGGTTCATAAAATAAGTTGGAGGCCATTCACGGTGGTGATTTTGAGAAGGAGGGGCAAGGAATATGCCGAAAGTGGTGTCACAAGGGCGGGTTTCAAGGTTTTGAGCTATGAGGAGAAGCATGAGACATGAAGTGATTGATGGCACGCCGGTGAGGTAGTGGCAATGGTTGTGGTGGAGGTTGAGGAACGTTGGTGAGGCAGTGGCAATTTTACGCCTTTTAAATTGTCATGTGACATGCACATGATCAATTTTATAAAAAAAAATTAATGAGAAAGCGGATAGAAGGTTTAAATTAACTGAATAATTTTGCTACTGAGACTCTTTAGGCACGGAAAAAGAAAAAGAGACTTAGTAAGTTGGAACTGCGAACTTAAGGGACATGCATGTGATTACTCCTTTTTGAAAAGACCAAGAGTTGAGACAAGAACTGGATGTCCATTTAGACTTTGAAGGATTATCTTGAGCATAAATAGCCAGGGGGTAACATCCATGAATGGGGCTGGGCAGGTTTGGATGGGTTCATGGGCACAATTTTGAGAGGTGAAATATTTGACGCAGTGTAGCCCGACCCTAACTACAACCAAGCCCTTGCTCTCTCGCGATCCAACCCAGCCTGACCTTGACCCTGACCCTGGCCCATGTGGTACTTCTCTAATTTTCTTCACAACTTCAATAATAAAACTAAATTGAAAAAGGAAAAAATGATTTACGTACTAATTGTTAATTGTACGATAGCAGGTCTTGGTTAGAAAAGCACATTACCAAATTGGTAGCAAGTCTTTGTCAAACAAATATGGGAACGATTAGAAAATTCGCTTACACTCATTCATATTACGATAAAAAATATCTAAAAAAGCGGCTGAAATTCAATTCAAACTGCTAGACTGTTCAACATAACAATTTACAGATAATGAAGGTAAACCCGAAAGGAGATAATGAATCAAGAACTAGTGATTCACAACCGAAGTCTACGGCTTGCAACAACCCGAAGAGACCTCAACGCTTTACAGAATGGGAACTCTTAATACAGCAGCAGATAGGAAGAAAAAGAGGGGCATTCCAGCAGTTTTCCTCATTCCAAAATGCTTCTCTAAGTGAACCCTCACCGGAAATGACGGCGCATTAATAACCCGCCTCCCACTCTTGGTACAAGAGAATCGAAGCACTAAACAGAAGAAAAGGAGGCAAGCTTGTCCCATTGTGGAGTACTCATGATATGCTTCGTGACATCACGGGAAACTCACTACACATGGAATTGTTATGTATGTATATCTACATAATAGTGCAACGTACAACATAGTGATTCGTTTAACTTGAGGTAGCTAGAATGCATCACCTATGGCCAAAATAGGATCCGGGTGTTTTCTTCTTTCAGACTAGTGAGGATCCAATTGGATTTAGCATTTATTGAATGAACAAGTCTCCACAAGGTTCATATGAAAGGTAATTTCAAGGATTCCAGGACTAGAGTTCCTCAACTAGATATATGAGGAATAGCTACTTATGGTGTATGGAAAGACATGTACCTAGGATGAAGACTACTCTTGACTACTTTCTGGCTGTATTCCCTTCATTCGTAACCATCGTCAAGGACACCAACATCACCCTTTGTTCAGAAGCAGAATCTTGGTTTTCTAATTAAGATTTCTCCTCACCTTCATTTTACCTCCCTTCCCTGAGTTTGGTGCTGAGTGCCTCCACCTGCAGCAACCCTCCTGTATCTTTCAGACTCTCTACATGGTACCGTATACCACAATATACATATGCCATCTAATTTCTTTTGTCATGAGGTTGAATGCCTAGAAACAGCTCATGTAGCCGGTACAGGTATCTGTTGAACCTTGGACATGTGGATTTTGGTTAGATCGCACTTGTTGCCACCCGAATTCACGTACACACACAAATACAAAAACAACTCAGTATCTCTAATAGCAGGGAAGGAAAGCCCAACTGAGACGTTCATAAAATTATTGCAGGACTGGTATTTGCAGTGCAGCCATAATTGCAGGACTGAAAATTGCAGTGCAAAGTACATATTTTCAGCAACTAAATTAAGTCATGGGAGCAAAGAGATTAAGAGAAGAGACCCCCGATTGTTCATTCCTGATACGCTTAGGAATGCGCACGAGAGAGTGCGTTTATGTATGAATATTTTGTGTGGGGCACAGGCGTGCTAGAACCTGATGGGACCACGTGTGAAACACAAGTCTAAATATATTAAACGGTCTAGATGTAATCTGATTTCTCTCAAACAATCTATGAGGACTTAGAAATTTTAATGCTTTAGGATTTTTTTTTAGTGATTTTTATGTTACTGTGACTCCTCCCTAACCTACTCCTACTCTTAATCAAACCAAGCATAATAATACAAAGAATCTAGACAGTTTACTTTCATAGTTTTTGCAAACAAGCAACTTTATAGAAATCATTACACTCTAATTGTACAAAGCACTTGTTACAAAGATTGAGTACTGTTGGCACCGAAATTTTGAAAAAAATAAATAAATTAGTAGCCATTAATGAAGTATATTGGGTTGACAAGCAACCCCAATATTTTTGTTGGGAGCTTTTTCAAAAAACAAAGCCCAAGTTTTTGACATTTTCAAGTAGGCTCATGTATTCAGAACTCCACTAATATTGCAATTTTTAGACTAGAACATTTGGGAAGAAATAAAATACTCTTTGTGGTATTCCATGAAGATCGAAGGGCTAAATAACTATTAGATATGATAAAGCACAATATTACCATATGTGTTAGCATGTGGTAATTTTCCTTGAAGTGGTATACAAAACTTGAGGAGCCATTTCGGCAGAGGGGAGATCAGGGAAAAAGGGGGAGAAAGAGAGAAACAACAAAAAAAGAGAACGATTGAGTAGAAAGAGAGGAGAGGAAGAGAGAGAGAGAGAGAGAGAGAGAGAGAGAGAGAGAGAGAAGAAAAAAAAAGAAAGAAAGAAGACCAAAAGAAAAGAAACGGGGTCCAATCTTACCATTTTATTTTCTTCTCATATTACCTCATGTAATTTTTATTACATTTCACGATGTATCAAATTTCATACGAAATTGAGAGTTTCTTATATTTGTTTTTGTTGTTTCATTTATATTCCTTTAGTCGGAAGTTGTCGTAGATATAATTGAAAGTCGCTATCTAGCAAATTAGAAATATAAACCTACTTTAGGAAAATAAAAAAACATCGTCAGAGCGGGATTTAGTGCACAAGTTTTGCACTGATCAATAGGACAAAAAATGTGTCATTAAGTGCACTTTGGGAATTGTTTGGACGAGACAAACATTTGGTTTGATGGTACTAGTGTAGCGTAAGATACACATGTTTGCTTAAAGTAAAAGAAATTGTGATAACGTAAGGTATGAGATAGTTTGTGTTTGATGTTGAAGAGGGTTCATGGAGACAACATTTACGGCTTTTATAGAGTTATAATTATTGGGCCCTGCTCGATCCAATTTGGAGCTGCGACATGTTTTAAACATAACTGCATTGTTACTCTATTCATTCCAAGCTTCCGGGACAATCTAATTTGGAACTTCCACGTGTCTAAGCGTGCTTCTTATCCCATTCTGTTCATGTTAGGCTCCCTTGATTGATCTGACCTTGCCACGTGTTGAGGCTTGATAGAACCTCCTTTTACCTTCTTGACTACATTTTCATCCAACCCTCAACATATTTTTAGAACTCCTCATTTGATGACATGTATCATAGTGAACACTTTGGGCCTACGTGAAGGAGCCCTTTCCTAGTGTCCTGAATTTCCATGCATCATTTGGCGATTGATGTCTTTAATTTGATGGTATAATTTAATAGTCACTAACTTGTCTCACTTGTGCTAGGACTAATCGGCCTTACGTGAGGACTTGTTCTTTGCCCGATCTTTCACCCATTGGTGGCATGAAATGGTTTATGCTTTAGATGTAACAATACCAATATCTTAAAATTTTACTTGGTGCAAACAATCCCCCCATAATAGTGTGATTTTTTGCATCATGCTATTTTAACGATTTTAAGTGCCACGTCAGACTCCGCTACCACGTCAACTTACCCGTTGAAGTTTTGGTGTCATCCTTGATGCTTGGACAGAGTCCTCACTCGGTGTTTTCTTTATACAGGCTAGTCCTCGATCAGGGGGTAGAGTTGGTGGAGTGACCCTTAGGTCCGAAGAAACAAATGGCCAAAAAGAAGCTAGAAGCATGGTGGCCGCAAGCTCGCATGGAAGTAGTGAGGGGGTTTAGGTAGAGATCGGGGAGACCGCCAGGATGTGGAGGAATATTAAGACAATTTAGAGTTGTTAAAGTTTCAAATATACTAGAGAAAGTGTACAAGGTCATTGCAAGTTACGGAAGTTTACAGTGGAGTGGCACTATTTGAAGGCCAGTCAGGTGCGGCGACGTATGGTGGTCGACGATGATGGATTGCAGTGCTACGGATAGTTGTTTGGGGGCCAGCGACATAGGGCGGTTCAACCCCTTGGCTTCAAACGAGGTGATGAAGGTGGTGGCTAGAAGGGTGGCGGTGGTTGACAAAGGTGAGTGGTGGTGGCAGTCAACTGGATAACGACGAGATGCGGTGGTGATGGTTGTGGTGGTCGGCGATTAAAGATAGTTGTAGCAAGGGTGATGCTAGTAAAGAGAGGGGTGGCGATGATAATGGAGATCGGATGGGTGAATAGGGATTGGTTGGTATAATGAACAATTGGATGATGAATTCTACATCAGCGGCCGTAATTGAGCCACATGTAGGTTGGCCCCGCCCTAGTAAGTTTGACCCTGGCTCAACAAGAGAGTTGGTTAAACATATGGAGTTTTTACCCTAATTAATACATACTTAAAACTTAATTACCAATATACTCAATTTTAAAACTTATTTACCCCCATACCACACTTTTAAAAATCGCTGTTTGAAACCACGATTTCTAAGAAGAAATCGTTGTTTGCTGTTTGAAATAGCGATTTCTTCTTTATTTCTGCTGTAAAGTAGAAATCGCTGTTTGATTTCAAGATAAAAATAGCTATTTCAAATAACTATATTTTTACCTTGAAATCGTGGTTTCAAACACCGTTTTTTAAAAGTGTGGTATGCTGGTAAATAAGTTTAAAAAAGGAGTAAATTGGTAATTAAGTTTTAAAAATATATTAATTATGAAAAAAAACTCTAAAAATGCGGACCGGAATGGCAGAATTTTTTACTCGGCCCTAGTTTTAAAATCTAGGGGTAGCGTAGGTAGGCTGAGAAGGCTCAGGAGCCCAAGGACAGGGCTACTTGGTAGATAAGAATAAAATCTCTTCCTCACTGCAACCAAGATTCGAATAGCTAAAAATCAAAACTTTTGCCTCAAAAGTTCTTCTGCGAAGTGAGTCTCTAACCGTCAAAACTTAAGGCCCCGTACGTTTATGTTATTCTGTACTCAAATTTTACAATGATGGCAAAAATATGCTCTTTTTTTTATACTTTTATCATTTTGGATATTCATTTTGGATACAAAATCCAAATAGTAGCGAAAAAAGGGAATTCTAAGGTGTTTTCACCTTTTTCCGTCCTTTCCCGACAAAGTTGAATTCATGTCAGAGAGAAGTCACCCACGCCACTGTTACCCTTCTCCTCTGTGCATCTTTGTCCATCGTTACAGACGAAAGGTAGACCCTATCTCTCTTCAATTTCTCTCTTATTTTCAGATCCATTGCTTGGATCTGAAAACACCGTCTCACCCCATAGACCATGAAAGCTGCCCGTCGAGGTCTCACCGGAGATGGAGGAAATGAAATTGTTGATGGCGGTGACCGTCAAGGTCTCGCCGGAATCCACGACGAGATTGTCGCAGAAGGCGTTGGCAATCACATCGTCCTCCTTGGGAAAGTCGAGCAGGCCATCAATCACTGCCGAGATCTCGCCGGAATCCACGTCGGCAATCACATCGTCCTCCTTGGCAAATTTGCATCTAGCATTCTGGAGTTGAAATAGGATCTCTTCCTTCAAGCAGACTGGTTCGTGTTCTTGGACAACTACACTAGGTTCTGGAACGACTCAATCACGGACTCATCGTTCTTCGATGAAGTTGGTGTCGATCCAGTACGGGTACTCCGGTGAAGCCCCTCCCCTATTAGACACTCAAACCTCATCTTGGGGTGGCAGTAGATGGGGAAGATTTCCAGAGAGTGGGGGGGGGGGGTAGGGGAGGGTGTGGGGTGGGGTTGGAAAGGGCAGAGAGTAGGGGGCGGGGGAGGGTGTGGGTAGTGTATATTATAAATAATATAAGGATACAGTACAAAAATGAAAATGATATAAGTACATAAATCTGACAGAAAAAAGTAGTTAAAATGAATTGTGAAAATAATAAAAGTACAAGAATGAATTTTCTATCTGAATACTAAAATCTTGAAAACAAAAACAGAATACAAAACGGAAATACAAAAATTGTGTAAGCGTACGGGCCCAAAGGACTTGGCTATGAATTATCTCTCCATTATTCTTGTGCGAGAATTAACTTCTAATCTTATTTTGAGCCATCACCCTTTTCCAGAGTAAGTTTAACATCAGGCTAACTCAAGAGCAACCTGACAAGTGCAATGCTCCTTTCACTTCTGAAGCAATTTCCTGTGCTATTCATGAACAAGGCTTTCCCAGAGCCCCCAGCCTTGATGACGGCATAGCCTAATATTTTTAGAAAAAAATGGGAGCTGGCAAAAGGGTGATTTTACATAAGTTGCCCCATTTTTTTTTAAACTCAGCACATTCGCGTAAATAGAACAAAGGAAAAGAGCAAAAATCCTCCTCTTACTTCACCTTGCATTTTGATTCTATCCTAGCCCTTTTAGTGTTTATCAAATGGTCCTTGTAAAAATATTTAGTGTTCCAATAAGTTCAATTTGTCAAGTCCGTATTTAAATCCAATTAGGGAAGGAAGAAACGTAACTTCCATGGTGAGTCAATGGACATAATTGGCAAAACCTAACATCTCTTACCATCAACGTCTCCAGTGTCTCTCTCCACCAACAAACCGACCACAACCACGAAGAAGACCTCCAGCACTCGAGCCCTTTTCAGTTCATGACTGCCGCCATCACCCTCTCACTATCCACTGCCTTGAACCATGACGACATCGACGCTAGAGACAACCATCACCCCCATACCGTTGCCCTCTTACCATCATCATTGCCACCTCGTTAAGCATGCATCGTCGTCCCACTTCACCAACACCATCACCACCTCACCTCACCAACCCTACACCATCGCCTCTACCTGGCCTGCTTAGATTTGCTACCCATCACATCACCAACCCTACACTGCCACCTCCCCCGCTTAGATCTGTGCCCATCACCCCTTGCTTGAATCAGCTACCCACCACTTCCCCTGTTTGGATCGGCTGCCAACCACCATCATCACTACTACCTTTCATTCTTCTGCCCCATCAACTACCGACCAGACTCACCCACTATAGCCACCAACTATCTAAAACCACATCCTTTGACGGCGCTACCAGGGAATTGTTGGTTCCAAAAGAGGAAGGAGCTTGGTGGTTTTCCTTTTAAGCAAAGTTTTATTTTGCCTTTCTCCAATTAGATGTAACAAATAAAATTGAAAAAAAAGGACCGATTGAACATGGAATCTCATTACAAGGACCGTTAAAAAAATTGAAAGCAAAGGGACAAAATTCCAATCGACAAATGAGGAGGACCATTTTGTGCTATTTTCCCATCGAACAAATGTGGTGCTCATCCCCAAAACTTCTAGCCTGTTTTCCGTTTTTAGGTCCATCAATTTATGTAATAGTAATCAGTCATTGCCCATAGTTAAGCGAAAATACCCATCACTTCTTTTCTTTCCCAACTTTTTTAAACCATTGATGCTAGGTGCTTTGATTTGGGATAAATAATTCATTGATCCCAAGGTATCTGAGAGAAGGATGGTAATTAAAATAATTCTCCTAAAGAACATGTTATCACGAGAAATTTTTTTCTACCTAGAGAATATCAACATTTAAAAAATGCATCGACTTGGCTCATGTTGACTTGGATGATGCTAGGAAAAATGCCAAATATACGGTTGCATGGTGCTCGTGATTATTAAGAATATGTACTAAGTGAAATAAATTTAAATAGCTAAAAGTAAAGTTCAAATGTCACGTTCTCGACTTGCAGGCACACCTTGGCATACTAATCCAAAATATTTTTGCTTGCGGGAAACATACTACCAAAGGTTTACAAAATGTAACCTTAAAGGTATTCACACAATCCAAATCAAAGCACTTGCATTAACCATCAACTTTTGGTAACTGTGGCGGAAATTAGCCGTAACAAATTAGCATTCAAAACTGGTTCCCATATGCTACTGAAATTCATAAACTGCTAGTTAATGGACCTGTGCAAATGCACGTGATGTGAGTAACAGTGAACCTCTCTTGTAACCTAAAAAGCCACGAGAAAGCAAAGAAAGTTACAAAAGATAAGTTAGTTCAAACTACAAATAAATAACTCTTTATATATTGTCTTGACATTTTAAACATAACTGAGAATAAACAAAAAATTAATAGTGGGCCCTCTTTATGAGTACAAAATATATAGACCATGCTTACAACGAATCCTCCGACGTCTAATTTGATAGATGTGGCTCTCATGTGCTCGAGACATCGAATGTAAACTTTTGAAAGCAGTGATTCGAATCGGGGTAGGCTTTCTGACATCTAGCTTCCATAGGCATCTCGTTACGCTCTCTTGTTGTATTGCCATATAGCGTATATTGAAGGTTGGCGTAGGAATTGCTTATTCTGCGGCGTAGCGGTTGAGTCCTACATTGCATGTCTTTAAACCACGACCTAAGGTTTCTACCTAATGCATTTAAATTGTAAGAGCTGTTAAGGCTAAAATAAAACTATTAAGGCTAAGTGGAAACTCTAAGCACTTGCTTAGCTATTAATCTCTTTTATATCAGCTTAATTACCCGAAATAGAAAAAGAAGGAGGGCAGTAAGATCGTGCACATGCACACACATGTAGGTAATCAATAACATACAATTGAGTCAGAAATGCAACATATAGAATCAAAGATTCTTTAGCACAACACATATTCTCATTTGGAAGTATTGACCTAACAAAGATTAAATTAAAGTCAAAAAAACTTATTTCAATAACTAAACCAATCGAATTCCAAACAAACACATAATATTTGAGTGTGAAGCATGTTAAACTAAGCATGCGAAGGTCCTAGGTTCAAAGGTTGCATACCAGTAGCAATTGACATCTATACTATTTGTTATGAGAACATCATTTTTGGTGTAATACTCTTTTGGTATTACATTGAAAATGACTTTGGCGCTGACACATGTTCATTACGAGGACAAAATTGTAAATAACATACAAATAAGTTAGTCATACGTATCCAAAAATAAGTTAGCAAAATATTATTATCGTATCAAACTTGACCTTTAATTTTTTTAACTATATTTTCTAATGAATTTTAACTTGTAAAAATTAAGCATATTTTTATAGGTAGTTACTTACCAATTAAGATTTTTATTCTATTTCACTTTTTAAATATTTTCTTGGAATGCCACTTGTCACCATTGTAAATAGATAGTTATGTAACACTAAAAAAATATTTTACGATTTTACCCTCATTTTAGACACGTGTCGTCACTAGAATCACTTTCAGTGTAACACCAAAATGAAAAATACAACTACCCACTCTCCATAAAACCATTACTTACAAACACCCATTTTTGTAGTTTACTACCCATTTTTTGTTCTACATTTTCCTTCTCTTTCAAATATGAAGAAATTCAAATTACAATCTACCTATTGTATTTGTAAGCGATAGTGGGTAAGCAGATTGTCTCAAAATACATTACCCATAATTTGTAATGACAAAATCGCATACGGAATGCGTGTGTGCTGCATCTCGTATCATATAATGTCATCACGTTAACTTAAGCATGTGTAGATTTTATATACTAGTTCAATTCAAGGGGTTGGATAGATATCGAAATATCTCAAAAGCATAAGAGCGACAAAGTATCAACGCTTTGCATTTCAAGTAGGATAGATCAAATTTCAAAGAATTACTCAATAGACTTAAAACGAAGCAGACAAAACGGTTAATTGAATGAAAGTTGTATCGCTTGAATTCAAATTCGCACGAGCTTCTTAAGACTAAATAAAAAGATTTGGAGTAAAAAAGACACATTATGTGACGGTCAATATAAGATCACCGCGTGGTGGCAGCATATCAAAATGGGTAAAAAAAAGAAAAAAAGGACACTACTGGGACATACACAACCTTCCAAATTCTTGATTGATAATAATAAAAATGATACATGCAGTTAAAAAAGAAAAATCCAAGTTTTTGTGGTAGACGGGAGAGAAACCAATGTAAACAGATAATCAGGATTCAAGAATCCAAAAGAAGTTTAAGCGCAAAAAATAGTGACGAATTCATGTTAAGTCAGTCAATTAAAGAACGGAAACAAAGAAGATGCAAATTGACACAGAGAATGCAAAACTAAGGTAGCGTTTGAAATCACTTTGATTTCCTATTTCCAAAAAAAAAAAAAGAAGAAACCCCAAAAGCAGTTTAATTTTTATTTTTTACAACAACAAATAGGTGTTTGATTACCCAATTTTTATTTTGAGTTTTTTTCTTTTGGATGTTCGATTACCCAATTTTATTTTGAGTTTTTTCTTTGGTGGTAGTTTGCGATGGCAGTCGTAGGTGTTCTGTGGCAGGCTGGAGGTGGCTACTGGCGGCCGGCGATATCTCGGGTGGCGGTGGAGTCAAAATTGTTAGGGGTCATACATTAAATATCAATTTTTTTAATTATTAAAAGAATATGAAAATTGAAATATCTCAAAATTATAGACAAAAGCGTATATGGTTTTCAAATAAAAAATCAACTACGGCTGAGATTGGTCCAAATGTGTGATCCAACGGCCCTGGGCCCGCCTGAAAAATAAGCGGCGCACTGTAAGGGGTCCTCTTTCTTGGAGGGTTTTGATATGAAATATCTGGACCATGTTTTGTATGGACAAAATAAAAGAAAATTGATTGGATAATGAGGAGCAACCTCAAAGAAGAAAGTTTCTTTTTTTTTTCCTTAAAGATAAGTCAAAAATTATATACGAGGATAAGTTTTGTGACCGAATATACATGGAGTCAAAAAAGAAAAGACAAGCTAAATGGATGACGTTCTCGTCCAAGTGAACAACCAAAAGAAAGCAAGATAAAATTTTAAACTATTTGTGCCTTTTTTCCCCTATGGAGAGCACTAATTATAGATAAACAAATAATCAACTACAAACAAAATAAACCTAATTAAAGCAAGATAACACTAACTAAATAGATAAACACCAAAATAAAACAGCCTATCAGAAAATAGCATCATACTGCCGATCTAGACTCGTCAACCATAGCCCAGACACTTGTCACAATCGCCTGCAACGTTGTCTCAATTCCCATGCAATGTCGCGCCGAAATCTCCACCTTCTCCGGTCAAACCACCTTTTGCCGAGCCTCACAAATGGTTTTGAAGCCGAGCCTTTCTAAGCAACTCTCCATTAGACCAAGATCCCATCTCCATCGGACTAAGACACCACTGGGAACACCCCTACCCAAGACCCTATCAGACCACCGGCAGCCACCGACGCTACCACGCTGCCCTTGCAACTGCCATGACGGCTTTCGTCCAGCATCAAAAGTGTGAGGAAGTCTGTAAAGAAATTGGGCTTCGGTCGACAACTCCAAATTCAGTTCTTATCGATACACAGAAAAAAGTTTCGACGAAATAAAAAATCCAAACTACACGTGCAACAACACCCTCGCCAATCTCAACCAACAAGACCTAGGGCAAGGGGAAGAGGGATCAACTAGGGGGGAAGGGGGAAGAAAAAACCCTAAATGAAAAAGCCTTGCGTAGACTCTCCAATCATTCTCCAACCCACAGCAGAGCTGCACCCAGTATGCCAATGGAGAAACCAAAGCTTGCCCGAAAGCCTTCACAACCAAAAGAAGGATCGCCCAACAGACGTCGACGGCTGAATCCTCATTAAAACGTAAACCTATCTCTGAGCGCCGAACACCACACCTGTTAGAGTGAGACCGTCGTAGCGGTGACAGTCGTCCACCTCACCGCAACTAGTAAGATCCCAAAGAAACAAAGCCAACAGACACACAAACACCTATTCTACCACGCCACCACCTACTGGGGACTGGCAATGATGGCGGAGCCAGAAAATTGAGATTCTTACTAGGGAGAGAGGATAAAGGCGCCAAAATCACCTCAATCGCAAGAGAAAGTAAAACAATAAAATGGTAATACATGAATTATTTTTTTCTTTTACTTGAGTTGTAAAAAAATTACTGCAACTCCTATATAGTACGACAATTAATTATCATTAAATATCTTTTGTGACTTTGCTGTTAACACTTTAAGTGAGAATTCATAATAACTCTTTGTTAACGTAACTAAAAAAAAAAAACTACTAAAAATATTTAATGATAATTAATTGTCACTATATGAAGAGTTATATCTATCTTCCCAACACGAATAGCACCTAAAAATTTTCTGAAATACATAATGAGCAGCAGCCTTCGCTAACGAGAGGAAGGCCACAAAAGCCGGGAGCTTAACCCTTCTATATACAAGAGGAACCACAATATTTCTGCATAGAAGCACTATATACATATGTGCATTCTTGTTCTAGCAGGAAGCATCATGTATGAGCATCTCTAAATACACACACGTATCAAAATCGAAGGCTCATACACAACAAGTAGAATGAACCATTGCTTGGTACGTACACCAGACGCTGCTTGTGCTAAGCAATCTCCCTCCAAGAACTAATCCTCATTGGCGTGTACCAACGTCGTTATTTACTTACCTATCTTCACATAACCGGTACAGTCTATCAAGCTTTTTCAGCTGCCGCCTTACTCTACCAGAAACGGTCCTTGTTCACGCTCAAGTACCCAGACATTACCTTTCCTCCAGTGTTCCTCATGCCATCTATGAGAAAGCACCATGTAGAACCCAATGCTCCAATGAAGAAGTCCGCCTCAGCGGCCATCAAGAAATTGACCAGAGGGTAATTGGTGCTGGTCTCCCGGCCCAGACTGGCTTCGTAAGTTGCCATTGTCGTGTTTCCTACTTGGCGTTTCACATTTGTGTAGTAAAATTTCCAATGTGGGTACGATCTGGATTTGTCTATAACGTCCTGAAAATGAGTGAACTTCATCCATAAGGCCAAATGTACATGTGTAAACCGCCCCTATACTCTTAAGAAATTTTAGGAGATGCTAGAGAATCATCTTACCTGCATTTCAGTGGAGAGCCAGATGGTTTTAAGATGAGGAAAGCGCTTTCTCAAACGTGTGGCAAGACGCATGTATTCTGCAAATTCGACTACGGTCATTTCACATGCCTTGTCTCCCATTCTTACGTGCATGCTTAGCAATGGTTGAGGGATCCAAGGTTTGTGATTTGACCATACAAATTTTTCCATATCGGATTTAGATAACTTTGTAACATCCTGCAAAGAGAAAATTCTTAATGGGCCATTTCATCCGAATGAGTTGATCTGATCCATATATTATGATCGGTTATATCATTCTATACCTATGGCTGTGGGCTTCAAACTTTGCCACCACCTAGCAGAAATACTCGAGCCGGTATGCATAACAAGCCAACACATTGCAAGCTCACACATGCACACAAGGAGATATGCAAAGAGAAAATTCTAAATGGGCCATTTCATCCGAATGACTTGATCTGATCCATGTATTATGATCGGTTATATCATGCTATACCTATGGCTGTGGGCTTCAAACTTTGCCACCACCTAGCAGAATACTCGAGCCGGTATGCATAACAAGCCAACACATTGCAAGCTCACACATGCACACAAGGAGATATGCAAAGAGAAAATTCTAAATGGGCCATTTCATCCGAATGACTTGATCTGATCCATGTATTATGATCGGTTATATCATGCTATACCTATGGCTGTGGGCTTCAAACTTTGCCACCACCAAGCAGAAATACTCGAGCCGGTATGCATAACAAGCCAACACATTGCAAGCTCACACATGCACACAAGGAGATATGCAATTTTAAAATTTCTGAAATCTCACACCTAAACGCGTAAGCTTAATAGTTTCTTGTACATATAGCAATATGAATGATGGATCATTTGGTAAATATACTGCGCAGAAATAAAGAAGTACCAAATATAATCATATTTCTAGAAAAGGATCCAAAAGAAAAAGTCTTGAGCATTGCCATCGTGTTTACTACAACGTTTTAGGTGTCTGTACAGGGGTTGGACTCTACAAGCAAGGGCATAGCTGTAAATTCTGTGGATTTTCTTTTCATTGTGTCAAGCCGTTATTGTAGGAGGGAGCATTGCAAAATCTGACTTGTACAGTGGATTCAAAGTTCTCTCAGATCTGTGTTATTGTGTGTAATTGATTCAGTTTAACTTAACATCTATTATGCGATTGTGTTCGTGACATTTAATCCCTAAAAACAGTCATTTCCATATAAATTTTCTAGAAAAAGCCAGTTCAAGCGAGTTCATTCTCATACAACAAACAAACCCCCATTTAACTACAAACTCAGAGCCTAAGACCATTAGAATACTTTGCAAAGAACGAAAAGAATCACTTGTATAGGACTACTTTATTTTAAGCTCAGAAATAAACAATATGACGTGAATGAAGGAGCAAAAAAAAATTGAAAGATGCATTCAAATGCCCCAAAATGGCAGAACCTTGACTTGGTGTAACCAGTAAGTAGTCTTGCGAGGTCCTTGGCTTGGTCAATCTAGTCCAAACATATATGCCATGATTCCTTACTACGACAGGGTACAAATATCTGAATTTGGTTTTTTAGAAGCTTCTTTTAAAAGTAAAGGAGAAGATGGAGATGACATAATATTCTGAATTTCATGACTACGTACGGTAACAACTCCATTTCTATTACCATTTTCTACCATTGAAACAGGGGATGGATTCTAAATTGACAAACCTCCAGGGAATCTTCAACAGGGGTTGTAAGAACCATTTCAGCAGCTTCCCATCCAAAGGCTGCGTGCCGTGCAAAATTAAGTAAGCTGCAGGTATACTCAGTCTGAAACCTCATTAGGTAACGCACTGCCTGAAAATGGTTTTGCAGACAAATCAATCAAGCAATCTTCATTCTGTCCGACCGACCATTTCATCCCATAAACAACAGGTGAAGATGGTTTGCAGAAAAGTTCAAGAGTGACACTTTTCAAGGAGAGTTTTTGATCTAAACTATATAAATCCAACACTAGAAAGCTGACTTCTGAGGCCCTCAGCTCTGTCATCTAACCAGAGAGAGTTGCCTCGTCTGCTTACATACTGACTTGTTTAACGATACTAACAATCATCAAGAGTTTTACTCTCTGAATGGTACCTTTTCATACCAAGTTGCCAGTAGGAACAAAGAGGATTTATATTTCAGATGACGTGATATCTATGATCTAGGAGTACGACGGCAAAATGTTGCTCCTTTTATCCACGTGAGATGGTAGTAGGAATTCACTCGTGCTTTGCTGTCTTTTGTTTTTTATTTAATTATTATATATGCTTGGGGTAGATTCGCCGAACACAAGAGACCTTAACCTGCTGTTCCTAGAAATGCAGATATATCTCATGCCCAGAAAAAGCTCGACTCAAACTCAGAAACTCGAAGAAATCTTTCACTGCAAGATGAATCTTTTAGTTCACCTGAGCACGCCACCACCTCCTATCCATTTCACGATGGTAAGCAACAATCTTCCCATTTACTTCTGTTGTTGGCTGTAAATAACTCCAAGGACTTCCCCAGACCCTGTAATACGATTTTGACATGAGTTCAAGAAAAATCATAGCCGCTTCATACCACTGCATAATTCAATAGAGAATTGTAAATTATGCAGCAGCTTGCCTAGGAACCTGTCCAGTCCATATTGTCTTTGATGTATAATTATCTTTTCCGGTTACAATTCCCTTATCCCATGCTTCTTTTTCCTTCAAGAGCTCAAAGGCACGGTCTCGGCATTCTTGGGATGTCTCTGGAAAGAAATAGCAAGACCAACTAGCACGTGATGGGCCTAAAGACAGAAAGACATTAAAGGTTAACTGTAATGGTCCAAAAACTTTGTACAACGTTTTCTTTAGCAGTAGATGTGACATCTGGATATTTCCCTTTCAATATTTAGCCCAACAAGATATACTAGTCACTTAGTATCATAGACTACGCTCATTCGCCGAGGGCTATGGCTGTACTGGTGAATGATCAGCAATGCTTGTTACTGCTAGTAATTTCTGTCATCATTATTTTATTTAACTGTGGAATACCTCTGTCTCAGAGCTTTCTGTTGCGTACCTAAACAAATTCATTATCAATAAACAAAAAGAAAAAGCCAATCCACAACCTTTTTGTTTATTCATGCCTCCTTTTTTCTGACATCTGGATATTACTAGACAAAGGTATGTATATAATTTTGCAAGAATAAGGTATACTGAAAGTTATTTGATAGGTTGAGACTTTCTTTCACCATTTGAGTTCCACAGAAAGGAAATTAACTATACTGACATGCTTAAGCAAAGAGAGTTTTGGGAATTCAAAGAACATTGGAGCTTAACTGACACTTCAGATTGCTTTTATTCTTATTTACCAAAGAAGATATTAAACCACCCGTGATAATATCTATCTTGCCATAAGTTGTACCTTTACAACCATCATGGTCAGCACGATTGTAGTAGTTTGTAACAAGTACCCTTTTCTCATTAATTGCAATAGCAAGAAGACCACACATGCCAGCAAGCTGGGCTCCAATACCAAAACCTGGAATTCTCTCCCAGTCAACTACAAGGAACCTTACACTAGGATCGCTGCAGTTTAAGGGATGCTGATGGACCCATATGTCACGCTGCACTTTTCTAGTTAATGGATAGTTTTCTTCATCTGATCCTGTGATCTGCAAAAGCGCATAGAGTCTAAAGCATTGTTCAGTAGCAAAGATAGAAAAAAGAGAACCACGAGTACTTCGGATTATTAAAGAAGCACTATACACACAAACAGCTGGAGCGGAGACTCACGAGGAATTATGCATAAATTTTATACTTCTATTTAGTGGAAGCAATCAGTGGTTAAATCTTACCTCCCCCACCTAAAAGCTAAATATGTTTAATAAGAGAGGAATTGGCAATTCACAAAAAAGAATTTCAGCTCCCCTTCTTAAGTGGACTTTGAGAATGTACTTTCTCATAGAATAAACAGGGTGTATACCATGTGACATCCAGCTTAGTAAGCCAAAGAAAGATGCAAGTTTAGCAAGTAAATACTGCATTTCTTTTACCTTACATTGAGTCGAAGTTTTAAGAAAATCGTTCTCTGTCCTTCCTTTCATGGAAATGAAAATTGCCTTTTTTCTTCTACTCTACCAGGAGTCTTCTTTGCTGGTTGAGGTGGTTCTAGTTGGTACTTGTTCGTCTTTATGAGATCTTATTACTTTCTCTCATACACAATTTGTTGGTGAACAACCAACCACAACTCTCTATAGTTCAAAACACTACCCATCTACTCCACTATGCAGCACGGAAAATAAAAAGCCAGCAGTGGTATGTTAGGAATGCTAAGAATTTGTGCTATTGGTTCCATCAATTTGTTCTTGGAATTGGACGAGGGTAGGAACTCTAGTGTTAGGAAATTTGTGTCCGACTTTTATATGCAGAAAAATAATCTCCAGTCTACATAATTACTTGTATTTGCAGATAGGAAAACACGCGAAACCGCATTTACAGTTTAGCTCGATCCTGAGACGCATAATAGCTACATCCCAGAAGGTTTAAATGAAAGACAATATCAAATAGACACATACCCAAGGAGGATAAGCACCTTCAGATAAGTCCCGGTGACCATGATAGCTCAGCTGCTCATCGTCTACAGACAATGGGAACTTATCTAACATTCCCTTCCAAAGTGTCCAAGGAGGCAATCTCCCATTTTTGACATGTTTGTCAAGATGTTGATTCACTTCCACACTCAGCTTGCAGTTGTCCAAATGAGGAGGTTTAGGTACATCGAACCTTTCAAGTCCTCTGTTCTGTGACAGCTGACCATCCTCATCCATCGATTTATTTAGTACGTTGCTCCAAATTGCATACAATGCTTGAATTTTTTCTTCAAAACTGAGTTTGAAACTGTTCTCCGAATATACTAATTTTTCTACTTCTTTTGGTTTAGAATTGCATTTTCCAGCTGCAGTTGTATCTGCAAGATAAAAGTAATAAATGCTTAAAACAAAGGAGGGATATTAGAAAGAATGGAATTAATCAGTGCCTAACTTTTCAAAGTGACTTTTGGACACCCAAAAAGGAAAGGTGGAGAGTTTGTTTAGAAGAGACATTGGGAACCCCTCAGTAAGTAGAGACTTCAGTGTCTTCAAGGCAAATTTTGCTGCCACAATCATTTATAATGGTTTGCAATGTCTTATCTGCTATTGCAAGAGTAATAACTACTCATCCTTCAGTAAAGAAAATCTCCATCACATGATTTGTTCACAACTGGATTTCACGTTCAAAGAAACATTTTTTTTTCCAGAAATTAGTCTAGCAATATTTAAATCCAAGGGCACCCTCCATCATGCATTTTGACTGGAAATTTTGACGTTAAATCCCGATTGCAGCTCGGTATATGGCACGATTTATTTTTTATTTTCAAACGGCGAAGTCATTCTAACAATGGTTTGTAGTTTGTTGATGCTAACTCTGTCCTTCATCAATTCAAAAGATTCCTAGATTCAGTCAGAACATCATCAGTAGGGGCCAGAAAGGGGATGTTGAAAAAATCAATCATTTCTAAGTTGAAATCGAAAAATGCTTAGTCGTTGAGTCTTGACTCCCCTGCATCTTGTTTGTTTTCTTTCTTGATGCTCATGTCAGGGGAGGTTAATAATAAAAAAAAATGAAAACGGAAAGCCTTGCCGATGGGGCAAATGGCTTGTCCAGCGGTGAAGTCATTCCTAGATTCACAACTGAACTTTTTCGAATGCGCTATATTTGCCATGCGAGAACGTAAAACAAAGAAGAAGTTGAACCAAGGATTTTGAAGATAGCGTCGATGGGAAGTGTGTGGTTGAGGAGAACACCTGAATGTAGTTATTATAATTGGGCAACTTTGTGTAAAGTTCAATCAAGAAGTGAATAATGACCATTTGTATGAGAAGTTATTCTAACTTTATGTTGCTTCACAAACACTCTTTACATTCAGTAATCACCGAGTTTGACTCATAAATTATTTGCCTGCGTATTGACTAGACTTTCAAAGTTTCTGAATTGCACAGACACACGGTAAAATCATGAGTTTCATTTGATTTCCCGGAGTCTATAACTTTCCTATAAATTCAACAACAAACGAAAAAACCCATAAATCTCTTCAAATATGTCCCCAGAAGCGTTTTCTCATCTTTGTTAAGAACAGAGAAAGCAGAAAACAAGTACAGTTCTCCATAGTGGTTTACCAGAAACATGCATATAAAAAATCCAGAACAAAATGATGTATAAATACTTTGCAAGTAATGGCGAGATAAACTGGAAAATTCCACTTACTGATGAACTTTGAGCTCAAATTGGGTGTAGAAATTCCAGACGAAAACGTCGAAAACGAAATACCGCCAAACTCAAATGTGCCAAGTGAGGTAAGAGCAGCCAGAAAGACAGAGGTAAGGCAAACTCCACACAGAAAACCCACCACACAGATTTGACATGGGAATGAGTTACCCATTTGAAGAGCCTTCTGTGAAACAACTCTCTCAAGAGACTTCTGGCTGTTCAAAGGCTCCATATCCTTTCCACAAACGTTCATAATTCAACTGGATTCAACCTCAAAGCAGTCACTTCAGATATTGGATGATCTTCCAACTAACACCAAACCACAATCACATGAAAATATCATGTAAAGATGAAAACCCACAATCCAGAAACCTCAACCAACCATTACATAAGTGGCCCTTCAAAAGTTACGGTGAGTCGGTTCCACTGTCCTTTCACCTGCAACCTAAATGAGAAGGCCAATCATAAAGAGAGATAAGAAGGTTAAACATACACTAGTGAGTATAATTTTTGCAAACCCGTGAGTACAAGAAATGATGAAAGTTGCTGCAATTGCAGATAGGAAAAGTTGCCTTGAAACTTCAGGGCCCGATTACAAGAATATGACAGGGAAATAAAGTAACATGGGAAAAGGAAAGGCAACTAACAGATGGGTGTCACCAGAAACATGCAGAGAGACACTTGTACTAGGATTTCTCAATTAAAAACTGCAATATAATTGGGATAAGAAAGGCACCCACAAAAGTAGCCTCGTTTAGAAATAGAATTTTGTATCCCAGAAGATTAAAACAAAAACAAAAACAAAAAAAAAAGGTGGTCTGACCGGCAAAGAACAAAAGAGAAAATCACACTGGGGGGGGGGGCACTGGGAACTAACCAGAGAACATTAATTCAGGTGCCTCAAGAAACGCAGAGACAAATCATCCCCTGAACAGTCATTCAGTTCACAGTTATTCCTGCCCCTCTCCCTCAACTGTACTCTCCTCTCTCACACGCGCAAAAACACACACAGATACACACAGCGAACAAGCTCAGTGACTGAAAAATGGAAAAGCTAACAGTCTTGTCTTAGCAGAAAGTGAGACCAATAAACCATGGCACCTGTAGGTGAAGGTGGGGTGTGATCTTTCACTTTCCAAGAGGGGGCCACTTGGTGACTCCTTTCTCCATCAGTGCCCGGCTGGCCCTTCTCCTAAAACCTGTGCAAGCAAAGCTAGATCACTACTGGTACAGTCCATACTGAGGTTGGTATACTTTGGGAACCAGCGGATAAGCACTACTGAGTTTTATTTCTCCGATGTTAGTTGAGGGAGATGCTGTTGTTGCGTTTTGATGATGATAGAAAGGTACACGTGTCAAACTGTCCGCGCGGCCACCTATTTTCAGAGTCTTTTCTGTTTAGAAAAACAAATATACTACAGCAAAAATAAATTTCATTTTTTGTTTTGTGGCCCCAGAGTTGGATGGTGTCACACCAACTATATTTTCAACTATTAACTAACAATTGATTGATTCTCCCGTCTGCCTATACTACTGTTCTATTTTTAATTTAGACTCTCAATAATCGTGCGGTGTTACATTTTTCGCGTATCATATTTGATAAAAAAAAATAAAAAATTCAGTTAAACGTATTAAGTATATCAGAGATCATTTAAGCCTAGGCTTCACATAAGGAGGTAACCTCCCCTTTCACTAAATTTATCGTGCAGGTGACGACGGTTGATCACATGTCTTTTAGTGTTGAGAAACTTCACAAATATATTTTACATTTTTATCTTTCAAAAAGTTGCGCGTCCTCTTTAGCAACAAAAAAGAAAAAAAAGAAAGGAAGAAGGAAAACAATTTCACTTGTGTTTTTAAAGGAACTCTTGTAGACAAAAAAAGGGGCATTAAAATCTCTCTATCATTGGCTGTCATGTTAGACTTAGATATTTGTTGTTTGCAGTCATATTGTTGTTATTCTCTAAGGATCGAGGGCGCTCCTGATCTCTCATTGTTGAGGTTGTTTCTGACAATTAAAGACAGGGCATAGAGGTGTCAAATGGGCCGGGCTTGGGTCGGCCCAGCCCAAGCCCATCGGGCCTCCAGCAAATGGGCCGGGGCCGGTCCAAGGGGGCTGTCAAATGGGCCGGGCCTGATTTTGGGGATATCTGGGCCCGGTCCAAGCCCAGGCCCTAGGCCCAACATTTAGGGCCGGGCCCGGGCCCAATTTTAAATTTTTTTTTTTTGGCATTTTCTTGTTATTCAAGGTAAGGATTTTAATTATGGTAATTTGTTATTATTGTTTAAGCAAATTGTACTCTAGGGAAAGATTAGTAGATTGCACATAAATTGAATTAATATCCAAAGAACATATTCCAAAAGGAAAATATTAGTAGATTGCACCATCAAAGTCAAACTAATGTTCAAAATACATTGTACATCACCGAACATAATAATAACGTTCTAATAAGAAGTCATATTAAAAATGCATGTAGCCAAAGTTTGAAACTTCAAAGCATGTTCAGAGCATCTTGGTCCAAACATTCATAGAGCACTCAATAAATCCAGTTACTGTTCACTGCAAAAAGTCATGAAGAAAATAACAAATTAAAATCGATGGATACAAGCTGCCTAAAATCAGCCACTTACTCCGGTTAGTCCACTTGATCAAACTGTTGTATTGACTGCCAAATCTTGCTGACAATTGTCAACCTTTTAGATATTACAAATAGTCCTATATTTGGCCAATTCTTTAGATTTTTGGCCTTGTCTAATGCTCCGTAATCTTCTTCTTTTTTAGACTTTGGGCTGAAAATTAAGCAGACAAGTTAGCTGTTAAACGATGATGGTAGTAGACCTCTTTGGGTTGGTTTCCTTGCTTCAATGAAGCCAATTTTAGTGTTTTTACATTTTGTTCTTGCTATTTCATCTTCAACACCTAAACGTGAGCAAATAACGAATAAGCAAGTATCAAACCTTTGTGATTATGATTGCTGATATTGTGAGATCAGTTTAAGCTGAATTTTTCATGTTTATTGGATTGCTTTTGATGAACACTGATGTGTAAAATAAAAATAAAAAAACCCACATAAGAACATAATTTGCGAAAAAAATAAAAAAAGAGAAGGAGAATTGCAAACCAGTTTTAAATGAACAGGGCCTGAACCGGGCCGGGCCAAACACGGGCCTAAACCGGGCCAAACCCGGGCCGGGCCTGACCCCGGCTTTTTCGGGCCGGGCTTGGCCCAGACTTTTTTTTGGGAAATGCAGACCTGGCCCAGGCCCTAAGCCCTAAAAGGCCGGGCCAGCACTGTTCATGAATGGGGCCGAGCCAGCCCGGGCCAGAAGGGGCAGGGTCGGGCCAGCCCGCGGGCCGACCGACCCATTTGACAACTCTACAGGGCATGATCCCTTAGGCGGCACATAGCCTACAGCCTCACACAACCATAATAAAGGAAATTAAAGGGATATATAAAAGTAGTCATTTACGTATTTGTTTCCCCCAAAATTAACACATTAGTAAGGTCACGTGCAGTAGAAAAATAGTAAATGGTTTGGAATCAATCTTTTCGACAATCTAGAACTATTAAATATATTGTGAAATAACACCTCTCCCACATAGTCCCTCCTCGTATTACAACATTTACCTGCATCCAATGACCCAAGTTATCAGAACCAATAACCACAAGAGAAAGGCTTTACAGCGACAGAATTTGCTTCCGATTCCAAATTGCATTGCTAAAAATGAACGATAATATCCCCAAATATATATGACTAACTATAAATGACAAAAGTATTGACCGCTGATTGTTTTAGTAATGAAACCAATTCTCGGTTAAAGTGTCCCTTAACTTAATAAGCCTCTACATTTTTTTTATAATACAGTGTGATATCATGAAAGTACACGGAAATCTCACTTTATGACACAATTTTTTGATTTTTACACGTTAAGGTCTAGAGTTTTTATTGTACAACTAGTTTTGATTCCGTACATTACAAAAGAGAGCAATAATGTCAAAGTACTGATTGAAAGATCTCGTACTAGTATGCCTAACCAACAATAACAAAATTGATAGTGACAAAATCATGATTAAAAAATTATTTCACCTTTTTCATATGAGCTTTCCCACCAATTTTTGTCGTTAAAAATTAATTTGAGTAATAATTGCTAGCTTGTAGCAACAAACGAAGATAAAAAATAGTATATGAAATGATAGAAATAGTCTGTCCCAATTAATAGCAATAATTCTGACTATAACAACCCATGTGATGAAGTTGTATTACTTAAGGCCACCGAGAAAAGAATAAAGATATATAATAGATGATTGAAAATAAAATGGGAGAGTAAACTATTTATATAAATTTGTAATGAAATAAAAGAAGAGAGATTATTTTAGTTAGAGAGAAAAACTGATAAAGAATATTGGACTTATGTAAACAATAGAAAAGATCTAAGATTAAATTGAATACATAGAGAATTATTTTTTGCAAAATCTTAGGACTAATGAAATTGCAAAGATATAAATAAAATTTTTAATGGGACATGTTAACATAAAAGAGAGAGATATATATAAAATCTATATAATTGGTTGAAATTCAAATAGCAAAAAGGAATTCAAACATAATGGAGAATGGCAATAATTAGAATT
The DNA here is from genome assembly GCA_033070095.1 of Escallonia herrerae. Classification (NCBI taxonomy): domain Eukaryota; kingdom Viridiplantae; phylum Streptophyta; class Magnoliopsida; order Escalloniales; family Escalloniaceae; genus Escallonia; species Escallonia herrerae. The sequence continues at coordinate 31,468 of JAVXUP010000383.1, read as the reverse complement.
CATTAAAAAAATCAAGAATCCACTCATGGCAAAATCCCTTCCCGTATTAGGTACTAATATATTTTTAACGTCTAATTAGATCGGGGAGTCATTCAAATTAAGAACAGAAGCTCGTTGGGAGAGAGAAAAAAAGAGGAATCCAAATCATTATTATAAAGGTGAATAAATTCAAAATACTTTTAAAAGGTCAAAAATAGGAAAGTTCATATAGCGAGCTAAGAGAGTGTTTACGTAAGCGAAAAGCGACATGGCTATTTTCTCTCAGTTTCGGCTTTCATATGTATATATAGTTAGATTAATAAGTACGTAACTCCCTTTTCCTTCCAAATCCCTAATTGTGCTCCAGTATGTCAAAGGCAAAAACATCAATTTACCTTTAATGATGACAAAATACTAACTTTTTTCCCCTTCGACTTCTAGCAACCAGCCATTACCCACTTTTCCAGTCACCAACCCAACATTGTTAACTAACTCGCCAAACCCAACCTAACACCGCCACACACCCAACCCAATGCCGCTACATGCTCAGCCACGTTCTTCGGCCACCACGACACACACAGTCATGCGCACACACACACACACACACACACACACCTGTCCCCCACCACCCACCCCCCGGCCCATCACCCTCAAACACATCTGCGCGCACGCCCAGGAACACACACACCCATATTCATATTTGCCCCGCCCACATCCCATCCCATATCAACCACTACACACAAACATACATCCCTATTCCCTCAGCCTATCCTACGTCACCCACCATCATACCCTCGCACATGAACACACACCCCCACTCGTTCACCACCCCTACCCACCCACACATATACCCATATCCACACACGTGCGCACATATAACCCATCAGAGCTACCTACCTATGCAATGAATTTGAGGTGGGAGGGCCATGACAAAGAGTTCGAGTGGCTTTGACATTGGGACAAAATATGACAGAGTGGTGTTAGAATAGAGTGGGCAGATGCTAGAGACGATGGGGTGTTGGTCTTGGCAGCAACGTCTTCTTAGAGTCGTGGTGGGCTGTCATCCATATATGGGGCTCGGGGTATGCCGACGGCTAGTTATGTGGGGCTTGGCGTGTGGCGTCAGTGGAGGTGAGATGGACAGTTGAAGAAAAGAAATGAAAAAAAAAAGATAGAAGAGAAAAAGAAAACCTAGATTGACGCTTTTACCCCTGACAATTTAGGTGCAAAGTTAGGTATTTGGGTGGAAGTTTAAAACACCAGACCCTGATGTGTAAAAGCTGAAAACATGGGTCCTGAAGTGATTTTTTGTGTACTTTCAACGTACAAATCTGTACATGAACCCTTCTTTTCCTTTATGTTTCATAGTCTCCTTCCTAAATTGTCACCTGCTTGCACCTTGATCCACCTTGCTAGTGCATGGTTGTTGCTCTGACTGAAGTAGCCTCTCCTTTACCATCGAGGCTCGACTGCTCCTCGTCCTTCTTCGCCACTCACCTCTACCAAGTGTTCGTTGCTTTGCTGCTCCAACTCCGTCGACGCTTGGCCTCTCCCCCTCTGTTACTCTTGAGTTTTATTCAATGACATGGTTGAGAATCCCTCCTTTACGGTTACTACATTGGATTCCATTGTTTCTTTTTGGTTTAATATGTATTTATTTATTTTCCCATGTAATCTCTTTTTGGTTTGTATAGGCTAGAAAGTCACTTTTCATGGAAACTCATTTCCCACACACAACGAAGGGACAAAAAACAAGCCAAAAGAGCACAACTTTACAACCACTAATATAATTTACTAAAAGCCAGTCAGTTATCATCCTTGCTCCACAAAATCCAGTCGCAACAAGGCCAAAAAAATACGTTGGCCATTGTTTACCTTAACCAATCGCCTGCTATTTTGGTCTATTGTGACCTGGACACCCAAGCTACGTGTGATGATTGATTGTGCATTTGGAGGTCCCATAATCTAAAAGAAGCACTAAAAATGAACAAGAGACCGATATGAAAACAAATGCTCAATTAACAATTGTACAACTGACCTCATGCACGATAGCTTTCAACATTATTTTTGTCTAATTTTTTTGTGCTAAATAGGATTAGCTTGAGGTTTTGTTGATGAACAAAATGGTAAAAGTAAATGTGCATTTCAACCTTAAATATCAAGAAAAAGACCGATCTATACATGCGTCGTAATACCATCTCTACACGTAGAAGTGGTAAAACTGTTCCTGTCCAAACTATTGAAACTTTAGAGAACCATTAAGGTCGTACCTCTAAGAACATAAAATCGCAGCCTCAAGGAGGTTCAAAAAATACTCAAAAATAGAAAATATCTATACATGCATTGTAATACTATCTTAAACTTTTAGGAGTGCTAAAACCGCTATTGTCCAAACTATAGAACCTTTAGAGAACCAAAGGTAGAATCTACTTCATCAGACTCACGCGAGAATGCAAACAGGGCAAGGGCATCTACTAAAGAACACAAACAAGGAAGGCATTTACTCGTGCCTTTGCTTCCTTATAAATATGGCTAATAGGGCACTCTGATGAGAAAAAATTACTCAAATTATCTGATGGTATAGGCAATGTTCCTAGGGATGTGCAAGGAGCTAATGAAGCAATCTGCTAGAACCTTTAAATCCGTGTCTATGTAGTCTACATGGAGGTTTTTTTTGTCACAAAAGCCCATGTCAAAGCACCATTGCTCGGTCGTAGTGTTGGTTCAATCCTCGTAGAAAAATGAATAAGCAAGGATCATGATCCCACTACATTTGTAGTAATGCCTCCCCCAAACTTTTACCATTCTAGTGGAGCCATCACAATTAAGTTTTATCCTCCTAAAAAAATGAGGACGACCATTTAATCCACTTATGTTAGAGAGTCTTTGCTGATTTGATTTGCACTCTAAGAGCTTCAAAGGATACTAGATCACATAATTGCAAGCTTGTCCCAGGAAAAAAAATACGCGACAAAGTGAATAAAAACAAACCAATCAACTATGTGCATTTATTTGGTTTTATTTTAATTTTAGGGTTTTCTTTTTGTGCCACAATACTACGTAGCATAATCCCTGTATGGGTCTTGATCAATTTCTATCTAAAAAGTAAAAGTTTTAGATGTACCAGATAGAAGATAGATCAAGGGGATCAAGCTTGTGCTTCATTGCCTATGGGGCCTGATGAGAGCATCGATGACGTGCCTTTTCAAGCAGTAGGTCAAGTTAAAGAGAAGTAGAAGAAGACGTGTTCGTGCAATGCCAATGTTAGACGATCATGGCCATAAGACAAGCATTGGTACTTGTGAAGAGGAAGAAAGTGAAGACAGAGATCAAGATGAAGTAGCTGAAGGAGAATAATTTTATTAAACATGTATCGTGATGATATCAATTGTCATGTATTTTGTGAACACACTAGCTCGCGTCTGATTTAAATAATTTTGTTTAACTACAATTAATCGAATACATGTTTATATTTCAAATATTTCACAAGTTTTGCATATTTTTGTATAGTATTACATTCATTACATTTGAACTATTCTTTGATCAATTGTTATATTACAGTCACTATGCAATTTTGAAAATGATCTCAAGTTTCCCTAGCATTAAGTAACCCCTTGACAATGCTAGCCTTAATATCACACAGCGTGAGGAGTCATCAATAGCTTTAGCAAGTGCAAGTGTATAACTATAACTTAATTACAAGTCCTCCCTTGTAGTTTGTTTGTCCATCTATTTTGTATTAATTGTCGATTACATTTCTAGCTCCTCGTCGTGGCCGAAGGCTAATATGTGGGTGTAGGGTTGAGCAAGTGATCCAAAGGAAACGATGGAGAATGTTGATGGACATTTTATGTTAATTTACTTGATATTTTTTTATTTACGATTGCTCATAAAAAATCATTGTCTTGTGACCTTGACCAAAAACTTTATGTGTACTTATATAGCATTGAACATGACAAAACAAAGACAAGAATAAGTGGTATCCTTAAATCATGAACTAGAGGACCTTAGTGTGTGTGGTCTGATTGGAAGAACGAAAGAGTTATGAAAGAACAGATGTAAAATAGGTTCCTCGTATGTTGAGTTGGCATGTTTGATATGTGGAATAATTAAGTAATTATGTTCATGAGGAGTCTCATCCTGTAACATGTATTGTGGCAGGATGCTTTTCCATTTGTGAACTTGACCTATATTACATGGACTCATATGAGTGTCTCTGTCGAAGACATGTTCAAGTGTCGGTTCGTTTAATTTTTGAAACACAAGACACGAGGATGAAACAAATTATTCATGTATTGTTTCTTTTTAGTGATTCCTAATGGTAAATTGGTGTTCTATGTGACTGACATGGTTTTAATTAAGAACTCATGTCATCTCAAGTTAATAACAAATTCAGGAAACACTATAAACTAATGTTCATATTGACATATCTTATGAGATTAGTTGAACAAAGATTCCTTACCTGTGTCAACAACGGGTACTTCTGGCATTGGCAATGTAACATAGAACTTAACACATGGTGAGACAGCTATCTTCGACCACATAGCATAAAATTAATAAAGGTGTTTGTGTGCAGGGAGAGAATGAGCACGACTTATATGTTGAAATAAAGGAGTTGATTTGGAGTTGTGGAAACCTTACCATCCTTAGTGGGTGACCACATTTGTTTAGGCATCAATGGTGGATAAATGGAAACATGGTGAATGGTTGGTTAAATCTATGTTAGGCAAGAGTGCTTGCAAGTTGTCATATACATGGTTCCGTGCCACACCCAGTTATAAAGCATATGAAGCATTTGTAAGATCCAACGATGAGTAAAGCACGAGCGAAGCTAGAAGTTTACGTGGACAGATGCTGTCTGAAATATGTGAAAGGAAAGTCATAAGTTAACAAGCAATCAGAGGGAATTAGAGTGATATTCAACCCATTTATTACTTTATATTATGACCTAATGCCTAAAGCCAAATATGTTTCCACGCCCCCCGAAGGGTGCAATGCTAAACAAGCTCAAAATGAACAGAGTTTCACTACAAACCTCAAAATAGACAGCGAAAGTATGGTTTAAATATTACAGTCATCCATAAGTGAGAAAACTGAAAGTAACATTATATTACAGATCACATCTCTCCTATAAGTGCTACACTCCAAAACAAAAGAAAAACAACTAAAACTCTGCCCACCCAACGTAATACTCCTGATTCTCCCAAAGTAATCCTCTTCGACATCTGACAAATATTTGGACTCTGAAAGTAGAAAAAAATGTATTAGGAATAAGTCAGCCTGATGGCTCAGTAGGGTATCTAGTGATTCTAAGTCCAAGCATATACGAGAATGACAAGAAATATTTAAATATTAACTTGATTTCAATAAATATAACCAAAACAGTATAAACAAGTTCAAGACAAATATGAGAAAAGTACGGGAATACCAATATGCAAGTATGCCCCTCATGTACAATCCAACCTTCCCTGAGTGCTAGAGACTTTTCGTATCGCAACAAACTGATATAGTAAGTTTGATAGAAGAAGTCCAACGTCATCACAGGCACGCCAATAATTCTTTTTGGAAAGTAGTACACATAGCTAGTACGTACTATCGAGATGTGAAAGAAAACCCTGACCGGATAACTCTCAACACCGGCAATAACACCCTCAACTCCTTTTTTTCTCCTCCTTCTCGTGACATGCATAATCATGTACAGATATCAACAAAAAATGTCATCAAATATATCAAAAGAGATTTAATCTCCTCTCAGGTCATATTTGGCATGTTATCAAACAAGACATAATTCCATGTAACATGCCAAACATGTACACTAAACTCTAAATGCACAAACTAATTTGGTAATCAAGTAAGAAATAATTTTCTTGTTTATGTACCCTACATAGATACTTCTATTAGCATGTAGATATCTGAGTTTCCATTTAAGACCTATAAATTACCTAGCTATCCACCATTAAATCCAACACAAAGAACTATTAATTTAGGTTACATAATCTGCCCAGTATTTCAATTGGCAGCAGGAGTAACAAATTAATTTACAAAGTCTCTACAATCAAAATATATGTTTCTGAAAACTAGACTTAAAGAATTACATCTCAATATTTTATTTGATATGAAAATATCATTTTAAAGTCATGTTAAGCCCTTCCAAAGACAGACTTCATAATCTGTCCAGTGACAGTTTCACAAAATAGACTTCAAGCCACGAATTCTAAACCATACTAATCATACTTGAAATAATTTAAAATTTGGTGTGTATACTCTATATATGTAGTAGTATAACATATAAAATAACCAAGTCCATATCTCAACTAAAGGTATACATTTCTAAGCATTAAAAGTATCTCAACTAAAAGTATACATTTCTAACCAAGTCCATATCTCAACATATAGACACTTACTTCAATTTCAAGACTGTTTTGCGGATTTTTAACATACATGAACACACTTCACTTAAAATCATTCCAAGCAAATATGTAAGTGTTTCACTACTCATAATACTTCTCATAAATGTTGTAAAAACCTGAAACACAAGATAACCTACCTCTAAGCAAATAAAGTCCAAGCCAATTCAAGAAACTTGATGCAAACCTCTCTCTCCTTTTTTTCTTCTTCTCTTCCTCCCTTTCTTTCTTTTCTTTTCTTTCTCCTTTTTACTTATTTCTTCTTCCTAACTATTTCGGCAGACCCTCCATCTCTTTCTTTCTTTCTTTCTTTTCCCTCATACTTAGTTTTTTACTCTTTCCTTTCTAATTTCTTGACTAACCTTTCATTTATTTATTCACCATATACTCCAGTTTAGGTTAGTCAACACTTAGAGTAGGAGGTGGCAAGTATTCCCAATACACACCCCACAGAATCACACATGCATTAACATAATTATATTATTTCAATCAAATTTAAATGTGTTTAAACTTATTAAAATAATTAGAAGCTAATTAAGATCGGGGTCTCACACTCTCTCATCCTTTAAAGAATTTAGTCCCTGAAATTCATACCTGATTTCGTTAACAAGTGCGGGTACTTAGACCTAATCTCTTCTTCACGCTTCCAGGTAGCCTCCTCAATATCATGGTATTGCCATTTGACCTTAACCAATGAAATTACCTTATTCCTCGATATTTGATCCCGATGATCCAAAATATCAACCGACTGCTCAACATAAGTCATATCTGCTTGTATTTAAACCGGCTGATCCTGCAATACACGTGATGGATCTAACTGATATTTACGAAACATAGATACATGAAAGACATTATGTACCCCAGATAACGAAGATGGTAAAGCAACCCAATAAGCTAGATAACCAACCAGTTCCAAAATCTCATAAGGCCCAATAAACCTCGGAGACAACTTACCTTTCTTACCAAATCTCATGACTCCTTTCATTTGAGAAATTTTAATAAGACCAAAGTCATCCATCGTAAATTCTAACAATGCTGATGAGAGTCAGCATAGCTTTTCTGTCTATTATGTGCTATGCTGATGCGTTGTTGAATTGTATCTTGTCAGTGGTTTCATGAATAATATCAGATTTAACGAGCTTACCTTCCCCAACTTCTGACTAACAAGTAGGATATCTACATTTCTTTCGTATTCTACCTCATAAGGAGCCATATCAATGCTAAAATGGTAGTTGTTATTGTAAGAGAATTCAACAAGTGGTAAATGTGAATCCCAACTATTTTTCAAGTTCATTACACAAGCTCGCAATATATCCTTTAAAGTTTATGTAGACGCTCACTCTGACCATCTATCTGAGGGTAAAAGGCCCAAGGCCAACTATGTATCCATAGCCCTCTGTAAAGCTTGCCAAAATTGAGAAGTAAAATGTGGATCCCTATTAGAAACAATACTAACGGGAACTCCATGCAAACGACTATCTAATCGATATACAAGTTAGCCCATTTTTCCATGAAAAATATCATGTTCAAAGTAAGAAAATGTGCAGATTTAGTAAGACAATCTATAGTTACTCAAATGGCATCATTTCTGTCCTAAGTCCGCGGTAAACCTGTCACAAAATCCACAGTTATGTGCTCCTATTTTCACTCAGGAATAGATGGAGGTTATAAATAACCACCTGTCTTCTGATATTCTACTTTTACAAGCAGATATGTTAGTCACTTGAAAACAAATTTAACTATATCACCTTTCATACTATTCCACTAGTAATGTGATTTTAAATCTTTGTACATTTTAGTGCTATCCGGATGAATACTATACTTAATCTGATGTGCTTCTTTCAAAATCTCCTGTATAACCTCAACATAATTTGGTACACAAAAACGATCTCTAAATCTCAATATATATATTCAGAAGATAAAAAAAATTCAGGTTGCAACCCTTGCTCCACCTGTGTTCTAATTTTCTGCAAAGCTGAGTCCTTTCCCTGAGCTTCTTGTATCAATTGTATTAATGCAGGCCAAACTCTAATATTAGCAAATAAAAATCTTGCTCTAGTTGCACGCAACCTCCAATCACAGAAATCGATCAACATATCCCATTCCTTAAGCATTAAAGTAACTATCATATTTTTTGGGCTTAAGGCATCAACAACCACATTAACCTTACCCAAATGAAACAGAACGCCTGTAATCATTTAATAATTCTATCCATCTACACTATCTCTTATCCAATATCTTCTGCAAAAATAAATATTTTAAACTCTTTTTTGGAAAACACCTTTAGCAATATTGGAGGTACGTAGTTTTTTGGTTAGCTAGATATTACTATAGATTTGTTGAGGAATTTTCTAAATTGTTGGTTCGTTATCTCGTTTGACTCAGAAAAAAGTAACTTTTATTTGAGATGACTAAAACTTTGCCCACCCAACGTAATATTCTTGATTCTCCTCAAAGTAATCCTCTTTGACCTCTAGCAAATATTCCGACTCTGAACCTAGAAAAGAAAACGTATTAGGAATAGGTCAGCCTGATGGCTCAATAGGGTATTCGGTGATTCTAAATCCAAACATAAATTGATTATATTATGAATGGTTAGTACAAACATGCAAGTTCACTCGAACAAATGATACATATGTACTTAAGAATATCTAACATATCCAGTATCACTTTACAATTATTTTCTAACACTTGCTTTCAATAGCATATCGAGCAAGATCAGAAATCTTGTAAAAAATATATGAGAATGACAAGCAAGACCTAAATATTAATATGATTTCAATAAATATAAGCAAAACAGTATAAACATGTTCAAAACAAGTATGAGACAAGTACAAGAATACCAATATGCAAATATGCCCCTCGTGCACAAGCCAACCTTCCCTAAGTATGAGAGACTTTTTGTATCGCAACCAACTGATATAGTGAGTTCGATAGAAGAAGTTCAAGGTCATTACAGGCACGCCAATTATTCTTTTCGGAAAGTAGTACGCATAGCTAGTACGTACTATCGAGACGTGAACGAGAACCCTGACCGGATAACTCCTAACCCCGGCATAACAACCTCAACTCACTTTTTTCCTCCTCCTTCACTTGACTTGCATAATCATGTATAGATATCAACAAAAATTTCATCAACTCTATTAAAAGAGATTTAATCCCCTCTCAAGCCATATTTGTCATGTTATCCATAAGATATAATTCCTTGTAACATGCCAGACATGTATAGTGATAACCCTACGGTTATTTAACCTAGGATTATATTTGATTTTGATGATAACCAACATTATTATGTTGTCTAACATGCATTGAGTTGATGAAGCAATATGTACAATCTCATACTCATGCAAACGGACTATTAGACGAGCAAATCATTCAAAGACTCTCAACGGAACGCATCAAAGAAGGGATAATTATAGCAATTTTCCTGAGATTAGGATAAAATTTCAGTCAAGGACACTAAGTTTCAAAAGGTAATATACCGTGACAAAAAAATTTAAAAAGGTAACACTTGTATTCATGTGTCAGGGTTCTGTCCAAAAGTGTACTTTTTTTATGTTGTCATCGTTACATATTTTTAAAATGACAATACTACCTTTGTACTGTATATACTTGAATAATTTTTAAAATTTTCAAATTAGGATTTGAAACCTTGATCTGAAAATTAAGATTTTGAAATTAAGGTTTACAAACCCTAATTTTCATATTAGGGTTTTGAAAATTGATATGTTTCCTATCTTGATATTGATCTATTATTTGTCTTCTTCATCAATTTTTCTCAATCTGCAAATTAGGGTTTCAAAAGCCTAATTTTTAATTTTTCTCTTTCCAATCTAAAATCTCCACCGCCGCAGCTCCTTCCTTGCCTTAGCCTACTGCCAGCCTCCTCCCTCCCTCGCCCCACCTCACCTACAATCCCATCCCTCCATTCCCATGTGTCAATTAAACAAGGAAACAAGTTTCTTTCAAAACTATTACTCTGGCAATTGGCACTGTTAGAGCTTTCCACCAGAGTTCCATAATCCTCCAACATGTGACGCCATATCGAGTTGAGTAGTGCAAAATCGGAGTCAAAACCACTTGTTCCACACATTATTATTTTATCCAAATGAAGAAGGGTATACATTTCCAATAGCTGTTATTTTTGGGTAGAGAGAGAATTTGGGTTTTAATGGGGGATTAAAGGGGATGTGGGGTTTACATATATAGAAGAGATTTATTGGGAAAGAAAGGTCCATGCACTTGGATGAGAATAAGAGATTGACAATGGAAAAATAGAATATAACTGCGTGTTTCTTTGGACATTTGTGGAGGAACCAAGCTTTTTTTTGTGTGTATGAAATGAAGAGACGGGAGATAAAGAGATAGTGGAGAGAGAGAAAAGGTAAAAGAAGATGGAATTTTAATTTCATTTAGGGGCAATCTGGTCCTTTTGTCAAAATCGTTATATATCTTTGTATTTCGTCTGGTCAACGGCTATAAGTGTAATTTGTCCAAACTAATAGACACGTCTATAATTTTACCCTAACACCAGGGACTTTGCTGTAAGTATCAATAAATATTGAAATTAAGTAACGGGCCAAAATATAATTATGCAAACATTTGGGGTCAATTTGAAAATACAGTTGCTTTGATATTTGAGAATATGCAAGATAAGAGAGCTTTGAATGCAATTGATGAATCAAAACTATGCCCAAGATGAGTATTTATCGAGGTGGGAATGAATATGACCATTTAGAGTTAGGTGATGCATTAAATGTGCCAAACGGTAAATACAGTCGACTGCAATGTGCCATTACAGTCAACTGTAATCCCAAAAGTAGCCGTTGAAAATTCAAATTTCTAACTTGCAATCGACTGCATCCAATATAGTCGATTGTAATAGGCTACTGGAAGTATTGCAGTCGACTGCATTGGAATGCAGTCGACTGTAATACCTCACTGCCCAACATGCAGTCGACTGTATTCCAATGCAGTCGACTGCATTCCAGAAAATGCAGTTTCCTAGTTTTCAAAGAATGAAAAACTTTTATACACGCAAGGGAAACCTATGGGCAAGTTCTAGGTTACAGTCATTGATGCGATCATCTCTCTATGTCTAGTTACAAAGAACGGAAATTAAGTATTGTAAAATTCAATCGACGAATTCCTTCGTCTTATGTAGACAACTAATGTAACACAATTATATCATTTCAAATGAATTTAAATGTGTTTAAACTTAATAAAACGATTAGAAACTAATAAAGATCGGGGTCTCACATGTGTATTAGTAAATATGAATGATTTAACGCCTAAAGGCAATATTAGAGAAACACTTTAGTTACTTATGTGCATCACTCAAAAACTAAGAACTATTGGGATTATTTTTGGCCCTTCATCCTTCAATGCTGTTAAGTAGTCTTCACAACCGTCTAATTAGGTCTTTAAATCGTTCTTCAGCCTACTCTCCGATGTAAATGCATTATGTCTCCTGCAAACAGAACAGCGCATAACAAGGTCAGGACTGCACTGTTACTATTAGACAGGCATACTTCATGGCTATCTCCACAGATTGCAAGGACTTGGGAATTAAAGTGACCTCTTGAAAATTGTCTCAATGAGATTGCACCCCTTGGGAAGTGGCACATGAAGTGGAAGACATCAGACTCCTCAAGAGAGCCCATACCACTTATTTTAGCACACCGCAAGAGAAAGCAAGAATGCCACAGCGAAATGCCCTACTCCTTTTCTTGGGCCTAGGAACTATGACTACGTAGATGACCTTTCATTAAAGCAAAGACAAATCCGATTCTAGCTAGAACCGTAATTGTGATCTCCGTTGAAATTTTTGGGTCGGCCTTTCAGCCATTATCGGATCAAAAAAAGGGTATTATCTCACCAAAAAATTAGACTACTGATACTGCAACGACAATTTTTAGGCCAGGAAATGAAACAAATTCCAACAATTATGAAACAAAAAGGAAAAGAAAGATCAAGAATTTTGCCACTTCAGGATCTCACTAAACCGAAAATGGGAACAGCTTATCCATTGCGCTGCCACAATTAGGTCCAGAACAGTGAAGTAGGCCAAGTCCAGGACGCAAACTAAGACTAGTTATACTACTTGCTCCTCAACATTTAGGTAAAACTTCATCTCATGTTGTCTCTGCGCCTATTATATCGCGTATTATTGGGTCTTGGTCTATTATTCTGGGGAACAGGCTCCACTCTCCTCTGCCGTTTTGGTGTTCTTTGAACTATCTCCCCATTGACCAGAAGTTCAGCTGCAAATCAGATGCAAGAAGCCAAGCAAAAATATTAGGAGGACTGAACTTCAAGATGTCTATTAACCATATCAGTGCATCCTTCCAGGTTCTAATTGTAGGTCAAGCAGTTCAAATTGTCATGTCGAATACAAAACCAAGGAAAGATGCTCGGCAGGTGGGTAAAAGCGTGGAGGATGTAATATTTGACATTAAGGTACATGAGTAGAAACTGATCCTTCGCATGGCACACATACTGTAATTAACGGTTCAAAGAGAATCCAATAGTTACTCGAGTCTCGATGCCACCACTAAAGTTTACATTCAAGACAAATTATTTGGGTCAAATACACGTGTCAGAGTTAGAGCAAAGAGCGTGACAGCACCAGCTATAGTTAATCAGAAAAAATCACATGAGGCTGGAAGCAATTTGATAATCACAAGTCCAGCTAACATGTTGATGTAACTGATAAAAAATTTTCCAGAATAAACTTAAGGCAAGTGCATTCTTTGCTTGGCAGTCACAAGCGTATAACTTGAGTTCGTGCGACTTTAGCGCAAGGAAAAATTTACAAGGCTACACAAGCAAGTAAACGGTCAACCTCGACAGACGACTCGCTCATGCAAAGGAGAATCCACATTGGATATTGTCAAATTCCCAACTTTGACAAAGTCAACTTAGAATGTTTGATGAGTTTCGTGTGACAATCACGTAGGCAAATCTCAGGGCAGTTCATGCACCAATTGAAATGAACTGTATATCCTAGAAAGTAACCACAAAAGAAACCTCAAAAGAATCTCACTAGAGCTGGAGGTACCCATTGTTTGGCACAACCTAGACATAATCAGGAGCCAAACCACCTTCATGCAATTTCAGAATTACAGCTCGTAGGGATTGCCCCCTAAGCATGTCGAACACCAGCTTGAAATAAGAGAAAAACATCCTATCATACGCCGAGACTAATAGTGCTTCATGCATAGAAGAGCTGACGCAATACGCAGAGGAGTCTCATAGCTAGTTCATTTGTAAGGCACTAGATAATGACCTAACAACAAGTAACGACTAACGAGTAACAAAAACCCTAGTAATCCTAACAATTACAAAATCATGCAGCATGATGGTTGTACCATAGCTGTTGGATAGATATTGTCATCGAAGGCACAGATCAGAAAAATGAAAGACGTGTTCTAGGCAATCCAAGGCAATCAAGTTTCTTAATTAGACTTGGCTTGATTTAAGGATTTATCATTTAGTTTGATATCTGGAATCGATCATCAAATAATTTAATAAAGGGATGGAGCAATCCCTTTGTTAGTACTTTGCTTAGTCTTTTTCTCCACATCTAATCTTCTGCTTATCCCTCACCTAGTTCAATAGCCGCATCACATTGTCAGTTCAGTATATGGAATTTAATCAACTGATATGGCCCTCTACTTGCCTATAGCTATCTTTAAGAGAACCAACATTTCCATTTTGGAGTCTTTCCACACGTGAAACTTGTCATACTTTTAAACCATTGCACTATCTTCTTCACTAATAAAGCGGGCAACCTCTGTGCACTTACCATACACAGAAAGCAATAATATGGAGGGTCCACTACAGAAGGAACCCCACCATGCCAAATCCTACCGAGGGAAGGAACAGAAGCAAAACAGCCACAATGCTGTACCCAAAATGAAACCATCAAGTTCCATACAAGCTGCCACCAATCCTAAAAAAATTCCTTGAGCCAAAAACTAGGGTCTAGAAACAAAGACTAGGTACAAAGTTGGTGGTAGCTACCTCCCATCCATTTCTTTCTCCAATCCTCCTACTGACTTAAGCCCGTAGGAGGTTTCATACAAGCATGAGATATTATCAATTTACAACATTTATGTTCGTTAAACTTGGTACAATTTGATAACTGTGAGTTGGCAAAATAATAATTGTTATATGGAATTTCGCTATTCTGATATATTAGGCATGTAATATCTAAATACTGAAAACCAACAAAATAAGAATTTGGAAAGTCTAAAGCAATGGTGGCTATTTCCGGCCAGAGCTGCTCAACAATAATAGGATTATCAACTAGACATAAATAAGAGCCTTCTTTCCTTTAAATAAAATCGCACTAGACGAAAGTATAAGCTCGTTTCCATGCTTAGAACTTCTGTAGCCAACCAAAATATGGAGCACTAAGAACCATTGTTCTTGCTTTATTATTCTACCGTACGTGCATTACTAGAAAGTATTACCTCCATAGTCTTTGTACTGAGCATCAACGTAAGAATCTGGGAGCACAAACAGAACCCCAGGCAAACCTGTACGAAGTAGAAAATGTTGGGATAAATAGCTTTGTGTACTTGTGCATAAAATCAATTGCGAACAAATACTAGCATGCAAATATTATAGTTCCAAAAACAGCAGTCACTAAATCAAATAGAAACAGAATTATATCTAAAACTCACAACAGGAAATGCAAAACAGCAAATGAAAAGGCCGAGGCGTGAATTTGATTCACTGTCCTTAAGATTCGTCCCGCAACGGTGCTGACGGTCTCTTGACGAAAAGCCTCTCAGGATACAACGGTAGCACGTCTGAAAATAGGAGCACTCCAAAT
Source organism: Escallonia herrerae (assembly GCA_033070095.1). Classification (NCBI taxonomy): domain Eukaryota; kingdom Viridiplantae; phylum Streptophyta; class Magnoliopsida; order Escalloniales; family Escalloniaceae; genus Escallonia; species Escallonia herrerae. Next base: position 16,240 of record JAVXUP010000383.1, on the reverse strand, counting down.
CTTCAGACTCGGCAAACCAAAACAACAGTAGCAGAACTCTTTCAATTTGGAAAACCAGACAAAAAACTTTTTCAAAAGAAAATTTCAGGATTCAACTTCTTAACTTCTGTAACTGACTCGATTTTATACACAGAGTATTCACTGGGGGGTGCAACTCTTCACAGAAAAAACTGCTAGCTGGAAAGGTCACAACTTTCGAAATAGAAAATAAAAAAATAAATAAAATTTATTTATTTAAAATGTTTTTGTCCCAAAAAGAATAAAGCCTGATCGGCCCAAGCCCAAGCCACGGAGGGGGCGGGGCAGGTGGCGCGCGCGGGTGGTTGACCTAACCTAGGTCATCCCTCTTTACAAAATATGAGTACCCCTAATGGGCTCAACCCTTAGTTCAATGCTAAGCCTTCTAAGGAGACAACATTGATTTTAATTTTAATATGTGGGATTCTCTCTTTCCTTCAAGTTGAACCACCAATTTCAAAGTCAATTTTCTCATTCACCTTCCATTTGTTTTAAACATGTGAATATACCATGATCATCTATTCCAATAGAGGATCATGAATCAATTTATTCTTAACCAAAATATGATTTGGAATCAATTTGAAAATTGACTCAAAGTTGCTTTTCTACCATGGGTTTAAAACTTAATTCCAACAGAAAAAGTAAAGCATACTTGCAGATCATTAAAGACACAATTGATCAAAAATAATACCTAGGAAGAAAGAAAGTTATCAAGATGAACCTTCCAGTTTATTTGAAGTCTCCTCATCAATTTCACACCCAAAACTAAGGTATCGCTCGCAAGAAACATTGTAGATCTGTTTTTTAGCTTCATCTTCGTTGAGAATATTGTCACATACAAAGCACATTTGACAATCATCTGATGCTATATGTGAGAGAGAGAGAGAGGGGGGAGGGGGGGGGGAGAGAGAGAGTGGTCTAAGCAAGAAGAAAGGTTTAATAGCTCACAGAAAACCTAAAGAAGGTGATCAATTCATCAACCGAGAGCTTGTAATATGCATTGAGGCAAAAGTTTGAACAAAGCATATCACCTGATCGCCCCACTGTGATGAAACCGACACCAACAGGGATAAGAGATGCAACATGACATCCTCCAAGATAGGATTCCGACTTGCAGAGATCGAGTATAAACTGGTAACTTATAGTATACAGCACCGAGTATGAATGGTGAGTGTTTGCGTGCAGAGAGAGAAAGAGATGCGCTGATTGACAAGCTTTGTTTTTCAGTTACTCTTTAACTTGATTCATGCATCTCTGTCCTGCTGATGAGATTGAGTTTCCACGTTAGCTTGGGACGTGATCCCATGGAGCTCTTAATTTGGAAACCAAAAAATGAGTTTCCAAGAGAGAAGCGTCACCATATAAGGAGTTTCCTGCTACTAAGAATGAGACCTATTCTTCTTAATGTTATCTTTGTTTCTCAAATTGCATTTGTTGGGTGACTTCAAATTTAGATGTTGTCCTTGTTGCTAACATATGTGTTGATTCTAGATTAAAGTGTCGATCCTTCGTCTGTTATGTAAATTGGATATTGAGATGGCGTATTATCATTCACACTGGAAGTTTCAGATCTATATGTTAGAGAGGATGGGTTTTGAGTTCTTGGAGGAAATGGATAAGGTTTGGATTCCTATGGCTCGTTTTCAATTTTAATGAATGGCTCCCCTGCGGCTTCTTTTTCCTCTTCAAGGGACTTGCTGCAATGTGATCCGCTTTCTTCTCTTCTTTTTCTTATTGTTATAAATGCCTTTAGCATGATGATGGACTGGGCAGTGTTCTGAGATCTCATTAAGGCCTTTAAAGTGGGGGACTAGGGAGAGGCAGGGACTATAGTTTCTCATTCTTTGTTTGCAGATCACACCTTGATTTTTCTGTGAGGCAGAGGAGAACCAACTCCTGTTTTTAAGATGCTACTGTTGTTTCTCCAGGCCTACTCAGGCCTCCGCATTAGTGTTGCCAAAAGTAAAATGATCACCAGTACCAGACGTGTATTGTTTAGTTAAGGCCTTCGGTTGCAAGGTAGTGAGTCTTCCTTGTTCTTATTTGGGTCTTCCCTCGGGGGCTTCATATAAAAGCACAACACATTGGGTCCGATCACCGAATGATTTGAGCTTTAGATTGGCAGGTGGAAAAAACAGTAACTTTCGTAAGGTGGGAGGCTTACCTTGATAAAGAGTACCTGTCAAGTCTTCCAACTTATTTTATGTCATTGTCTACTAAACCTATTTCTATTACCAAGAGGTTGGGAGGATTAGAATCAGAGTTCTTATGGGAAGGGGGTCGTGTGAAGAAGAAGTATAATTTGGTGAAATGGGATTGGTTTTGCTCACCATGCAGCTTGGCAGGTTAGTGATAAAACTCAATAAAGCCGCATTGCTTGGTAAATGGTTATGGAGATTCTTGTCAAAAGAATAGTGTGGAAATCGGTTATGGTAGGTAAGTATGGGGCTGGGAAGTCTAGATGGTGGCTGAGGGGCCTTAGGGTGTAATGTGCAGTCTTGTCGGTGGGAAGAAGCCATGGCGTGGATGCTTTCTGACATCTCATCCGCTTTTTCTAAGGAGTGGTTCGAGGGTTCGGCTTTGGCATGATCTTTGGCGCAGGGAGCTGAAGCTTAGCAAATGATTTCCTTCTCTTTTCACGTGAGCTGTTGACAAAAATTCCTTGGTGGCAGATTATCTTAGTCACAGTGGTGAGGTGGCTTCATGGATCCCTGTGATTCATAGAAATTTCCAGGGGATTGGGAGATAAACATGGTGGTTGATTTCTTCGGTTGTAATGACTCTGTTGTGTGATCCAAGGTTAGGGGATAAGGTGGTTTAGGCCAGAAGTTCTTTGGGAAAATTCACAAGAAATCCTTCTACGGATTGTTGGGTTCAAACCAAGGTACCCCCTTCTATTGGAGGGCTGCTGGGCATACCACGGTCCTCTTAACCTGAGTTTCTTTGCTTGGGAAGCTGGGGACAACCTGCGTAAGAGGCATAGGATTTAGGTTAATTGATGCTATATGTGTAAATCAGATGGGAGCGCGTGGATCATCATATGCTGCATTACAGGGTGGTAAAACTGATTCGGGACAACTTGGTCTTCTCCCTGTTTGGTATGTCTAGGGTCATGCCCAAGTCATTTAAGGCTTTGCTACAGAGCCGATCTTTAATAAAAGGAAATGGGGGCATCGTCTGGTCTTGTATATGACTTAGCGTGACACATAATTGTCAGTACATTGAATTTAAGTAGTGTAATTCGATTGTAACGATACATCTAGATGTGTTTGCTATAGAGGGAGTTGACTTCATAAAGTCGATGCTTTCTCCGTGCCAGACGCAGCTCTAGTTTTCCTGTTGTTATGCTAATACCGTGAGGATCACTATTGGATTATGCTAATACCATGTGGATCACTATTCGCCTGTGCAGGAGCCTTCCGTGCCTATTCCCAGGGTTACAATCACGGAGGCTCTGAAAATTCTAATTGGTAATCGCCTGCACATAATTGACAATGCCCTTTGACTGTCTTTCTTGAATCCATCTGTTAGAGTTTTCCGTTTCTTAATATCATTTTTTGGATTTTTTTGTCTAGATGTGAGAAATCATCCAGTTCTGATCCACTGCAAACGCGGAAAGGTATGTCAAAAACTAGCTTTTAACAAATTAGCTACCTAGTATAATCTGCTCAGATTTTGACATTTATGTGATGATCACTTTTAGACCATTTAATCTGATGCATCCTTCAGGTCTGCACTGTGATTCTTTTGTGTCTGTCTACTGTGGTGTGTGTTAACGAGGGATGGTTAGAATGCTCATTACCCAAACGTTGAGTACAATTGTTGTTATAAGGTCATAGAGACTTATGAATCAGTGTGCACTCGGTGCGTGTCCAAAATTGTTTGTTTATGTAATTAGTTTTCCGAAGTTCGGGTGCGGCTGGGACTCGGCAGTGACACGGCCAAGACACGCACGGGGCACTTGAGGATCAGAGTTGAATCTTGAAGTTAGGCAAAGTAAGATAGTTTCCTTAGTGGGTAACTACAAAAAGTATGAAAGTGTAAATTTTCAGAAGTTTGAATGGTGAGCTTCATTTGATGATACTTCCACAATTTTTTTTTATCATTCGTCTATCTTAAGAGAATTTTGAAGTCCATATTCCTTTGCACTTCAATAAAAGCTTCAGTAGTAAACTATATTAGACCGCATAACAATATGCCGTCGAGCCTTTAGGCATGCTGAAGTACCAGTTTTTCTATAACCTTTTCTCAAATTTTCCCTTTTAACCATCTCACAATTTTCCCTCTCCTCCATTACAATCCTAACTACCAATTTTCGCAGTCTCTCCCAACAACAACAAAACCACCACCACGGCATTGCCACAATGACCATCAGATTGGGCATCATAACTCGCCACCAGGTTATTTATACCACTGACGGATTTATACTGAAGATTTGCTAGTCAGGGCTTCCCTCTTTGTAAATGGGGGTGGGGAGGGTGTTAGATTTTGGAGTGGCGGCATGATGGTTCTTTTGGAGTTGTGGCCGTTGGCAAGAGAGGGAGTTATAGCAGAGTGATTCGAGAGGGGGTGCTTTCATCGTCACTTTTAAAGACGCTTGACTAAGACGAAAGTTCGGATGGTCAAAACAGGGACCATCCAATTGTAGCCTGATTCTTAATGCTAAGGGGCTTTCCTTAACGTTTCCCATGAAGGAGACAAAATAAAACAATGGTTGCTCTTGTAAGCGGGTATACTTTGTATATATCCTCTCCTGCTTCCACTTTTTTTCTCATCTCCTCGTTCTATTTTTTCTCCCTCTGTTGATTCTGAGCATGGATCTTGATCTGAGAGTATTGACAGAATATTGTCATCCGAATAATCGTCTTCACAAAAGCCCATGCTTGTTGGAGATCAGGGTAGGCACATCCCCATGTAGATTGCAAATATCAGCTTCAACCTAGCACACCACTATCAACATGTGTCTATACGCATGACTGTCAAGTATTTAGAAAGGGATACACAAGAGAAACAGATTAAAAAAATTGGGACCTCAATTGTTAGCAGAAAATCTAAATCCCCTCATATTCCTTTATGAAATCGGGATGAAGAGCATGGAGAATATGGGTTTGAAGAACCATGGATGTTGTTAAAACTAAGCCACGTGGCAAAATTTTGGCCAATGGTAAAGCAAAAATATTGCTATTTGGGCTTCTAGGATGAAACTGGTTATTCTTTTCTTGAACATGCAGCTGCTTCGTCTTGAATGGTGAACAAGCAACACCGACTTCTCTAAGTAAGATGAAAAACTAAGTAAGGTGTTCTGGAAATTTGATGCTAACCTGTCTCATGGAGTAAGTCTGAAAGGATAGCTGTTTCCCGAAAAAGGGCGAGCTGGTCCTTAGTTGCAGGAAACTCCTAATGAGGTGACGTTTCTCTCTCGGAAACTCGCTTTTGCGATCCCAAGTTAGGAGCTCCATGGGATCTCGTCCCAAACTAATATGGGAACTCGATCCCGTTAGCTGGATAGAGATGCATGGAACAAGTGAGAGAATACCTGAAAATCAAGCCCTTTCAACTCAATTCCTTGTTTCTCTTCTCTTTCAAGTCCTTAAAGCCTCTTAGTCAGTTGTTGCTGGCTATATAAACTATACTAAACAAATGATAATACTCTTTACTCATTTATTTATTCAAGCCACTCCCAACTTTAGATTCTTCTTGGTGCTTACGCTCCCCCGCCCCCGTTCCCGCTCCCGCCCCCGCCCCCGCACCCGCTTTGTGCAACTAAGAGCTGGTCATGACAAGGCAAAAGTAAGTGGAGTGCGCACAGCGGCTGCCCTTGTTGTAGTAAAAACCTAAATTGAGGTGGTAATTTTCCTATACTTGATGACAGTTCGAAGTCAAAATTCAACAGCAGATAAATGGTGTGTCTCCCCCGTCCCTCCATCCCTTTGTGACCACATTAACCTCAACGTTTACCATCTTATTGGCCTAAGCTGTTGTTTGGAGAGTTCAGAAAGGTGTTTAGTTTGAGATGAATTTTAAATTCTTGTAAAGAAGAATACTAAGCCATGCCAGTTTTAAAAGTTCATTGTGTCAGCCACTCATTCCAGCAGAAGTAGAATACGTGCTTGTTATGTTCTGAGGATGGTCCTGGAGCTGAACCTTTTGATTGGGAAAAGAAGGCGACTAGTGGCTGAAAGTTAAGAAGAAAAGGTGTCTGTTCTTAATTTCAATTGTTAGTTAGTTGTACAACGGAAGGGAGAAGGTGGCGCTAATTTATTTTCCTGTCTGATCTGTATAGTCTCCTTCTCGTACAATTCTGTCTATCATCTTCTTCAATTATTTGTCATTTCCATTGTTGTTTTCTCGGTAGCCCAAAAAAGGTTGTGTCATACGCAAAGTTTATCTGAAATACCAATTGACTGAGTGCATACTTTGTCATATTATTCTTGGTCTTCCTAAAATGTTTATAGCTCAGCTACCTTCATTTTCTGGCAGATCCTGGCTTGCTTTAACATTAGCCAGAGTTGCCTGCTTAGATTCTTAGTACTTAGATTGTCTTATGTTCCTTTTGTTTGTTGGGGAACTTTCTTGGTCATGAGGTTCTGATTTTAAACTTGAAGGGTGCTACCATCTCACCGTTTCGTCCTCTTTGCTGCAGCATCGTACAGGCTGCGTTGTTGGTTGCCTCAGAAAATTGCAGAATTGGTGTTTGTCTTCAATATTGGAAGAGTACCAGCGTATTGCAGGCACAAAATCAAGGGCCACTGACATGAGGTTTCTGGGGACATACGATGTTTCATGCCTGAGGCATTGCCTTCACAGCATTATCTACCAGTACCAAGGGTATGGTTCAAAGAAGAGGCGCTTGCTGTACAGAGAAGAGAGTGTCCAGAAGCCCCGGATAAAGTCAAGTTAGCAGGGTTGTGATCATTATTGCTTCTTGTAGGAATTGCTTAATATCGCTTTGCTAGTTTTGGTTCTTGTGACACCTTCCTTTGACATACACACGATTTTTTACACATTTATCCTTTGCACATTTCTTCTGCGCATTAGTCGGACCCCGTTATTCAATTTGACTGTATAGTATGGTGAGATCCTTTGTTAAAAAGTGATGGTCCCAGAAAATTTCAATTTCAGTATATAATATGGGAAGAACCATTTGACTGAATGATTGTCCCAGACATTTTTTGCAGAATTCCTGTACTATATGAACCAAGCAAATGTAGAATGGTCCCTCTCCCTCTTTTATTCTCCTCTCGGTCTCTCTTGTTTGGACTTCGAAGACTATTCGATTTGGAGGATGAAAGCCTTAGAAAAATTAGAAAAGGTGAGCACTGGTATCATTCTAACAGATGATACCCTGTTTTTAGATCTGCGACGAACTTAGTAATTGTTTCTCGCTCAGTCGTAAAGCCAGAGCAACAATTGCCTTCGTTAATAGAGATCGCGTTCTTAGTGGTTGTACCACCTAACTGTCAAGTTGCGTTGTGCTTTGGTAGTGAGCCTTGCTTTTTCCTCTCATTATGCGCACTTCACACTGCTTTTGACTCGCTGAGATCCTCATCATGCAATGAAAATGTGTCCAGATTGTCACACTATTTGGCTTCCATTATGGAACATTGTTAGACTTCACACCCCCTCCTCGCTCTCTCACACACATGCACATGCGTGCGCACACTATTTGGCTTCCATTATGGAACACTGTTAGATTTCACACCTCCGTCTTGCTCTCTCACACACATACACACGCGCGCTCGCACTTTTTTCCTCTCCATATGTGATACATTGGATACAGATTTGATTTGGTCGTGACCGGCAGTCATGGTGCAGACCAGTGTTCCAAGAGGTTCAAAATCTGATGGTGAAGGGCAAGCGATATATTTTTTTTCTTTTCTTGAATCTTTTGGGCCTAATTTGGGAATCGAATCTAAGAAAACAATCTTTCGGGCCTAATTTGGGAATAAAAAACATGCAAAAAGTAATAAAAGAAAACACCAAAAAAAAAAGAGAGGAAAAAATGGAACCACTGAAAATAATACAACTAAGAAACTCAGTAAATTTTTCAAACAAATGGGGGGCACCCAGTATCTCGTAAAGGAGACCTTAATTTGAAGCGCTTAAAAGTTACACGATACAAGCTCTTAAATTTGACCGCCTTACTTTTCTGGTTTCAGCAATAGGGCTCTACCTATCACCAAAACGATATGAAAATTAGTACAACTCTTTGTTTTCTGTATTTTCTTCACCTTGATTTTGTTGGTATGTCTGAACAAAACAGAGTTAGCTTTTTGTCTATTTTTTATTTTTTGTTACCTGAATTTGGAACCTGTTTCAAAATAATAAAAAGGCATTTACTAACCAAACTCATTTGTGTTCAGTTATTTTCTTAAAACAGTGTTTTTTTAGAACCACTAAAATGAATGTTACTGATGACACCTCCATTTCTAGCACTTACGAACTACCAGACCCAAACTCTTAAGTTTGATGTGCTTATCTTAGACGGGAAATTTTTTACTGCAACCTCGATTGTAGGAAGAGTACACTCTTCCATATGACGATTGACATCGCTTAAAAAATCAATGGGTCTACAGAATAATAAAACTTAGTATGTCACTCAAGCAACCAAAAAACAAAAAAGAAAAAGGGAAGAAGAAACATAAGTATTCACATTTATTTTTATTTAAAACAAAAGGATCCCCTAAGTTAGGGTAAATATCTAAATAGTATCTGTCCTTTGATTTGTTTCAAATTCATCCTTTATATTGACTTTCATCAATAGGATAGTTATTCCGTTCGGTTAAGTGCTCACATGTCAAACATGTGACTATTTTTAAGAAATTTTTTTTAAAAAGTTAAGCAGGTAATTGCACCTTTGGCCATTTACGTTTGGAGTAAATGTTTAAGTGGTTCTCGTACTTTGATTTGTTCCAAAAATTTTTTTTATCTTGATTAGTGTTATTAAGATTGATCCTTGCATCCAACAAAAGCTTGTTAAGTTGTCTGAAGATAAACAAGTAAACAATTTTATAGGACAAAAATGCCATTTTGCCTAATCAATAATATACACGAGTATGTTACTTGAGTCAATTGCACGAGTCATTGATTATGTCACTCACTAAAAAAGTCAACTGCTTTTTTGACTCACCACCTTGACCCATTAGTCCATCATTACGTCGTTGAACCCGAAACTAACGTCAAGGAGAAATAAGTTCTATCACCACTCTAAACCTAGTAACACGACTGTTTCTTACTACGAATTTGGTAATAGAAAGTTATGACAGAAAACAATTTAGCACGGAAAACTAGAAAAATAAACTTGTAACATCCCGAAATTTTCGGAACGTTATCATTCAATCAATCGTTTACGTTAAGACAATAGAACTCTTAAACTCAAGCAATTTAGAACCATCAGTCCGTCAGAGCATTAAGCCGTTGAGTAAAATAATACTCTTAGCATACAATTATAGTTGAAACATCAAATCTAAGCTAACAATACTAAATAACAATAATAACCCACGCAGGGGTTCTAATGACCAGAACTAAAACTTAAAATCCTCTTTGTTCGCTTGGCTCTAATCCATACTCAGTGCGGTCTATTGTCGATTATTACCTACAGAAAGGAAGTCAAAGGGGAGTGAGCTTTTGAGAGCTCAGTAAGGTCGCTCAACGAAGAAACTACAAAACAACTACAGATGCAATTCATCAGGATTTTCAAAAAGAGAATCATAACAAGTTTGATTAGACATCAATACGATTCTCAGATATGATGCAAACGATCACCAATGCAATAACATGAGCAATTGCAAAGCCACACAGGCAGTGTAGGGTAATCACTTAGCAAAGCCACAAAGGCGATGCTCACTAACACTTTCCACCGGCTAATCCGTCAAGGCACTAGCCCACACCAATACACCGGCTAGTCCGTCAAGGTACTAGCCCACACCAATATCCTCCAATATACACCAACTCCCACCAAACACTTCGATGCAAATTCTCATGTCAATATGCAGAATGACAACAAATAATAATACAATTGTTAAATCGATGCACAACGAGAAATAAACGCAGAGCATCGAATATGATTTCCAATAAATGCTTAAGGCTCAAGAAAAGGTATTAAAGGCAAATAACAAATTCTCATAACAAATATAACGGAGTCCAAAGAAATTCGATAGCAATTTTAAAAAAATATACTAGGACAAATTGATGAATTGAGTTTCGAAAAGAAATCCCTTACCTCGCTCGATTCAAGTGCGATGAAGTTAAAACGCCCTCGATCAAATACTTGAGATTAACCTAGTTTGACAAATCATCTAACAGAACACTATCAACACTACTATATTATAAACTTAATATAACTACCCACATCATACTCATCTCTCTACGCGGAACAACGACTTTCGAAACGTCCCACACATGCGCGGCCAACCTAACCCAGAAACTAATCACACTCTTCGAAGCTTAGAAATACTTCAGAAATATTTTAATTTTAATTAAACATTCTTTATGGCTTAACATTGTATATGGACTAAAAATATAATTTTTTGAATATTTTTGAATTAAAATAATTTCTTTAAATACACTAAAAACCCATAAATTACTATAATTACTTGTAGTTGAAAGTAAGGGCTCATTATTTTTTTATAAAAGCCTTAGTATATGTATCAAAATGATAGAGATAAAAATCAGAATTTAAAAGGCACTAAAATGATTTCTTTATTTTTCATTTTGCTAAATTCAATGCGATACAGAAAATGATAATAAATCAACTCAAAAATTTACCAAACTTTTACTGAGTCTTTATTATACTATAAAAACATTACTATAATTTTCTCCAGAACATTTTCTGGGTTTAAAGGCTCCAAAAGGATTTTACAAATCTAAAATTACAGAAAATACTAAAAATACATGTGATCTCAGAAAATTATGAAATTTTACCGTAAATTCTAATATGGCTTAACGTACTATACTATTAAATTTCGTATGCTAATGTTCACTATACGCTATCCATTGTGCGTATCAAACCTAACGTTACCGTGCACACTTTACTCACACACACATGCACACAGGTGAACAAAACACACACACCCAAATATACACACCTGAGCACTCATCTTCCTTCCATCTCACACCCACTTCTAATATACACGACATACAGAACCCTAACTACCCAGCTCCATGCACGCCACACACACAACTATATAAACACACACACACACACACACACACACACACCTGCCACAACAAAACACACATCAGACCCACGTTTCAGTTTTTATATATATATTCTTTTCAAATTTCCTATGAAACTCACCCACTCACCCACACTGTGACCCCCTTCAAGGCAGTCACCCCCTTCCCTTTCTATGTGTACAAACCTTTGAAACACACACCAAACACAAAGGTCTACTACTTGAAACATAGCCACTATATTATCTAAGTGTCCATCATGCCCAATACCGTAAGGCAGTGGTCTCATTCTTAAAATTTCACATGCATATCTCATAACCCATTATCCCTTGAAAAGAAAGTCCTACATGACAATGAAACAGGGTCGTGCTAACTTCTGCTCTTTGGTACATATTATGGCGACTAAACGAGATGGTTATACATATACCAACGTGATATATTTGCTTTGAATATTTAATTACTGTTCAGTTACTTAGGAATCCAACTGGGATTTTGGCCTTTATTTGAACATGCTTGCGTTAAGATTACAACCCGTATGCACCACCCCAAAATGCACCACGGTAGCCCATCGCTTCCCAGCCTCTTCCCTCTCTCGCGGCAGCCTTGGCCGCCACCTCCATCAATCTTTCTTTCTGTTATACACTCTGAATCCTAAACACATGTTACACCACAGATCTATGTCAAATCCACCTTCCCGTTCCAACACACACTCCGCAGTCTCATCGCAAATCTCTCTCTCTCTCTCTCACAGCCATTTCATACCCAACACAACAAACCATTTTTTTTAATGCGAGAAAACAGGGCCATGGAAACTGTGAACCATACTTCGTGAACCACAATTAAAAGAAAAGGGTTTAGAGAGCTTACCGGAAGAATTTCGATCACAGGAAAGATATCTCTTCGATCCCTTCCCTTCTCCTTTCTCTTTCTAAATCTCTCTCTCGCCCTCGAGATCACGTTTCAGATGGGTCGAGGAGTTGGTTTCTGACGGCTCTTTATCATAATATGATTTATATAATAACCTAGTTTGGTACATAACCAAAAGGCCCCCTCGAATCTTCTTTACTTATTCTAATTTAAACCACAACTTTCTATTATTACATACAAGTCCAAAATAAATTAGTTACTATAAATAAATGTATTAGAAAATTTTAGCAGGCCGTTATATAGCCCCACTTCACTAATCGTTGCTAAAAGTGGCTACAAAAATATCAACACTAACTAAAAGAAAAATTTGTCGCTTAAGGTCGCTACTTAAAATAACGGTACTAACTAAAAATTCCGTCGCTAAAATTTCTAATAAAAAAAATATCGACTCTAAAAATGTATTTGCTGCTTAATTAAGAATATCGGGGTGTTACAAAACTTGTCAGGATCTTGAAATCTCTCGGTGTGGGATACAAGCGTTCGAGGGTGGGGGGATGGATAGTGTATTTGATGGATTTTTGGAAGTTCCTTAAACTTGCTGGCAAATCATTTTGAAAGTTGCAGAATGACTGGAGTTTTCCCTTTTTACATTTGTGACCAAATTTGTTGTAACAAATGATGGCGGTGACAGGTTTGGAGTGATGACAGATGATTTGAGCGGCAACTTTTCTTGATATTGGTTTCGGATTTTGTTGTGGCCAAAAATTGACCGGGACCAAACAAGCACGCGAGCATACCTGCAAAGCACAACACAAGAAAACGGTGACGGGCTGGGACTCTGGAGGGGGCTCCGGCGGAGAGTTTTTGATGCTTAAGTCAGTCAGTAATTTTAAGAGAGTAGTTGAGAATATTATATATAGTTAGAGCTTACCTTTTTCCTCCCCTTCACTTCCATTTTATAGGAATGTATTAAAGGAGTCAGTTACATGACATAATGGGTAGTTATCCTGATTAGTGGGAGGTTACTAGGGCTTAATGGGCAGTTATTGCTCATAATGAGATAGTGGGATAGTGGAAAGGTGAGCAAGTGTCACTCCCTCATCGCCAAGAATCAAGGAGCAGTTTTGGTGCCATCTGGTGGTGACAAGTGTCACCTTCCCGTTGGTGGATATTTTTTACCCATATCATTTGCCCCCCATTCCGTATTCTTTTAGGAGTAAGAATGCGGAATTAGGACGATTGTCATAGCATCAAAATTTGAGCCCTTGTTTAAGAGTCCTCAGCGTTTGGAAGTTTACCAGAAGTAAAGATCTTGTCTACTCGATTGGCTGAGTAGAGGCCTTAAATGTGCTCGTCTCCTCAGCTCGTTTGGCCGAGTAGAGAGCATGGATGTATTCGTCTTGCTAGGCTAGTAGAGTGGAGTCTTAAAGGAGCTCGTTTGCTGGACTGTAAGTAGAAAGACAGACTAATGTGCTTATCGCCTCTGCCTAGCGAGCAGAGGCTTAGGAGACTGAAGGCACTCGTCTACTCAGCTTGGCAAAATGAGAGACTAATGTGTTCATTTGCTCGACTTGGCTAGCATAGTCTAATATGTTTGCTCGGCCTAGCGAGCAGGGGCTTAGAGGCTCTAAAGGCCCTCGTCTGCTCGACTTGGCTAGCATAGTCTAATATGTTTGCTCGGCCTAGCGAGCAGAGGCTTAGAGGCTCTAAAGGTGCTCGTCTACTTGGCTTGGCAAGCAGAGAACTCTCTAATGTGTTCATCTACTCGCTTTAGCGAGCACAGGCTTAGAGGCTCTAAAGGTTCTCATCTGCTTGAATTCGCGAGCACAGGCAGACTTCGGAGGGAGCTTGTATACTCGGCCAGGCGAGTGAGGCAAAGGGGTCTAATGTGCTCGTTTTCTTGGCTTTATGAGCAAAGGCTTAGACCTTGAATGGAGCTTGTCTACTCGGCTGGGGGAGTAAAGACAGAGGCATCTAATGTGCTCGTTTGCTGGGCTTTGCAAGTAGAGGCTTAGAGCTCGAATGAAGCTCGTCTACTCGGCTAGAGCAGAGGCGTGGGTCTAGTGCACTCGTCTGCTCGGCAGAGGCTAAGATCAAAGGCACTCGTCTGCTTGGCAAAGGCTAAGATCAAAGGCGCTTGTCTATTCGGCTAGAGCAGAGGCATGGGTCTAGTGTACTCGTCTGCTCGGCAGAGTCTAAGACCGAAGGCACTCATCTACTCAGCTCGAACAGAGGTGTGGGTCTAGTGTGCTCGTCTGCTCGGTAGAGGCTAATACTGAAGGTGCTCGTTTACCTAGCTAGAGTAGAGGCATGGGTCTAGTGCACTCGTCTCCTCGACAGAGTCTAAGATCGAAGGCGCTCATCTACTCAACTAAAGCAGAGGCATGGGTCTAGTGCGCTCATCTGCTCGGTAGAGGCTAAGATTAAAGGTGCTCGTCTACTTGACCAAAGCAGAGGCATGGGTTTAGTGCGCTCGTCTGCTCAGCAGAGTCTAAGACTGAAGGCACTTATTTACTCGGTTAGAGCAGAGGCATGGGTCTAGTGTGCTCGTCTGCTCTGTAGAGGCTAATTAAGACCGAAGGCGCTCGTCTACTTGGCTAGAGCAGAGGCATGGGTCTAGTGCGCTCGTCTGCTAAGCAGAGGCTAAGACCGAAGGCGATCGTCTACTTGGCTAGAGCAGAGGTATGGGTCTAGTGCACTTGTCTACTCGGTTAAAGGATAAGATCGAAGGCGCTCGTCTACTCGGCTAGAGAAGAGGAATAGGTCTAGTGCACTCGTCAGCTCAGTAGAGGCTAAGACCGAAGGCACTCGTCTAGAACAGAGACATGGGTCTAGTGTGCTTGTCTGCTCGATAGAGGCTAAGACCGAAGGTGCTCGTCTACTCAACTGGACGAGTAGAGGCAGAGGCTTTATGGAAGATCTGAGTGAAGTACCTTGTCCACTAAGTTTTGTCAAAGTCTTTATCAAGGGGGTACAAGGATAAACTTAACCCCCCTTGTTGTGCTGATTGATTGTATCCACGTGTTGGTTATCCCAATAGTCATGAGACCTTGGCTATTGGATTACAATAATATCTCTATACAAGGAGAGTTCATTTCATTTCTCTTCACTTAATTTTTGAGCAGGAGATACTTCAAAGAGGCCTAAAGGAACTTGTCTGCTCGGTCTAGCAAAGTAGGAGTCCATCGGAGTTCTTCTGCTCAATCCAACGAGTGTGATCTAGGAATTAGAAAGATCTATGCTCTGTGAGTCTTACGCCACTCCTCGAGAAAGGAATACGACTACTCAATTGGGCCAAGGTTTAGGTAGCTCTTTATAGAGATGAGCACGGGTTGCTAGGCTAGACCAACGCAAATGTCCTTAGTAAAGGTGTGCCGATCAATAACTGGCACTGTGATGCCGAGCTTGTCAAAGTGTCGGTCCTGAAAATGGCTAGAGCATGGCTCAGGTACTAATGAGTGAGCCTCGGAATATCTCTTCTTAGGCCATTTATTCCTGGAATGACGACACTCCTCATCATTTAGAAAAAGTGATGTGGCTATTGCAACGGTTTTGGTCATTCTCGTGATGCACAAGGCGAGATTATTTTTGAATTTGTAGTTTGGGTGACCTTGGATGTTAGGTGCAAAAGCTCTCAGCGTGATGATGAGGAGGTTAGGTGAGGCGTCATCGAATAGGTTGCCCTTGACAAGTGGTGGTTTGTAGTGCTCGATACATCTAAGAGGGACGATTGACCTTGGTTTGCAGCCGCTCTACGGATTTTTGCACGACATGAATGATGACGAATAGGTTATGCTGCTTAGCCATCATATGATATTTTTGCATGGCCTGAACGATGACAAACATGTTGTGCTGCTTAGCCATTGTATGAGGGGGAACGCATGCTTCGTGTGAAAATGGTCATCGTCTTATATATATGTAGCCCCCTGACTAAGGAGGAATGGATACAATGATGACTTCTTAGTCACTGTGTGTAAGACATATGAACGAGTAAAGCTAGAGGATCATAGCTTGTTCGCATGGTTGAACGAAAAGATAAAGCTACGGGACCATGACCTGTTGAAATAGTGTATGGTCACAATGTCACCGGATGAGCAATAAAAATGGTGTCGTATGCTGACGATAAGCTGGCTGAGGATGTGCAATAAACTCTGGCAAGTAAGGCCAATATTGATTTTCT